>WHPX01000446.1:0-553597 GCA_011057435.1 Actinia equina
TATGCGAAAAGTTACATGTCCACAAATGAAAATGTCAGGTATCTAGAGAGATGTTTTTTTTGGCTGATATATATATACATTTTTTTCATTTTATTTTTTTTATACAATAGTATTTTTAAAAAACATCTGATATGTCTATTAAATTCTATTTAGTTAAAGCTTTTACCTTTTGCAGAATAAAAATGTTGTATAATTTTTTCGATCTTTTAGCTCCTTCCTTACCACCAGCAAATACTTTTGTTCAAAATCTCACGTCAACCACCGAACTGCAGATTAGCTGGGGCCAAGTACCACGTGGTCACGTTAATGGGGACCTGATTGGCTACGTACTCAAGTATAAGCTATTAGTATGGATGGATGAGGACATGTACTACGAAGAAGAGAGAGAAAGAATATTTGGACCAAATGATTATTCTACTACACTAAACCAATTAAATGTTGACGGAATCTATAGACTGGGCATTGCAGCTTTCACAAGGATAGGACGGGGACCTTTGCTTATGTTTATGGAAGTAAGTTCTAGTTTAAATATTTTATTTAAAAAATGAAGACCTTTGATGTTCCGTTATACTTTGGCAACTACACAACACAATTTTTTTGCTATAATTCGATCTGGCTTACATTTAAAAAACCCTACATTTCCATGATCTCATTTATTTTTTTGGCATGACTTGAGATTAATTGCTCTTAAATGTATCGTACTCAGTTAGTGCCTTCAAAATTGTTGCTGTTCTTATTTTATATTTTTTTCTTTTGTACATCAATCAACACCTTTCCCGAGTAAATGAGTATATCATCATTTTTTACATTTGCCAGAGACATGCAGATGTCCTAAAGTCTTGCACACAAACTACTGGAAATATCAACCGTATACAAGAAAGCTTTCTAGTGGAGCGATTGGAGGGCTCTTCCCTGAAATTGTCTTCAAAATGACTGAATGGGCTTGTGGCGTGTGTACCAATGGTCATGGGAAGACTATGATCAATACACTAGCGAACGGCAAAGGAAGTGTCTCATTCAAATCTAGCAATATTGATATGTTAAATGATATCGACGATGCTCCTGAAATCAGCTTTCCAGTCCATGGGACAAAGTACATGAGTAAATATGGAGGTTCCTATAAATACGTACACTTGATCGATTCACCTGGGATAGCTTTTATCACGGTGGCCGAGCCACCAGATTCTTCTTCATTGGCTGTTATGCAGTCTATATTTGATTGCTTTCCTCTTCTCCTCATTGCTTTGTCTATGGCATTC
This sequence comes from Actinia equina, assembly GCA_011057435.1. Lineage (NCBI taxonomy): Eukaryota > Metazoa > Cnidaria > Anthozoa > Actiniaria > Actiniidae > Actinia > Actinia equina. The sequence goes on from WHPX01000446.1 coordinate 1,260, forward strand.
ATGGCAGGGGTTGTCATATGGATCCTCGTAAGTTGATTGTTGTTATTACTTATGATAAGAGATACTTTTTTTGAGTTCATTAAATTTGCCCACGGAAATAGTAGGAGAGAAAAAGTTTTGAAAAATAGGCTTAACTTGTTAACAGTGTTTTCAACGCAAATCACTGTACTTTCATAGACCAGCTACTATTTTCTTTAATGCAGATTTTTTCTCATGGTTTTTCCATTAAATGTTTTAGGAATCAAGAGATAACCCCGAGCAGTTTCCGACTAGTTTTGTTAAGGGAGTAGGTGAAGGAGTTTGGTGGTCATTCATTACTATGACAACCTTAGGGTGAGTACTAATTGACACATCGATCTGTAGCCTTTTGTTGTATTAAAGTGTCATAGTATTAAAGAAGGAAATCAAGCTAAGAATTGTTTAGCAATCGCCTAGAGTTCATCTCTAGACTTTCAAACTCGATTCTTGGACTGGTTATAATATGTGAGTAAATCGCCGTGTTGGATCTCTCTCTCTCTCTCTCCCTCTTGATTTGCACTATGGGTTTTCTCCATGTTCCCTTTCTCCGCAAAACATATGCCAAACTCCAATTCGATTCATGAGCACTAGTACTAGCAGTGTCCTGACTTGATTCAAGTCAGGTTAGTTTCAGGATTCGATTTGCTATTATATGCCGTGCCCTGAATTAGATCAGTCTAGCCTGCGTAACAGAGGGTTTCGAGTTGGCTGTTGGTTGGTTAGTTATACTTTGTTATGGCCGCGTTGGGCGAAAGCCACACGTTTTGGTTTTAAGATTGCCCTCAGTCCCGCGCGGCAATTTTCGCTCGGCAGTGCTCAGCAATGAAAAAAAAAACGAATCAAAAACAAAACCACCCCAAACGCCTGCTACGCAGACTCAGTTCAGCCCGGAGAATACCTTAAGATTTGATTTGTAAGATAGCCATGCCCTGGCTTTGAGAAGCCTAGAGGTTGCTTAGGGTTTGATCTGCTAGCTAGCCATGCCCTGACTTTCATCAGCCCAAAGGTGTTTCAGGGTTTGACCTGTGAGTTTGCAGTGCCTTGATTTAGATCAGCTTTACATGTAGATCCAGGGTTTGATATAATTGATAATTGATTTATTTCATTGTAGATATGGTGATCGAGCTCCTGTTACCATCCTTGGTCGTCTCTTTGGAATATTTTGGACTTTAGCTGGGTTAGTGGTTTTGTCTGTTGTGATTGGTGCAATCAGCTCTTCCCTAGCAACCGTCTCCATGGATATCAATGTTCCACTCTACGGAACTAAAGTAAGAATATTTGTTTGTTGTATTTATATTTAATAAAAAAAAATTATCAACGCTTATCACCACCGCAAGTACAGCAGTGGCGCATCTCAACGGGGTCGAACGGAAAGCATGTGAAGGCGCCTCTGGCAGCGGCTATACAGTCCATGTATGTCCTCGGAGCACAGCGCTAACAAGTTTGAATTAGTTAGAGTTGATTTTGAGGAAAACCCGGAGTCAGAAAGAGAACCAACCAACTCAGCTCACATGGGGTGACTGGGATTCGAACCCCGGACCTCAGAGGTGAGAGGCGAGCGTTTTACTAGTTATGAAACTAATAATGCAAATGATAATAATGATGAGGATAGCGATGATTCACGATGCTGCAGATGATGACAATTATAATACCACTTTATTTACTGAGGATGATGGTCAACTCTATGATGATGACGAAGATAATGATGATGGTGATGAACAAGATGATGATGTTGATGATGGTGATGATTACGACAATGATGATGATGATGACTATGATGATGATGATTAAGATAATGATGATGGCGATGAACATGATGATGGCGATGAACATGATGATGATGGTGATGATTACGACAACGATGATGATGATGATGACTATGATGACAATGATGATTAAGATGATGATGCTATAAAAGTAATAATTATCGTTTATACCAATAAAGTGCTTTCTAGTGTTGAGACAAAGCTCTAACCTTGTAATGAATTTAAGTTTTGATTTCCTTCTTATGAAATGGGGGAGCTACTCTTCAAAAGCATTTAGACTTTGATATTATTTGCTAATCATTTTGTATTACTTTACATATTTTTTAGATCGCCGCTGTTCAAAATTCTTCTGAGCACCAGTACGGCATTCTGAAAAACTCCAAAATGAATACAGGTAAGATAAGCTAACCAACGTAAGTAACTTTCAACAGCTTGCATTCACAAACTCATGGAGAAAGGAAGTGCGTTCCCTCTTGCCGCAATAAAGTTCATGCCTGGGGTTGAATGTTCGAATCTCGACTGAACTGCATGTGGTGTGAGTTTAGTTTGTTTGTGCTATGTTGTTTTATGCTCGCCTTACCAAAACTAACATACGAATTGAGTGTTGTGTTTCGTAAATAGTGAATGTAGTAGCGTTATTTGATATGTGTGTGTGGAGCCCATATAACGGAAGAGCCCTCACGGGGAGTGATGATTGTATAATACAATTGTTCTAAATCCAGAGCAACAGTACGAAAGCATCGAGGCAATTCAAAAAGCATTGGTTGACCGAGAAGTAAAAGGCGCTCTTATCGATACGTATGTGGCAGCCGAGAACAAGGATGTATTGTTCAGTGATGAAGATATCACAGTCAGTAAACTGATTGACTCCTCGTTCGGATACGGTGTCGTTCTTTCCGGAGCTGGTGCCTTCATCGAGAAACGCTGTCGCGATTATTACAAAAAGAATCGCAAAGAAATCTTTGACTTGATCCAATCAAACACCGACGAAATTGAGGTGAGTAAAACCACAGCCAACCCAGACTAGATAAACTTAACTGGAAAAACAAAAATCTAAAGGACATTTTTATTGAAGTTTGATTTAAATTATCAAACCAGTCAAACATATGCGCATGCGCATGCGCCAAAGCAAGCAGGTGAGCCCTCAACTTTACCCAAAACCGCTGACTCGATTTTTAGTTTTATCATCATAAACACCTAACTTAGTGTATATATATATATATACACCATGGGTGGGAAATCAAACACCACAGTGTATTAAAGCGACCTGTATTAAAGCCAGAAACGACTGTTTTTACCATATATTAAGATATTCTTCAATTCAGTGGCCTAACTGCATCATAGGCTAAACGCGCACTGTGAACCTGAAAATGGGTTCATTTTGCGGAGGAATAAAAGCTGGAGAACCCGAAGAAAAACCCTCCAAGCACAGGGAAGAACCGATAATCAACTTATATGTGAACAATTAATCAACACATATGTGATGGCAAATCCGAGATTTGAAAGAACCAAAACGGCAATTCAATGAGAGCCAGAGCTTTAGCAAGGAACACCTTTTTGGATAAGGTTAAAAATAACTTACCCGAAAGATGCGCCTAAAACGTCCTATAAATAATTAATATTTCTCTCGGTTTCTTTAATTTACTCGCTCCAAAAATAAAGCAATCATTAACTTTCCTATGGCTAACAAATTAAAAGAGTCTAATAAGCATGCTCAATATATTACATTTTATAAATTTACATTTGAACAGAATTTGTTTTTAACAATTTCATCGTTCTTTTTACATTTCTAGGCCCCAGCAGTGCCCGGATCAGTACAGAAAAGTTCAGGCTTATTCAGTCCGAAATCTCCATTAATAAAGATGTCCTGGTTGGGCACGTCTTGTGGCTTGATACTCGGTATACTGGCAGGTCTTTATTGGCACTATGCAGTGTACAAGAAACAAATTAGAGAGCTCGAAAATAAATGTAAGGTCACTCAAATATGGATTGCTGATTGAAAGGCTTATGGGGGAAAATATTTTTCTTAATCAAAAGTTTTCTTATTTTTACTTTGTTTTTTGTTGTTGTTTTTTTTGTTTTGTTTGATTAGTTCGGTATTGTTTTGAGCACTTTAGTTGGTTATGTGTCGATCTTTTAACGTTTTATTTTTTGACAAATTTTGTGTGTGTAATTTTCGCATTTTCTATTATGTATTTTTGGATTTGTTAGCATTGGCTGCTTCTGTTTTCTTTTCTTTCGATATTTCTTCTTGTATGTTTTTAATTTGATATTCATTGTTTTATGGAATATTTTCGTTCCCAGTCTCTTTCGGCATTTTGTTTTCTTTGTTTGTCTACGTTTCATTATAGTTTTCTAAATTTTCTTATTTTTTTTCTTTTCTTTCGCTAGTTTTATTCCTTTTTGCTGTTGATTGTTTTACGATTAATGATTTGTCTTTGTATAATTTAATTCCTGTTATTCATTTTAAATCTTTGATATCGTGGAAAGAATATTCCAGATGCCTTAGAAGGAAAATGCTTTGTATTTTGATTCCATTTTCGTTAATCTGTTTTCATTTCACACAGGTGACGAAACAAATTCACAAAAAGTTATTACTTTTGCCTTCCTTATGATTAAGAAGGAACGTCATTTTTTTCTTGATCCATTTCTCTGTAATACTTGTGTTAATGACCCATTTTTTATAAATGCGGTCAAAGCGTGTGAGCGTTTGCAATTGACCGATTAGGAGGGGGAACAAACAACTAGAAAATAAAAAATTATTTATTATTTTATTACCTTAGCTTAACAAAAGCTTTACCGGGTGTATTCGTTTTCCTAAATCTATCCTCTCCTCGTATTCTAAAGACCCATTTAGTTCGGTTGTGCTTTAACACTTTCGTGTGCTATTCCCTTGCTTATTATTTCATTTGTCTAACAGTAGAGATTCAGAAGACAGGTTGATATTGGATAAGAATCAAATTTAAGCTAGAGGAAAAATTACACATGTGGTCTGTAATGGAAAACAATAAACAGACCCAAGCTGTAGTATAACATCAGCTTTGCCGTATTCATTGCTATTTTAATTTTACTAGCATATTAATGCCAGTATCTATATCAACGTCATTGTACAAAATGAATTAATGTTTAAAGATCAAAGGCTTTACTAAAGGAGTAAAAATTGATTATAAATTTCGTTATTGGAAATAATCCCACATATTGGCCAGCCAATTTACATTGACACCCATTGATCTTATTTTCTACATTATTTTTTCCTTCTTTCTTTCAGTGGAAGTTAACAAAGAAGAGATTGAAAAAAACCTACAATACAAAGCAATCGTAATTAAAGAATTGACTACAATGCTGGAAGACTTCAACTCCAAGATGAACAGTCTTGAAAAACAAAGACAATTACACAAACAGAAGTGTCATTTGTGTTCTAAAGAAAATGGCGCATCTTTTTATAGTCTGAACACTACAAGCTCAAACTATTACTGTTAAGATATTTAAAACATATTTTGAACATATTTACTGCAATTGGGTAAAATATTATTACTATGTTATTATATTAAAATTCATGGCATATTGAATATGGGAAGTTCGATCTTCTGTTATCGTATTTTCATATGTACATGAAAGGAAAAAATAATGACTGACAACCTCTTCTCAGTTGAGGCAGGTTTTAAGTCTGTTAAACTTTTGAAAGTAAAAAATGGTTTTCAAAAATGGTTTTCAAACCTGATTATCAGGCTCTAAGCCCGGTCGGGACCTCATACTCAGGTTAATGGCCCTCAAACCATGCTAGCCTATCGCGAACTTAACCCCAAATATTTTTCTTCAAATTGGTATCTTTTTCAATGTCCAGACAAACGATCCTAACATTAAATTTGACCCCAACATTTAGCCTACTTTTATTAAATGTTGGGTCAAATATTGGGTCAAAATGTTGGATAAAGTTGCCTTGTTAAATGTGGTGTCAAAAGGTTGCCTGGTCAAACGTTGAGTCAAGTGTTGGCTAAATCTTGAGTCAAGTGTTGGGTCAAGTGTTGGCAAAATATTGGGTCAAATTTTGGACGAAATGTTGAGTCAAAACTGAGTTTTGACCGTTTGTCAGAACCGTTACTTACACCGCCAACATGGCCGTCATGTTTTTGCTTTTTCCTTATCTTGCTGGGGAATTGACCTAATTCACTATGACGTCACGGCTTGTTATGTGGGGGATAGAATCGCCAAATCCAATAGAAAATTCAACAAAATTTGCTCCTAGCGAAACAGTTTAATCTAAAATGACCTGGTTTTCAGATATAATATGGGTTAATATGTAGTCAAAAATATTCCGAGCGTTTGCTGGCTATTCTACTCCTCTTCGTGAATTGATACGGGTTTTAGAACAATTTTCGGTGAATTTGCGTTGATTTGACCCAGTCCGACGACCATGATCCTTTGCGTTTAAACAATAGATTGCTGAAGATTGTTTTGATGTGACGTCATAGTGAAGTAGGGCAATTATTGCAAACAACTGGCTTCTAAAGAACCAGATAGTTTGGGGTTATTTAGCATCGTTATATTAACTAATATTGGTTTATTTTATATTATTATCCAAGAATATTAAAGATAAGTAAAGGAAAGTTGAACTATCTCGAAAAATCTCTCTGCCTAAAACTAAAATTCAATCTTAATAAAAATAAAACGTAAATTTATTTATAAATGAAAGCTAAGGCCTATAAATTTGAATATATGCTCTAACGGTACTACAAAATCTACAGTATTACAAATATCTTATGTATACCTTTTTCATATTATTAGTGATGTTTGGTGCGTGTGTCTCTTATAGTTTGTTAATTTTCTTTTAGATAGTTATTGGGGCTTTTTCTTTGTGCCCCTTTTTCACCATTTAAAAAAAACTTATTACGAAGCAATATAACGATTATGCTGGACTCAGTATAATTAAATGTAGTTAATTGGTTTCTTTATTTGGCCTTAAAATTGTATACTGATAAAAGACGTAAAGCTAAAAAAAGTAATTAAGTTTATTAACACTACTCGGGCAGTGGGCACTGAGTCAGTAGCCAAGCTAAATATAAATAACATATTGTTATCCAAGACAGTATTTTTTTCTTCTTCAATTTTGATAATTGTAGCGTTTAAATTTTTTTATTCGAAGAAAACCAATTTCGAACGTTTTCATTTTACTCTCACTCAGCTTCCTTTTTCTTCTAAGCTGCAGCTGCAGCTTCAGTATAAGTAGGCTATGGAATCTGCAGAGTGAATTCAAACCTTGGAGCCTTTAACACCGGCAAAGTAACACGCGATATTTATCCCTTTAAAAAAAAAAAAAAAAATATGGACAAATGGAAACGACTAATTCTTTTCAGTGGTTTGCTGTGTCTTTCAGGAACAGTGGGTAAGTTTGTGAAATTTTGCGTTATTTTGTACTTTGCTTCTCGTTTGTCGATGTTCATGATACAGAGAACATTTCAATGATACATTTATGATAAAGAATTGATTAATAAGGCTGGGATACCTGAAAGGGGGAGTGGAGGGGCTAGTTTCTAGATCTCGTTTGGCCTCTTTTCGTTGTAAAAAAAAAATGCTTTGTTTTTATATGAGGAGACGGTTGTGCGTTGCCGAGATGTCGGTAAGCGGACCAGCCCGTCTCCCCATATAAACACAAAGCATTTTTTTTTACAACGAAAAGAGGCCAAACGAGATCTCGGCCAAGCGGGCTGGCTCGCATCCGTATGAACAGCCCTTAAAACAGTTGCAGGCTCTGCGCTTATTTTTAGTTATCAGAAACAGTGTTGCGTTTATATTCATGTCACACTACTTGTCAACGTATGAAAATTAATTACCATTCTTGCCCGCTGTCATGAACGTACTCGGCTGAAAAAAAGAAAGTATTTCACTTAGAAAATAATAGTTATATATTCTTCCAAAATAGGCATAATATTTCCGTTAGAAATATCATAATCAGCTTGTCTTTATTCGGGTTTATAAATCACTTATTGTTTCTTGAAGCAACTATAACCGGTTGTTTACTTTGACGACGTTCTTGTGTCTCGTAGCGAGTCAACTCGTAACAAGATCAGTTTGCAACAAGTCTGACTGCAGAATTTTTCCTCGGAAAACTATTTATTTGCACTGTCGATTTAATTACAGTGCGCAGCGACTGGTTTCACTGCAAAGTTTGGATCATTTTTGACGTCATTTCATGTTCTATTACAGTACAGACCCATAGAAAACTGACTTTGATTTGTTTTTTTTTACCATGACAAAGTCGGAAAAACTGAACAAAAAGACAAGTAAATAGGAAAATTGGAAAATACGTTTCATACGCTCGCTCAGTGCGCGTGACGAATGTCGTAGACACGAGTAGGTCTAGCCTCTAATAGACAATGGTTCTAAGCCAACCAATGCGCGAGAAATTTCCAAGTTATGGTAAAGAAGAGGATTTTAAATGCAAATTTGCTCAGAAATGTTTTTAAACTGGTCTTCATTCAGTTCTGATGAAAAGGTAAATTATACACCGTGAAAAGATGAAAAAACTTACAGACGTTTCGGACGCTAGCCCTTCGTCGGAGTAAAGGAGAAAGACTAGCCCCCGAAACGTCTGTAAGTTTTTTCATCTTTTTCACGGTGTATTATTTACCTTTTTATCATTACTCTTCATTAGAAACACCGACGCAGCTCACACAAGTTTTTAGCTAGGTATATCTTCATTCAGTTCTATCTATTTTCTCGAATAATAGGGTCTTTTGCAAGTGCTTAGCGAACATGTAATTAGTTGTTGGTCTCTTTGTTTTTTGCTCGCCTTTGACTATAAATTTAATTCTCTAAAGATTAAATAGCGCAAGATCTCGACCGTAAGCTTCACAATGAAGCGCCAGATAAGGTATGCTAGCTATTTTCAAAGTGGCAGCCATTTATTCAGTAGTAAAGAATTCAAAACAATAACTAGCTAAAAAGTAAATCGCAAAATCCGCCGGCGGCGAGAGTTTTAAAACTAAAACTCCTCGTTGTCATGATGTTAATTCATTGACACTGTCTAGAATATGACAACGTCAATCATGCGTAAACAACGCGTTGTCATGGTTGCAAAGTCTGAACCAATCAAGATCGCTATTGACCAAGGCCGCAATGCATACTTCGTACTAGTCCATTTGGTCACGGAGGAATCCGAAAAGCAAAACGAAGGGATTTTTCGGTTTGGCTACTACAGGTATCCCACCTATAATAGTTGGTTTTTATTTTTTGAAGTATTTTTAAATATTAAAATATATATAGCTCTTATTAACCGAGTGCGAGGTCCGTACTGTAAGTTATGGACCGAGTTTTTTCCACTGCCTTATGGTCCAAGCGCGTAGCGCGGTATCTTACGGTACGGACCAAGCAGAAGAGGTTAATAAGATATTTATTATATGGCAAGGCATTGAGATAAAAAGAGGCGAAAAGCAACAAAAAGTAAAGTTGACGGCGCATGTCAAACGATAACTGCATTGAAATGGCTTCCTGTACGTGCCAAAAGTCATGCAGTGTTTGAGTCGCTCAAAAAGAAAAGTTTTAGTTTACTTTGAGAGAATTTAGCTATAGTTTAAAGTTTTGTGAAATACTAGTCAACAAAAGGGAGGCTTTCTTTTGCAAATTATGTAAATGAAAAGCATAAGAGGCATCAAAAGAAGACCTCAAGAACTCAACATGAGATTGAGATGAAAACTGTCGTACTTCAAACTTCAAGATATTCACAACCAAGATGAAAAATACTACAGCCTTCCATTTGTTTTCCTGCCTTTTATTGGGTAAAAAACTCAATAAACTCTCTCCAGAAATGAATGAGAAGCTTTCGAAAACTACGGCTCGCTGAACATGGATAGTTTTCGTCACTTTTCAACGTTTTGACTGTTTGAGGCAGGCCGCCATATGCACATGGCTGCAAATTGACCAATCATAGCGCGTGAAATTGCCATATAATAAAAATATTTATAGAATTGCCAAATTCTATTTTTCTCTCTTTTATCTGTCGCTTTCCCTTTCTACATCTAACTGTTCCTAATCTTGTTGGAATCTAAAAACCCATGTCTTAAAATGTAAATGCAAAGCATCACATCTGAGAGCATTCAACAGTTTTAGTGGAGGAAGAGGACTGCCATAATAGCTTCTGAATTATAACATCTTCTTCTTTTCAGTTGCTGATGATACTGAAACTACAAGACCATGTCAGGAGCACGAGACGCTTTCCTTGAATTGTGCTTATATTGATTTTGGCGCGATATATCTCAATCCGCCCAATACATACGAATATGTATATAAATGTACACACAGCAATAATTGTACCAACATAATCAGTCAAACATGGTATGTTCTGAACGAATATTATATCGTGGAAATCCAATAATAAACCCTGGGTTGATGAAAATTTCGTAAGGGTTTTTGGCTGTAATTGCAGTCGAAAGGTGGGAGGCTATAACTGCGAAGACAAAAACAAAATGTGAAGAGAAAGCATAAAAGATGTATTTCACTTCGCAATAAAAACTACCAGGGAATTGATTGGAATGCTCATTCATAAAAATCTCAGTAATTTTCATCCCAAATAACTTCACTGGAATTCAATTAATTGCAATAAAACTTAGCAAAAATTAAATCTTTTAATTGCTTTATTTAATAGAGATGTTTATTTTTTAAAGATAGGTTTTTCTTTACGAAAGTCAATGCTGGCTATTATTGCATGTGCAGGTCTATTTGATCTACTTTCTTTTCTTCCCAGGTATAACTTGCACTTCGATGGACACTACTACATGCTAGCCAATGTCTTAAATCTATGCTATATCATACCATACAGCTGCCTTTGGCTCGATGTCCACCACGATCATCCATCTGATGTGCAATTCGAAAGCATAATCAAGATAAAAGCTACAATCCATAAGGGACGACGTTGTACACAAGAATCTTTTGATCTCGATATCGTTAGGTGTCAGGAGGGTTATTTTTTATACCGATTTAGCCAAAGCGAGAAAATAATGAAATACTGCAACAATGGCCCAGATGAACGACCTTTTTACTTCATTATAAAAGGTTTGTTATTTATTCTCTATGTGCCAATTGCTCTGGTGTTTAGCATTTAAAAAATTTATCCTCTTGATGTTTATCATTATTTTAATTTGAAACAGGATCCCACAAAATGAGCAGTTCGTCAAGCAACGTCTCGGTAAAAAGTTTTGCTTATATAAATGTATATATGTTTATATAAAAAATTGAAAAAGTGAAACACATTACGAGTACTAATCGAAAAAAGTAGTTTGGAAAAAGAGTTCTAAAACCATGAATATTTAGTGAGGAGAAAACAAAGCAAATCACTACTGTGATGGCGGTTTGGAAATGTGTTCTTAATTTGCATTGAATTTCATAAGCTTTCTCTTTGATTTTCTCCAAAAAATATTCATGAGTTTGAGAAGTTTCAACTCACTTTTCGGTGTTTGAAAATTGGAGGAAGAACTCTCTCGCGTGTTTGAAATATTACATGAATAAATCCACGCGTTTATGATAACGCTAATTTTAACTTCTTATATTTTGAATTATTTCTAGCAAAATTCATTTTTTAACAAGACTGGAGTTAACGTTACTAGTAATTATACTTCAGCTGAAGGAATGCCCATTTTTTCAAGTGTATCTCCCACATCGTTTGACATCGTATCACAAGATACGGCTACAACAAGTCTTCCTGTTCACCTGATCTCATCAACTCCTTATAAAACATTTAGCTCTCTGGCATCAACGATTTCCACCGAAACAGTCAGTTTTTTGAATAAGCCGATATCTACTCAATATTTACCTAGTCAAACCGTGATATTTCCAACGCCTTTAATCTCTTTATGGCATGATTACTCTGACGTAACACCTCGCAAGCCATCTTCCATAGGGAGTATAGGGACAATACAACCGACAACGGTTAGCACAATGGTTAAGGGTATGTACGACATGTTAAGTGTTCCTGTTTTGATTACTTGCTCATTTGATAATACTATTGATCAAAGGATTGATTGATAAAATAGGCGGGCGGGTTGGCTCCTGATAGATAGGAAACGAGATAGATAGATAGGAAACGAGATAGATAGATAGGAATTTAGATAGATAGACAGCTGAGAGGAGGTGGTACTGATAAAATGAATGAATGGATAGATGAATGAGTACGGATGGGTGAATAAATATATTGTTGGTTTGGTGGGTGAATGAGAGATTGGCATGATGGGTGGCAATATGAGAGGCACCTCTTCATGTACGAGAGTAACAGACACCCTATATGATCCTAGAAGATATAACTAGCTAAAAACTAATGTGAGATGCGTCGGTGTCCCTAACGAAACAGTAACGATAGAGGTAAATTGTACACCGTGAAAAAGATGAAAAAACTTACTGACGTTTCGGACGCTAGTCCTTCGTCGGGGTAAGAGAGGACTAGCGTCCGAAACGTCAGTAAGTTTTTTCATCTTTTCGCGGTGTATAATTGACCTTTTTATCATTACTATATGATCCTATATTACCAACGGGTATATAGATAGATATCATCCTCATGAATAAGCCCAAATAGAAGGTCATTTAATTAAAAAAAAAAAATGCCCAAACTTCTATATCATTTTGCTGTGTTTTGTTCTTTTTTCTTTAACTTCATGTGAACAAGAATATTTTCAAGCGGTTTTTGTCGTTAAACTTACTGAGGAAATGTGGAATAACACTCTTCTTGCGAAGCATTCACGAACAAATAATAATCTTGTCGACAAAATTACCAGCAATGTAAGTGAAGTGCCCCCCCCCCCCCCCCCCCACCAATATCTTAATATGGTTTTCCAAGAAGTGAATAGTTGAGTGGTAAAATATTTTAACATGATTTGACTGATGTGTCTCGGAGATATCGAGGTTTATACTTCTAATATGCTAAATTGAAAATTGAAACACTGATAACCACGAGAAAGCAAATTTGCAATGGTTTTTCTATCAAACCTGCTGAGGAAGACAATGACGTTTTATACAGGATATTTTACTTCCCAAGAAATAAATTGTATATTTAATAATGCCTCCTATGAAATCACACTCATTAACATATTGTAATTAATAAACCTTCGATAGCTCCAGTCACTCAAATCCTCTAAAGATATTTTGCCGTTCAAATACTTCACTTCATGTCAAGAATCAATAGTGAAAATTGTGATACAGGTGAGGGAATTTTAAAGTGCTTTATTGGATCAAAGATTGAACCCAGCTGAACGTACAAATTTGCCAAGCTCAACCACATTGTCTTTAACCAGCTGTATTTAGTGAATGATCTATCTAGTATGAAGAACACTTTTCACCACCTTAAGTGTTTCTATAAAACACGGCCTGTTTTCTTTTCCGTTTTCATATATAGCAAGTCGAAAAACACTTACCAAAATCTCTGTATGGCTTCCCTAAGAATAATTAGACCGTTGGAAATTTGATTGACGGAAGCCAAAAGCCCAGAAGTCATAAATTAAGAATATTTTTCTGGATCACTCAATTAAAAAAACTAGGTATGTATTCTTTTTTTATAATCAAAAACAATTACGTACAATGAACAGTTCTACATTGTTTTACTATTAGGTGAAGGCGTTTTACAATGGCGACAATAGCTTCAGAGAAGTAATGTTCAATCCTTCAGGTAAAATGTTCAACAGAATATTGGCATACACTAAAGCATTGGTATACAGTTTATAGACAAAATATAGCTAAGTTGGGATGCTTCTTTGTTTGTTTGTTTGGTTAGTTGTTTCTTACTTACATATTTACATGCGTACATGCGTACATGCGTACATGCGTACATGCGTACATGCGTACATGCGTACATGCGTACATGCGTACATGCGTACATGCGTACATGCGTAATGCGTACATGCGTACATGCATGCGTACATGCGTACATGCGTACATGCGTACATGCGTACATGCGTACATGCGTACATGCGTACATGCGTACATGCGTACATGCGTACATGCGTACATGCGTACATGCGTACATGCGTACATGCGTACATGCGTACATGCGTACATGCGTACATGCGTACATGCGTACATGCGTACATGCGTACATGCGTACATGCGTACATGCGTACATGCGTACATGCGTACATGCGTACATGCGTACATGCGTACATGCGTACATGCGTACATGCGTACATGCGTACATGCGTACATGCGTACATGCGTACATGCGTACATGCGTACATGCGTACATGCGTACATGCGTACATGCGTACATGCGTACATGCGTACATGCGTACATGCGTACATGCGTACATGCGTACATGCGTACATGCGTACATGCGTACATGCGTACATGCGTACATGCGTACATGCGTACATGCGTACATGCGTACATGCGTACATGCGTACATGCGTACATGCGTACATGCGTACATGCGTACATGCGTACATGCGTACATGCGTACATGCGTACATGCGTACATGCGTACATGCGTACATGCGTACGCGCTTACGTATTTACATGCTTACGTATTTACGTGCTTACGTATTTACCGTACTTACATGCTTACGTACTTACATGCTTACGTACTTACATGCTTACGTACTTACATACTTACATACTTACGTACTTACGTACTTACATACTTACGTACTTACGTACTTACATACTTACGTACTTACCTACATGTCTACTTATCTACTTCCTTCCTTCCTTCCTTCCTTCCTTCCTTCCTTCTTTCCTTTATTTCTTATTTGATATTCATTTATATATTCATACGTCCATGCGTCCATGCGTCCATGCTTTTTTCAAAATCTAGATGTGATCAATATTCTATGTCATCAACAGAAAAGGCAGCGTAATAGCCACATTTAGCATCAGCTATGCAGTATTGGGCTCCATCCAAATCCTGAAGCTACAAGAACATGTCACGATGACTGGAATAATATCGACAATTCCGGCACAGATTCTGAATATTTCATCAGATAAAGGTAAGAGCAGATAGAATGGAACTGGGAAATTGTAAGAATTTATATTAAATGAAGTTTTGATTTAAACACTTACGAGTACTGCTTGTGATAAAGTAATACATGTTTCTGGACTCTCTTTTTGCAGTCCCAAATGCGCCTACAATAACGTCTGCGTTAAGTTTTAATTCCACATCCATTCAACTCCACTGGACAAGTATTTCAGATGCAGGAGGTATGGGTTATCTTGTGTACTACAAACAAGCTGGCAGTCGATTTGATCCAGTTAAGTTCAAGTCTGTAATGCTTGCAGTCACGCAAACAGTTATCAGCGGTCTTCAGGAATTCACAGGCTATACATTCCGTGTCCTGGCTTCTTCCGGTTATGGAGATGGAGTAGCAAGTGAGCCTGTTTCACTATCCACAGATGAAGATGGTGAGTAAGGAGGTTGATCATAATATAGGACACTCACTGGACATGTTTTCACATTTCAGGGTTATTTCCTGGAGTGTTATTTCTGTACCATTAACACATTAATTTGGATGGACTGACGAATGATAAATTATTTCTACAAGAGATGATGTGTTGTTCTGACATGGGAAAAGCATGACACCTAAATGGATAATAATAATAATAATAATAATAATAATAATAAAAATAAAAATAAAAATAATAAAAAAAAAAAAAAAAAAATAATAATAATAGTAATAATGATAATTTTAAATAATAATAATATAATAATATTAATAGATGATAATAATAGTATTTTTTTTAATATATATAATATATAATAATAATTTTATAGACAATGATTATAGTAATAATGAATATAAAATAACAAATATATGTACAAATTACTTATTTATCGATAAAAATATATTTGCAAGATATAAAAAACAATTAAAGGTAAAAAGAAAAAAGAAAAAAAGAAAACAGAAAAATTAAAAATTTTTTAAATATATTTTAAAGTTAATCTAAGTAAATGACTAAATGGATATAACTAGCTAAAACTAGTGTGAGCTGCGTCGGTGTTTCTAATGAAACAGTAATGATGAAAAGGTAAATTATACACCGTGAAAAGATGAAAAAACTTACTGACGTTTCGGACGCTAGTCCTTCGTCGGAGTAAAAGAGAAAGAAGTGAAGAAATGACTAAATGGCTCATTGGACAGTGTCAATGTCAATATCACAGTTATATACATCATAAGGTGTTCGCCTTTTTGTTCTTGAACCTCTCAAGCATACAAGTGCAGAATAATGATAATAAAAATAATTATTATAACTTTATTAATAATAATAATAACAATGATAATAATAATAACCAAATTTATTCATAGGATATAGGGGTTTTGCTTATTTTCATTTGCCAATACCATTCATAATTATAACTCTAATTATTTCGCTTCTTTTCTAGTTCCTTCCGTACCACCAAGCAATCTTAAACTTATCGTGTACAGCTCTACACAAATCAGTTTGTTGTGGGACGCAATGAAAGACAGCCAGGCCAATGGCGTACTGCTTGGGTATAACGTATCATTGACATGGCGTGACAAGATGGATAACAGGCTACGTGGAAGTACTAGAGCTGTCCAACCAACCGGCGGCTCGGTCATGCTTACACTGAAATATTTGCATAAATTCACAAATTACTCATTAAAAGTATGCGGATTTACGTCAAAAGGATGTGGACCCTGGAGTAATGAAGTACACGCAAGTACTCTAAGAGATGGTGGGTTGAATGAAGTTTAAAAATTTAGTTTGATTCTAATTTTAAACATTATTCCCTCTGTCGTAATATTTTTTTAAGTTAGCGTGCAATTGCATTGGCAATATTAATGGCTTTCAAAAAATTTACATGAGATGACGTTATAACTTTGTGAAGGGAATTAGAAAAACCGGAGAAAGCCAGAATAAAAATTCTATATGGCACTGACAATACAATTTTCAATTATATTAAATATAGCTGCCTTTTTCACCCAAATTATTGTAGTTCCCAGTCAACCTCCAAGTAACATCACTTATAAAAACTTCACATCAACGTCTTCTGCAACAATCCACTGGGACACCATCCCTCTCGGCCACGTCAACGGCATTCTGCAAGGCTACCAAGTAACCTACAAACAAACAATGCAGTCAGAACTACCAGTAGAAGAGGCAATAGATGTCACTAAGGACCTGGGCCCCAACAGTAGTTCTTTGGAGCTGAATGACTTACAAGCTCACTCCATTTACCAAGTAGAGATCGCTGCTGTGACTGATGCTGGAATTGGGGTGGCGCACACCATCTATTTAGGTACTGCTGCATTTCTGGAATTTTTCCCCTTAACAAGTCGTGAAAAGAGCTACATTTTTATCAGCTATTTGAACGATAAATCTACAATGTTGCATTTGTTCTTCTCCAAAATCAAATATGTGTGCTTGTTTGCTCAAATTTTAATGGAATTATAAAACGCCTGCGCTTGAAATATCTAATCATTGCTTTTATTGCTTCTTAAATGTCACCGTCGGCTTCATGAGATACCACGAAGCTGAAGGAACTACCGACGTTAAGTATTGTTACTTTACCTTTTTATCTTTTCCGAAAATTAACTTTCCAGAAACCTGCCGCTGTCCAAAGACTCTCTACACGAACTTCTGGGTCCATCCTCCCTACTTGACCCAAAACACCAGTACAGGTGTCATTGATGGGATCTTTCCCAATATCGTGACTCAAATGCTCACTTGGGCTTGCGGTGTTTGCCACAACGGGCATGGAGATACGAAACTAAATATGACGTCTAACGGGAGAGATATGACGTCATTAAAGGACAGTGTCGTTGGGGTAATAGAAGACATTGATGGTGTTCCACAAGTCAGTTTTCCAATCTATGGGAATGAGGATTTTAAAGAATACAAAGGATCACATCGATATGTTAAAGTAGTTGACTCCCCTGGAATAGCATTCATCAGGGTCCAACAAAATCCCAAAGTGATGAACGTAGCATTGGGTTGCTTACCTCTGATTGGTTTTGTTCTGTGTATTACTTATATCTCTGGTTTTATCATGTGGTTATTGGTGAGTAAGCTGATGTGCTTTTTTAACGTCTCGAATAATTACCTTATGGTAAAGCTTCTCTAAATTTGGATTCTCATACAAGAAGACCTATGATTTTACCCCTGATTGCGCCCCATTAGTTCGGGCGCATTATTTTTGAAACATTTTAGACCACGTTCCCTTATCTTGTTTTTTTTTGGCAACCATATGCGCGTGTCTTTAAATGTGCAACCATCAAACAAAGAAAATATACTTAGGAGAATGGCACGTGGTCTGAAATGGAAAGAAAACATCATTGTGCCCAAGGTAAAGTGGTTTGTAGACCTTCTTATTTTGGTGATACTTTATTCCGTCTATGAAGACTAAGATTATTATTACTCTGTTTTGACAACAAGAAAAGTAACATTTCCCATCATTTCACTCGTCGCCATGTGATTGCATATGCTGCACATTGTATATTTTTTTGTAGGAGAGGAAATCTAATAATGGACAGTTCCACGAAAGTTTTTTAAAGGGAATCATTGATGGCTTCTGGTGGTCATTTATCTCCATAACAACCGTAGGGTGAGTAACAGTCTATCACCATGACAACTAAATCATACTATTTAACCACAATAATATTCATAAATCGACACTAACAAGAAGCATGGCAATTATTTCAAACAAAATAAAAATATTCATGAAATTAGTTAATAAATTAATTTCCCCCTAATGTAACGCCTTAAAGTTGTTGTCTATCTTTTTCTTATAGGTATGGCGATCGTGTACCCGTTTCGAGGTTGGGACGACTGTTTGGGGTTTTCTGGACTCTTACTGGCTTGGTAGTCATCTCTGTTCTTATAAGTGAAATAACCATTTCCTTTATAATCCTTTGTATGTCGACCACTTACAACGATCACTCGATTTATGGAAGTAAGGTAATGTTTACCACCCTTTCTATGTCGTCCACTAACAATGATCACTTGATTTATGGAAGTAAGGTAATGTTTACCAACCTTTCTATGTCGACCACTTACAATGATCACTTGATTTATGGAAGTAAAATGGTTCTGAAAGTAAATCGGTGATGTGGTTAAAACCGGACCAACCGTACTGGTGGTTACTCCCCTACCTTGGCAGAAAGTGTCCCATGAAATGTCTTAGATGCTTGTTACAAGCGTAACATCATTTAACACATTAAATGTAACCATGTGCGCTACCGCTGGTCCTAAAGAAACTGAACGTACCTTGCCTTCCTTGCCAATCTCTTTTGTTGACTTAAGGTTCACTTGCTTGTTTCGATATTTTTTTAAATAAACAGAACGTCATTTTCCCCCTCCAGATAGCTGTCATTAAAAATTCGGTCGAATATAGAGTAGGAACACAGATGAATGCAATCATAGACAAGGGTAGGTAATATTGCACTGATCATTGTCCAGTTCAAAACATAGAACACTGAAGCTGAGACAAAATCGCTCAAACTTGGATTCAGCTGAAACTTCCTAAGAATACTCTTTAAGAGTCCAATAATCACTGTATGAAGTTTTTTCTCGATATTCAGGACCAAAGTATGATATTTTCACGATCATTTTTGGAGTCTGTGACGTCATACACTCAATATCCAACATCGCTCCATACAATTCTTTGTAGTTTATGATCAAAATATCAGTAGTAAAGGGAGAAAGAAATACCCAAACACCCCAAAATATAAATTATAGTCACAAGTAATGTGAAATAAGCACATTAGCTACCCTTTGGGCTTCATAGGAATAAAATAAATTAAGGATTTAAGTAGTAGTAGTAGTCGTAGTAGCACTTTAAAAAATTAGCTTTCAATAAAGCATTGATCAAAAAATCCAAATAATAATAAATATTGATTCAATCCTTTTATAACCATAACCAGAATACCGATATTACAGTATAGATGATATCCATGATGCTTTGCAAAATGGTAACGTCACTGGTGCATTGATTGACACCTATGTAGCCGCTGACCAAAAAGATCACTTGTTTGACGAGAATATTAAAGTGAACAAACTGCTGAAGAAAAAGATTGGTTACGGTGTTGTTTTGTCTGGAGACGCTAAAGTCGTACAAAAGAGATGTAATGACTTTATGAAAAGAAACGTTAAAGAGATTTCCAAGGTTATACAAAACTACACAACCACTCTAGAGGTAGGGGCTCGATAAATTGTGATCTGGCATAATTCATTTTTTGAGACCAGGATTTCTTGGACTTCCAAAATAAGACCGCTAAGCGTTCAGAAACTTGCCAAAAACAATACGTTTCTTATTTCAAATTTTTATTTTTATCGAAAGTCAACACACAACTCCGTTTTAAAGCATAATTTTCTTTTATCATATTTCACTTCCGAAAAATTGCTCATGCGCCAAATGTTTTCTCGCCAACTTCACGCTTTCCGGCTGTTATGTATTTTGCATACATAATTTATCGACATTTCGTAAGAGGTATGTTAGCCATACTTCCTTAGGAAGCGTAATATAAAAATAGCTTTGCTGTGATATTAGCCTTCTTCCTGTGCATCTATCATCTTTTGCTTTCTTCGGCGCTTGGGGCCCTGTGTGGTGAAGAAGGGAGGAGGACGCACCCCACATTTAGCTCATCAAAGAAACAAAGATTAAATCCAAAGACGTCGCTTGCTAATGAGTCTATTTCGTAGTCCATAATCATCCTCTATGGCTAACTTCTTTAGCTCTTTACGTAAGTTTCAGTCCCCTGAAGAGAACGAATCTACAGAAAAAAGCAGCCATTTGTTTGAAGTCGAATCTGCCACATTCAAGATAGCATTGCTCGTGCTAGGAGCCATTCTGTTGATGGCTGTGATTGGTGGATTGGTTTTGCACGTGATTTTGCTCAAGCGACGAACGAATAAGGTCGACAGAGGTATGGACATGCGCATAATTAAACTAGAAAAAGTATATTTTAAATTGTTATAGTGGAAAGCAGATATTCGTAAATGAAAAAATAAACAGCATTGAAAGGAAGCATTTCGTATTTTCGAGCATGAACGTTAACAAATTTATCGATGGTTTAGCGTTGTACACTTTAAAAACTGTCTGGGTTAATCTGAGAGCACCAGTTTTAATTTCGTTGTTTTATAAGGTTCGTAAATTAAGCCAATAGTTTGTTTGTAACTACTGAAGATATTGGTTCTCTTTTTTTGTTTGTAATAACCATTTTTTATGTGTTGTTAATATAAACCGCACAACCAGTGGAAAATAATTATCTTTGAAAGATTGAAAGATTTGTTAGAATAGATGTGGATTCCAAAATGAACAATTTATATTCCACAGCTCAGGCGCATTCAAGACAGGTTGTGATAAACATGAAGAACGAAATGGGACGATTCGTCGAAGTGTTTTACCAACACATCAAGGCTAGAATAAGTGATTTAAAAGTAAAGCATCGCCAGGAAATAGCAAAACTTGTTCAATTGAAAGAAAAATAGCAAAGCCGATTTCGTACATGTCACAAGTTAGAATTGAATTCTTTAAATGTCGACATGACTTTTCCATGACTTTTCCATCGGACATATGGCTTTTCCACAGAAACTGGCTGGCCGGCTGGAATTTAAAGATGTAAGAAAAAAAGACCTAAAATATAGATTAATACTGGGGTGTTTGCTTTAAGATTAAAATTTAGAAAGACAATTTGTTCGGAATGTTCCAGAAAAACCCACCTTCCAATTGAGACAATGCACTTTTCCCGCACTCTTAGGCTTTTCCGGAAGATAGACACGTGTACCCTTTGCTTGTTACACGGGGCGATTCGCAACGACGATATTTTTAGCGATATGCCGTTGCTCGAAAAATTGATGCCGTGTAACATGTCACGTACAGCGATCTTTGGATTCGGCATCGCGTTACAAGATTTTTGATTCATACTCACAACGCATAATGTTTTTTTTCGAAAGTTGATTCGTTTACTAAACATTTTCATCAACGATTTTTCGGGCAACGTATACCCAAAACTCAGTTCAATACTCTTATAAAAGCGAGGCGACGTCAACAAACAAGATTGCGGCTTTTTAAAAAAACGCTTGCAATCCTGTAACATGTTGATTTTCGAACGAACTTTGCGCAAAAAGCTGGTTAGTTTGCGTTGCGAATCGTCCCGTGTAACAGCTTTACCATTAGCAAATTAGCAAATGAATTTCCAACCGGATGGATGGGTGTAAATGGTAAACACCCCAGGTTTACATATAGGCAATCGCTGTACACATTTACCAATGCTTTCGCACACGTGCTTTGTAAATAGCTCGAAAAGTAGTGTGTGGAGAAGCCATAGGCGAGTGCTTCTCACACTTCTTGAGTGCTTACGGCGCTTTATTTCTGAAGGAAGCACGGAAAAAGCTGCTTTATTCGTTATATTATATAGTTACTCATTTATTTTGTTATTGAATTTATTTACGCAAAAAGAAAGACGGCCGCTGGCTGTAGCAGCACTTCACGCGCACGGATGGCGTCAAAGCAAAATTTCGACCACTCAGTGCGCGCGTACTATCCTCACTTTATGATTAAAAAACATAAAATATAAGGCACTGAAGAAACACACTAACCTAGTTCACCTAACTGATATAAATAATCCATAAAATTAAACTCAGCTTCAACTAGAAGCATTTGTTTTCGATAAACAGCTGCAAAACAAGATTGTGTAGCAGCAAAATGATGTTGATAAATTATTAAACTCAAGAGAATATTCTCTTGTTAAAATTTTATCCAAAATGTACTCGATCGTTTTCTCGGTTATTTTATAGTTCCCTTTTAAATTTGACATTGGGTTTTTGGCTTTCATCAATCGAAAAATGCTAACATAAAAATAAATTAAAAAATTCGTCCTAGACTTATGAGGGTAGCCATGATGAAATTGGAATTTAGAACTGATTTTTACGAAGGGAGGAAAATGGAAAAGCCCGGAAAAATGAAACCTTCGAAGCACAGAAGAGAAATGAGCCAATAATTCCCATAAAAGAGGTTGTCTGAGTTACGCTTCTAAACATTGGCCGGTATGAATCCTGGTATGAAGAATAAAAACTATCCAACCACTGATATTTAGAAATAAAATTCAAGTTCAAATTCAACTTGAAGCCATTGTTTGTGGTCATGAATCAAAGTATGGAAAGGCGTGATTTCTTCATAATAATACGAATTCATAATAATCGTAATTTTACAATAATCGCAATTTTTTTTGTGGTCCGCTCATGAAGCAAATTCTGGAAAGGCGTGATTTATTTATAATAATTTATAATTTATAATAATCGTATTTTAGCGTCAATATACAATTATAACTATAATAATACTATTCAGAAGTCATTGGCTTATGCTCACTTATTCATTTTTATACCAAAAGAAAAAAATGTATATATATATAAGAAAAAAATTGGTAGGAATATTTTTATGTTCTTTTTGAATTTATTACCCTTTTATTATCTTTTTATTACTGTGTTTATAATTATAATTATTTTTTTTTTCATACTCAATCTTTTTGTGAAAATTATTTTTATTATGCTCTTTACCCCTTTCTTTTTGTCTTTTTTAATGTGCCCTCAATAGCCTGGGGCTACAAAGATTAACACCATATCAATACGAAAATCAGTTAACATCCTCGTTACCTCCGCCTAATTCTGATAGCATCTTTCTTCTTTTCATTTGATAGCCAGATAAGTTGTAAACAATTCTAAATAGTTGCTGCAGAAAATCCTTTATCCGGGTACTGTGAGCAGTAAAATTTTCATTTGGCAAGTGTTGGTGGTTTTGACGTGTTTCTCTTTGAACAAAGGTTAGCAACGGACAAAAGAAATGGGCTTTTATGCATTTATGTAAGTTTTAAAATCTTCTGAATCGTGTTTGCAGATTCTTTACACTAAACGAACTACTGAAAAAAACGTTACAGGGAGCACCAGCTATTGGTAGTAGAGTTTTCTTATGACTGTGAAAAGTTCACGCCACCAACACGGACGTGACACAGCAAGGAATACGCTAGACAAAACCCATTGCACCAGAATTTACTCTCCATGCAATCAAATACCTGGAACACGGCATAAACACGGCGCGGACACGGTCACGCCAAGATCATGGCACTTTTAGACCAATCATATTGCGCGTGAAAAAAAAAATTCGCCAATTAAAATTCTAAAAATTATCACGGTCATGGCACGTCACGCTTATATAGTAATACGAAAACTGCACCAAAGAAGACTACAGAGTTGCGCCTTCTACTAAGGTCATTTTGATCACACAGCGCTCATTATTCAACCCGACGCAATTTTGTCTTTGCAATGTTTCCACTGTTTCAGGAATTTTTGTTGTTAGGAATTAAAGAAATGTAATTTTTATTTTGATTCTATGAAGTAATCGAAAACAACACAGCTGTTCTGCTCAATGAGAGTTTATTTCCATTGTAATATAGGGGATTTCTTTGTCCTAACTGTGGGTGTTAAAAAAATAGAGCGAAATACATCGAATGCGAAACTGGTGTATTGTAAATCGTTCATTCACTCACTCACTCACTCACTCACTCACTCACGATGAACGAAAAAATTCCTAAAACAGCATGAAGTATGAAGAAAACAAGAGGTTAAAGTGTCTAAACCTTTTAATATTCAGTCTAGCTTAAATACGACTAACTTTTGCGGTTTTTTACGATGACAGACCAAACAAATACGAGCAAAAATATCAATGAAACGACTAATTAGAAGAAAACTTTAATAAAGACACCCAAAATTAGTTAAAAAGAGAAAGGAAATAAAATTACGAATAGTTTCATTCAATATTTGAAGAAAATAATTATCCTTCACTGACAAAGCTGCACACACAGAACAGTACAACTATTAATTAGTTTTTTACAACTACGTCCAAGATGAACAAGTTATTTTATGTTTTCAGACGACTTCGAAACATTGCAAAACACTCAAGTTTTAGTAACTTATTAATTTTTTATATGATAAAAAAACATTATGATTTCTATTGGTTGTTGTCAATAAACACAGACTTTCTAGAACCTCCACTTGAGTTTTCCAGAAGATTTTAATCAATAGTAGAAGGAATTTTTTCTTAATGAGCATGAAAATAGCATAAACTTAAGGTGGCTGCCTATTTTTGAACGTTCGAATTGAGCCCACGATGAGCGAGCGCTCAAAAACCGCTGAAAAATCTACAAGATTGTATTGAAGAACCATACGCGTTTTGAGCTTCAACAGGGCAAAACCCTCAAATTTTGCACTGGAATCTCTATTTTTTAATAGCTCATTTGAAAAAATTCCTAAAAATCTAGGTTATATCAACATTTTAGAAAAAGTTTAAATCAGTAACACATGAAAAAATAGATTTTTGTAGGGATCTTTGCTCGACTTTATGAGATTTTTGAAGAGCACCGAAACTACGAAATATGATAAATCAATGTGTCTCTTTGTCTTTTTGTCGAAAATATCTTGTATTATTGTAGAATGATTGACTAGCCTTCATTCGTGCAATTATATAGTCTGCAAATAACTATTATCTTATGAATCTTAATTTTTTTCTAATCACTTCCGGTTGCGCAATTTTTACTCCAAAAGCTCGTGCGTAGGCTTTAATTAAATGCTGATTATCTCGAAAACGAGCTCGGGACACCATATTTTTCTTTCCAGATTTGGAATCAGCACTAAATTTCAATTCGGAAAATCGAAGTTTTAAAAAAAGATTAAATCAATTTCCAAAAGTAGGGAGTCACCTTAACGAAATTCAACATTCACCGAAATTTCTTTCTGCAAAGACGATTATACTAACATCACAATGTCGGACTTCTAAGTAAAGGAATAATACATACTTTAAGAAAAAGCATGCACGAAGAATATTATTAAAACTTGATGCTTAAAACGGACCAAAATTAATTTGTACCTAAAGTTTAAAATTATTAAAATTCAGAATAAAATTAATATTTTTCTTTAAACATGTTTCAGTTTAACATAATCATAAGAATTTATAAGATACAAAATGGATTAGACTCATCCAAAATACCAGTTAGTTAGCATTTAAAATTTAAAAATTGCACTTGAATAAACGCTCAGTTTTTCTGGAATTTCTTGAGTTTTTATCTTTTGCTTTCTATCGCTCAGAGTTAGTTTAGAAACTCTTTTCGCAATTGCATAGTAATTAAGCAATGGCTTACGAGAGAAAAAAAGGAACCCCCAGAGGATTAAGAAGCCAGAAAATTAAAAATATAAAAATATGATAATTAATGCACATTTAGTCTCTTGGCGTGCTTGAAACTTTCTATAGTTTTCACTAACGGTCCCCGTTGATTGAAGAGCTATTCAGTCAATTCCCATATATTTAGAGAAACTGCTTTTGCATATGGATAACTCAAGTGACGTCAGAAAAAAATGTGGCAACGTTTTCGAATCACATGAAAAATTCAACAGAAACGAGCTATAGTTGCCTCCATGCCATCTACTTATTCCTAAAACGTTTTAGTTTTGGTGCAAGGCAACCTTTCTTAGTCTTGAGACTTAACGGTCCTTCCCCAGTAAAGATATGGTGTGGTTGGCAATTGGTTATCGACTAGGGATTGTTTTGGCAAGTTTTACATGGATAAAAGGTAAGTCTACTTGCTATAATCACTTTCAAACATACTTGATAATGATATCAGAAGGTGTCCAAACGTCGTACTATTTTCCCCTGGTATTTGTTGTTCAATTTGCTAAGAGAAATGAGTAAATATTAAAGACAGAGTTTTTTTTCTAAATACAGCCACTTCCTGTGGTTTAATTTCCTCTCTAGGGTCTCTAAACTTGACAATCCTTCAATAAATAGCCATTAAATAAATATATCAATATTTTAAAAATGTGACTTTTATTTAATTCCGAATCCTTGCATTTCCAGTCCACAATCTTGGATGTTATTCTTGATCATTTCTGATTTCAAAAACTCTTCATATGTGTAGTTGCCGATTTGACGTCTTCCCTAAAGCCGCTTCGTAGGAGATAGAGCCGTATTCATTAAAAGACAGGCTCGAATATTTATAACAATAATGACTGTTGCTAACGTGTGATCTTTAGTCATATTTACTTTAAAGTAAACATCTTCCCGAATGAGATTCTTACCGCTTTGCTGAAGGAACACTACCGTTGTCTAAATTAGCAACTTTATTAAACTTCTATCTTGTAGCTGCTAAAATCAGTTGAAGCTTTTTAGTAAGGCTCCCAAAAAGTCTTTAAGTAATGAATGGTTATTGGAATACTAAAATTAGTATAGGAACAAGTATATATTAGGGTAGAGTCAAAAATGAAGATGATATTTGCTTCATTTTTTAAAATATCAATATCTCTTTTTACAATGAATGGTCTGAACCCAGGTGAATGGATATTTTTCGAAGTAACAATATTTCTCGAAGAGATAATATTTATATTATGATCATCCGGGTGGATGTAGTCCTTAGAAGGAATGTTTGATGTGACTGACGTTTCGACAACCTGTGCGGAAGTCATCTTCAGAGTCAAGTGAAGAAAATATCATACCATATCTGACTTTTTTCTTCACTTGACTCTGAAGATGACTTCCGCACAGGTTGTCGAAACGTCAGTCACATCAAACAGTCCTTCTAAGGACTACATCCACCCGGATGATCATAATATAAATATTATCTCTTCGAGAAATATTGTTACTTCGAAAAATATCAATATCTCTGCTGAAACATTTTAAAATTTAAAGCGAATGAATGAATTTTATTAAAGAAAGAACGAGCCTTTTTGAGGCCACCAAAGTGTTCTTGAGTATTACCTAATGAGTATTTCAGGGATCCTTACAGTTGATCTGACCATAGTTAATAATAATATTCATATTAACTATGATCTAACCTTTTCATAACTACTTATTCTCAAACATAAACAGTACATTTATTTATACGTCTTGAAATTGTTTTGAAATTTGTATATAAGTGTGAATACTTTTGATATCAGAAGCAAATAGCTACTCATATAAGATAACCCTACAGTTTTATTCAAGTTTAACGGTGTCTATCTATCTATGATTTAACTGATGAACGAACGACAGATATTTTTACATATGTATATCATTGATATCGACATTTGTTATGTATTATTGTCAATTAAAGTAGTAAGCCAAAACTTTTCCTGTATTTTCAAAAAATTGGTCAGATGTACTTCCCATTTGTATTTTTAGGGTTGGTATTTAATTTTTTTTAAATGATAGCAAGATTCGTGACAAGTTTAAGTGTTTTGTTTGGTGTTTTTTTATTTTTTCAATTCAAATAATTGGTACCAGCATATGAATATTAATGTTGTAATGTGTTAATAGTAGTTATACTTGCAGCAACACTTCAGATACATGACGAAATGCATGCATATGGAAATAGAAAAGCAATCTTCCTTGGCAGTCTTTTGAAAAGGAAATACTTGCTCCTCAAGCTGTAACTGGAGAGAACCGGGCGAAGGGCAAATTAAATTGTGCAATACTATTTATATATATATATATATATATATATATATATCGATATCAAGGTAAAAACAAAAACAAAACAAAACAAAACAACAAAAAAAAAAAAAAAAAACAGAATTGTAACTATGAAATGCTCTGCCAAAAGCCAAAAAAAACTGTATTTAGCACTGAATTCTAGCTTCATTGATATCAATTTGGAAACTTTAAAAAAGGAAAAGAAAAACTGAAAGAAAAAAAGGTACAAACAATAGTCGAAAAAAATCAGCCTCTTTAAAATCCAAAAAGCCACGGGTACAGTGGAACATCTAGCTCTTCTTGCGGATAGATATCTTTATAGGTCATTTTTCTTTTTTTATCGACCTTTCGGTTTCCGTATTACAGAGCTTACACTAAAATCTGCCGGCGACGGCGACGTCTACACCGGCAGTGTAAATTACGGCACTTTGGGTTTCGAGTCCGGTCTTCCCTGTGGAGGAGTTGACTTTACTGACAATTTCTCAAATGAAAGCTCCAAAGAATAGAACCCCAAAGAGAAAATTATTCACACTTCCGATTGACGTCGCCGTCGCAGATTTTGCTAATCTTATCTTGTTGTCCGAATCTGCGCAACGGGCAATTACAACTAGCTGGTATTGCCTCGTTATTAGCTAGACTTCTCAACAGCTAGAACGTTCAATATATAGTTCATGAGGGAATCATTTTTAGCTATTTTGAAAAGTGCTATTATCATTAATGTATATCTTTTAAGAAAAGAATGTAAGCCTTATAATATGACTGTCACTGTGCGACCGTTCAATACATCTTAATGAACGTAATATTGTCATATACTGATATCAAACCATTTCTGTTGACTTGCTTAATGAGATAATTTATGAACGTACTCGCCTCTTGCAGAGAATACTCAAAACTTAGATTAGCATGGTGCCTCGTTTTTATAACTATGAAAACAAAGCGTATATAGAAGAAAAACGCTTTAGGAACTAATGGTTACCATAGCAATATTACTCCTAAAATAACACAATGAGTTGGTTTAGTTTTGATTATGCTCATAAGACGCCAAATTACTCATGTAATATTATAATTAAAAAAAGAAGGCCAATATTGAGAGGTTCTTCTCGTTTTTTTCTTGTTTGTCTTTCATTTCCGCCCTCCTTTCTCTTTTGTCATAAGAATGTCGGCATTTCTGAGACAGGATTACATGAAACATTATAAATTGTTATATAGCTACAAAATTTTCCGATATAACGAACACTCTCATTGGTTGAATGACCACGTGACGCTAGCTAAATCTAAATGTATCCTGACCGGGAAATGAGTTGCAGGTGGCATGTGAATTGTATTTGTAAAATTATTGTCAGTTTTCATGCATTTAGCTTGAGTAGTATTGAGAATGGGGGTTCTAGCGCAATTTCAACCAATTATAACGCGGGAATTACCTGAGTCAAATATTCTCACACGGGAAATGCCTGCGTTAAGTATGGTTTAGGATGAATACCCGCGTTAAGTACTACCACCACGAGGAAAACCCGCGTTAAGTAGCCTCTGTATTGAGAATGGGGGTTCTAGCGCAATTTCAACCAATTATAACGCGGGAATTACCTGAGCCAAATATTCCCACACGGGAAATGCCTGCGTTAAGTATGGTTTAGGAGTGACAACACATTAAAATATGTTAGTATATATGGAGTGTGAAGATTGTAAGAGAACTTTTAAGAAAGAAGCAGACTTAAAGAAACATTTAAAGATGAGGAAGATATGTATGCGCAGTTATGATTGTGGATGTGGTAAGAAGTTTGAAACTAAGATTAAGTTGTTTTGGCATTGCCAGGACTGTACTTACGACTACGATGATTTGAAAAGGAGCTGGTATTGAGGTTAAGATATATGCTATTATATAGATGGAATCCCAAAGCAACTTCGAAACGGTTTCAATACCCGGTAACGGTGAGAGCGATGTTAGACAGTTTTGGCGTCAGTCAAATAAGAAGGTCAAGAGCACACTTCGAAAAGGTGTAAGGGACTTAGGAGCCCTTAAGGCTAGCATAATGGTAGAAGTGAACTTATCAAAGGATGAGTCGACGACTACAGCAATGCTGCGATCGAAGTCGTTAGTGGTATTAGAATCAACGAATTTGGATAAGTCACTTAGTGGGGCTTTAGAAGCGATCATGGAGTCGTTGTCTAACTATACCAAGGAAGGGTCAGGTTGGACAGTAGAGGAGGTCGTAGGAATAGAGGTTAGCATGGCAAGGTATGTACCCATCCGAGGAGGAAGTTACGTGCCACTACCAGTGTGGGTAGAGAGAAAGAAGGCAATCGTAAACGTAAAGAACGAAGATAATCGATGCTTTATGTGGGCGGTTAGGTCTGCACTGTATCCAGCAGAAAGAGATCCCTGTAGGACGAGCAAGTACCCAACAGACGACCTGGAGTGGGAGGGTGTGGAATTTCCCATGCAATTAATAGATATACCAATATTTGAGGACTTGAATGACCTAGCCATTAACGTTTACGGGGCTAGGGATCAAACCATAGTTCCCCTAGTGTTGTCAAAGAGTAGAGGAGAACGCATTCATTTGTTTTACCATGGTGGGCATTACTCATGGATTAAGCATATTAGCAGACTGTTTTACAGGCATACCAAACATAAATGTAAGAAATACTTCTGTGATTGTTGCTTACTATCATTTAACTCGATAAAAGCTCTAAGAGACCACGATGAGGCATGTAGAGGTGTAGAGGAGGTTGCACAAAGGATACAGATGCCTGCAGATAAGGAATTGTCGTATGAAGACCATAAGAGACAAACCAAGGCACCGTATGTAATCTATGCAGACTTTGAAGCCATTATTACGAAAGAAGACCAAAAGAACGGAGCTACGAAAAGACTGGGGTTACATGAGATTTGCTCGTATGGATACATAGTAGTGCGATCAGATGGTCAAACTGACGGACCAGTCATCTACAGAGGTAAAGGCGCAGCGAATGACTTCTTAGAAGCGTTACAGAACGAGGAAAAGAATATACGAGAGAAGTTGAGGTGCAAGAAGAACCCACTGCTTAACAAAGAAAACCGATTGAAGTACGCAAAAGCTAAGAATTGCCACGTATGTGACCAGCAATTCCTACAATACGGACGACAAGCTAAGAAAGCGTGGGATGAAGATGGTAAATATTTAGGAGAAGCACACGTTAAGTGTGGAAAGTATTTCAATAAGGGTGAAAAACCCGGTAAGCCATCGACACACTGCATTCATTGTAATAAGGTGTTCGTAGAAGACTTCTATGAGGATAAAGTATTGGATTACTGTTCTTTGACTGGTGATTATGTGGGAGCAGCCCACTGGAGATGCAACTCACACATTAACCCTGACATGGAAATACCCGTATTCTTTCACAACCTTCGCGGTTACGACTCCCATTTACTCCTTCAGGGGACAGATGGGGCCGACGTCAAATGCATACCCAACAACAAAGAGCGCTACATGTCTGTAACTGTGGGTAAGTTAAAGTTCCTAGATTCGCAGCAGTTTATGGCAGACTCCTTAGCAAACCTAGTAAGGTACAACGCAGACTTTCCTATTTCAAGTCAATACAGCGCGGAAAGAAAGGGCGTGTATCCGTATGAGTACATGGACTCCTGGGAGCGATTCGAAGAGTCCTTACCACCTAAAGAATGCTTCTACAGCACCTTAAACGAGTCCAGCATAAAGGACGAGGAGTACCAACATGCATTAGACGTGTGGGAGAAGTATTCCTGCAAGAACATGAGGGAATACCATGATATTTACCTGCGTTCAGATGTGGTACTGCTAGCAGATGTCTTTCAGAACTTTAGGAAGATGTCTATGGAATACTACGGGTTGGATCCTGCCAACTTCTACACAGCTCCCGGGCTTTCTTGGAGTGCTTTGTTAAAGAAGACAAACGCACAACTAGACCTCTTAACGGAGTATGACATGTATCGGTTTATGGAAGACGGTATCCGTGGCGGTGTTTGCGGACCCAGCAGACGTTATGCCCGCGCAAACAACCCCTTAGTAGAGCATGACCCCGAAAAGCCAACTACATACATTCACTACCTGGATGCAAATAACCTTTACGGTTGGGCAATGTCCCAATACCTACCCGTAAGAGACTTTGAATGGGACGATGTAAAACCATTAGACTTTTACTTAAAGGTAGGAAAGGAGGAAAACAAGGGTTACGTGTTGGAGGTGGATTTGGAGTACCCGGAGCACCTGCATGACGCACACAATGAGTTTCCGTTAGCGCCAGAAGCAATAGAAATACCCTTCAAACAGCTGTCACCGCTACAGAAGAAGATGTGTCCTGGGTATAAGCCGTACAGGAAGCTAATAATGAGTCTAATGGATAAGGAGAAGTATGTCGTGCATTACCGCAATTTGCAGTTTTATGTTAAGCACGGAATGCGCGTGAAGAAGATACACAGAGTCTTAAAGTTTACACAGGAGCCCTGGATGCAGCCTTACATTGACTTTAACACGCAAAAGCGTACCGCAGCTAAGAATGACTTCGAAAAGAACCTCTTTAAGTTAATGAACAACTCCGTGTTTGGCAAGACAATGGAGAACATCCGTAAGCGGGTAAGCATAAAGATAGCAAGCACTAAAGAGGAAGCAGAAGCATACGTGTCGCAGCCTGGATTCGTAAGGTACGTAAAGATGTTGAACTTCTACGTCATTCACATGAAGAAGGCAAACCTTTTACTAAACAAACCCGTATACACAGGCTTTGCGGTGCTGGATTTATCCAAGTTGCTTATGTACGAGTTCTACTACGACAAGCTAAAGCCAAAGTACGGAGACAACTGCAGACTTTTGTACACAGACACCGACTCTTTGATACTAGAAGTGCAGACGGAAGACGTCTACCAGGATTGTGTCGAAGACATAGACGAGTACGACACCAGCGGTTATCCGAAGGAGCACTTCCTTTACAGCGCAAAGAACAAGAAGGTAATAGGAAAGATGAAAGACGAGATGTTAGGCAAGCCCATCGTGGAATACGTGGGTCTCAAACCAAAAATGTACAGCGTGCTAAAGTTAGACGGTGTAGAAAAGAAAGCCAAAGGCGTAAAAAAGTACGTCGTTAAGAAGGACATAACCCACGAGTCCTACTTGAACGTATTACGAACGCGCAAGGAACAGCGGCACAAGATGAACAGCCTGCGCAGCTATGGTCATCAGATACATAACGTCACGCAGGAGAAGGTGTCACTGTCTGCATTTGACGGTAAGCGATGGATGTGCGATGACGGCGTGCATACGATAGCATTCGGACATCACACGATAAGCAGTTCTTCTTTGACGAACCCACGTGTGGGGCCATCGTGAAGATAATACAAGATGGGCTGACCCTTCTTAGCTATTACACTTCGGATCTGGTAAGTTTCCAAAGACCAGTTAGGATCCGTAGCTCTTTTGGATCCTCCTTCTAATTCACCCGGCCCGTAGAGATATCGGACCGTGACATTACCTAATTTCTTTTCATGGGGGAAGACCGCCCTCGAACTTCTGACGTAGGACTTGTGTTCCACGTGCTTCTTTTTTATGGCGTCCTTGGGTTTCATTCCAGTAGCCCTGGCCGCCTCGTTGTTCAAAGCCGTAACGACCTGGGGGAGCCGCTGTGTCCATTCCTTGTTTCGCTTAGAGGGATCTTCCAACTCTTTCCAATACTGGTATCCAAAGAGACGCTCAGCCAGGGTTTTATTAAATCTTTCGACGATGCTCTGACCCCTGTGGTACTCTGCTTCGGCTCTTCTTATCTTAGTGTCGTGGTCTTTCAGGGTCTTGGTAACCACGCCCATGAACTCCGTCCCCGCATCCACTTGCAGCAGCTTTGGCCATTTCAAGACGCGCTTATAAATCCTACCTAGGGCTTCTGCGACTTCCCCAGAATCCTTGCTGGTTATGGGTTCGGCGTCCTTGTATCTGCTTGCGATATCAACCACGGTCAAAGCGTATCTATAGGTCTTTCTTCTTACCGTGTCGTGCGGTAAGAAAAGCAAATCTGCCTGATGAACTTCATTAGGGGTATTTACGGTAAAGCCGGGCCTGGGAATGTACTTAGGCACGGGAAGATAAACCTGCCAGAGTGTTTGTTTCTTTAACCAATTCTTAGCTGTTTCGTCGGATACCCTGGCTGCGGTCGCGAGTTTCTTGATAGCCGCCACTCCCCTCCAATAGCCTTCGGGTCCGTAGTAAATCCTCTTAAGTTTATCCTCAGTTCGACCCATTATATGAATTCTAAAACAAGATTGATCTTACGTCCGTTAAAGTCCACCGTCTTTCCATCCACTTTAATGGTGATGTTTATGCTTTCTACTAAATCACAAGGCAAGTCATAGTTTAAAGAAATGGGAGTGTATTCTACCAGGTCGAATGGATTACCTTTGGGTGAAAACTTAGACATAAGAGTAGACTTTTCTCCATTGCTGTAACTGTGGGCTAAATCGCAATAGACTTCGTAAGAGGATGCGACTTTCCAATTCACGGGAACTGCTGTGTTGGTAATTTCCTTGCCTGAGACACCTAGTAAAGATCCCAATGCATCAGTTTTTCCGAGGGTTACCGAGAAATTGTTAGGAAGATTATGTTTGAAGGTCATTTCGTGCGGCAACCCTGTGGTAAGAGTATAACCGCGCTTGGCAAGCTCCTTAGCAAGGGTGATTGGCGTGTAATGTCCATCTTACGCCTTCGTATTTGTTAGGCGCCTTATACACTGTGACCATGCCATTGATCAAATTATACCAAGAATTGTACAAAGAGCAACTGACCAACCGAACCGTATGGGCTTTGATGGTCAAATAAGTGGTAAAGTTATTCTTGTTGCTTTCCAAAAAGACGATCATTATATATTAGACGCTCATGCTTCGCGTCACTAGTGATCTGAGCGCAGCTCAGAGCAGATACGCCAAGGCGGCTCCTCCAGCCAGCCCTGCGACTCCTACGAAGACCAGTTCATTGTCGTTTTGTTTCTTTGACGGCTGGTAGTAATTCTTAAATTGTGGCTTACTAATCCTAAAGTCGGGGTGCGTCTGCGCATAAAGTTTAAAGGCGTAGTCTGTGTTTTCGAAGTTCTTATCCGCCTGCATCTTGTCTTGGTAGTTCTTATCCAACCAATCCCTGTAAGCTTGTCTTTTTTCATTCCAAGCCGCCACATCCCTTTGATATTTCTCCAGCGCCAAATCGTGTCTCTTTCTTTCAGCATCGCTTTTGTCGCCTCTGACTATTCTATCCAAATATCGACCACCATAATTAGCTCCAGTGAATGCTAACGCTGCAATGACACCACCTACCAATACGCCTGCCATTTATATTTTAGGCAAGTACTTTTCCTTCTGTAAGTAGTCCTTTAACATTACAGCCCCGCCTACGGCAGCGGTCATCTTAGCGAAATTTGCGAAGCTCTTGCTCGGGTCTTCAGTAAAGTCTTCTTTGAGCACTTTCTTACCTACCCAACCAATACCCGTAACGATGGAAGTAATGATAGCTGCTTCTTCGACTGTTTTCATCAATGCTGTCGACATTATATTACAAAGCGAGAAGGTTATTCCATCTCGGGTATTCTGCTTCTCTTAGGCTCCTGCGTTACGTACTTGAATTCCACTTTTGGCTTCGTAGCCCGCCACTGTAAGTAGAGGCTGCCTGCTGCTATAGCGAGTCCTAATGCTCCGATAACGTAGCCCAGATTAATAGAGGATTCCTCTTCTTTTTCCTCCTCCTTCTTTTCCTTTTTGGCTTTGTTCTTCCTGTTCATCTCCGCGAGCTTCTTCCCCGCAGCGACTCTGCCCGGAGCTTTAGGCTTGGTAATTTGCTGAGGGGTTTCCTCCGCCTTCGTTTCGGTGTCACTCATCTTATATCTAAGGACTTGAAGGACTTATAGTAACTTGACGACGACTTGATAATGACTTGACGACGACTTGACGACGACTTGACTAAGTCCCGTAAATGACTTGACCATGACTTGACAACGACTTAAGGATGACTTGACTAAGTCCCGTGAATGACTTGAGCATCTTGACTAGGTACCTCGGCAAGTGCCGCCTTGAAGATCTCCTCGACTTGTTTATCTTTCTTGTAGTCCTTCCAAGTGGTTCCAAAGGAACCTAGCACCTCCTTCAAGTCGACATGCTGAGCTACGTGAAGTCCCAAAGATGCGACTGCCATTAACTTACCGCACTTCAAAGACAACCACCCACAGGTTATCTTAAGTTCTTGGGATATGACATAGTCCTCACTTATGTCCTTCCGCAGTTGATCCACGTCGTCTATGGGCAGCGCAAGCCCAAGCAATTTAGTGGCCAGCTTAATAGCGGAGTCTGCTACGGCGTTTGTGGTTTTACTTGCAAGGGCGGCTTCGTATCTCTTATGGAACTTCTTTACTTCCTCTTCAGATAACTTATTAACTTGCTCATGCGTCAACTCCTTACCTATCATTTCCTTACACTTCCCCGAAGACACAAGGATGTTAAGTTGTTCTTTAAGGCTACTTTCATCTAGCTGTGTGGGGACTTCATCTATCAACTGCTCAATCTCCATATACATTAGGAATCACAGACTTTAAAGATCGCAGATCTTTATGGAATACGGAAACCTCAAAGAGAAGATCATTTTGGAATGTTGGTGTGTCTTTAAATGCCGCATGTATTCGTGCAACTGTTCCTTAGATATCTCGCCGCCGTAGTCAGAGAGGATGGTTTCCAAATCGGACGTACTGGGTGTTTAAAATACGACAAGTGAACCTATGTTTTCCCTAAAGGGCTTAGAGACGCTGGTAAGCTGCTGGGAGAGCAACCAAACGCTGATATTGTCATGTCTGCCGCTAAAGGCAAGCTTCACCAACTCCGATGTCCGTCTTTTTACGTCGTCCCCGCAGGCGATGTCATCAAGAATTAAGAGGGTTTGTGTATCTTTAGGGAATTGTCTAT
Organism: Actinia equina; assembly: GCA_011057435.1. Lineage (NCBI taxonomy): Eukaryota > Metazoa > Cnidaria > Anthozoa > Actiniaria > Actiniidae > Actinia > Actinia equina. The sequence goes on from WHPX01000446.1 coordinate 38,405, forward strand.
GCCAGAACTTAAGGTGGTTGGATAACTCGTTAGGGTCTAAGATATCCACAAAGAGGTCGTCATCTTTTACTCCTATGCCCTCCCAGGTACGGTTATTCACGTAGGTGGGGCAGAGCAGCACTATGTAGTCAAATTGGTACCTAAAGGGCCCCAATAGCTGCTCCACGACGAACTGCGTTTTACCGCAGCCGGTGGGTCCTACTATCAGAGCGTTACAAGGTATGTGCTCTGGGTTCATATATAATGGAACTTAATCCCCGATATATATGGAAGCAGTGCAAAAGATCGTAGCTGACTACAAAGATAAGAAAGATACCATTGAAATGCAAAGAGAGGAGATAGACCGGCTAAAAGTACGCGTGCAGGAACTGTATGACGAAATGTGCGGTCTGAAGCGCGCGGAAAGGTTTGGTGCTTTGATAACGATGGCAACGTGGGCAAAAGAGTCCGTAGCGGACTTTATGAAATATCCCCTATGAAAAAAGCATGTTTACATTTATATATGGAGCTTGCTGATGGATTTAATAATTTCTGTACCAAGGTAACAGATTTGGAGAATCAGATTGAAGATCTGGAGGAAGTAGTGGCGGGTTTACGAAGGAAGTCAGACAGTGAAGACTTTACGGAAAGGGTTAAAGCACTGTTACTCGTAGTGCATTGGGCTTATAAGTCTGCAGTGAATCTTATGAAGTATCCCGTATAAGGCTTATATATGGACTGTATTACATGCGAACCCCCGGCAGAATGCATAATTTCCCCTAAGCCAAAGCCAAGAAAAAATACACCTGCCTTCATTGCAGCAGTGTATTCCCCGAAGGATCCTTTGTGGGGCATTGGTGCTCAGCAGATCCAAAGGCGCAGCGTACGATGGTAGACGCACTTAAGAGTGAAGAGGAGACTCAGGCTCATACGTAACTATATCAAATATCCACCTACCATCCTTCTTACCATGACTCATAACATGGGTAACATCCTGCCCTTCAATGGCGTACCTTATCCTATCGGGCGCCCAGAGGGTGTACGTCCTTTTTTTATTCTTCAACACCAAACGCAGGCGGTCAATGTCTTCGAAGACTACGTAATTCTTTATCTCGTAGATTTCCCCCACCACCAAATCCTTCCAGTGCGTTTGTATGAACTTTAGCTCATTGAATTTGTCCTGATCCATATATTCTATGGAATATCTTTAAGTGCGTCTTTAAAGTGTCTGTGTTCCTAAAGCGCTTGCAGCACCACCTACATGGCAGGCGAATACCTCGTGCATACTCTGCGATGGCTCTGCAGATGTCGTCGTAGTCGTTGCTGATCATTACTTTATGACCATTCTGCGCATACCTTTCCAATAGTAGACGTTGACTATCAGATAATACCCCGTTGCCTTTAGGAGTCTTCAGCTCGATGCAGAAGCCACGGTATCGCACGTGTGCATTCAAGATGAGCAGGTCAGGTTGACCGCGTTGGTAGCCCTTCTGCCAGCACTTTATACGTTTACTACCGGAGTCCTGCAGTTCACCTAAGCCTGGTGCTATGAGCATTTGGGGGTAAAACCTGCGGACGTAGTCCACCACCTTTTTATGTAAGTCGAATTCGTTCTCGATTTTGAATATCAATTTGTTGGGGCCGTCAAAACGCCTTTCAATTTCATATTTACCTGTCTTCCTTAGAGCGGGTAGGACTTCCTCTAATACCCAATCCTGAAATTCCTCTGCCGTTGGCATCTTAGAGCTGAATATCAGCTGATACAATCCAGATTCGTTTACATACAGGGAATTTGGCTGTGCGTTATGGGGGAGGCGATTCACCTCCACCTGCAGCTCGCTCAGCTTTTTCTTGTACTTGTCTCGAACATGTACCTTAATTGCGTCTTTTGGACGTTCGTAACCCAACGCTAAGGCCACCTCCTTCGCTTTAAAGTACAGTTTGTCGCCTTGCACTATGCATTGCAGTTTGGTGTCGTTGTTTTCGAATATGCGTAACATGGTATATCTGAGAAATATTTTAATCTTTCTAATATGCAACGCTTTTAAGTTGGTTCATTTCTACGCTTAGCTGCGCGTCAGACACCACGAAGATGTAGCAGTTTATCTTGTCCGCATCACTTGCGGAGACATTCTTGGTGCGTTTGATCTCCAATGTTACGCCATCCTGCGTATTTACCAACCGCAGACCCTGCCCATGCATACTTTCGTCGTTCGTCGTGCGCATGTCGATCCACAATGCGTACTTGTCTTTGAAGAATTCCTCAGGAGACACCTGGTCACCAAACTTTCTCATCGCCTCCCTGTATGTGTCTGCGGGCTTTATTCCCTGGGAGTAGACTTTGTTTGGTACTCCATTGATATTCACGCCCACGTTAGTAATGTTGGGGTTGTGAAAGGCTTCGGAGTCGCGCTTACCGGCTCCGTAGGGCTTAGCAAACACCAGCATCAGCCCCGTGAGACTTCTTCGGGGGAGGTTAATGCTTTGGTTGATAACCTCGTCCGTCTTATCTAGGAAGCTAAATGTCTTGTACATCACTATGTGGTCGTAAAGGAATGCCTTGCCTGAGCTGTATTCCATGCCGGCGCTACGGGCCAACTCCTCAGAATATACCGTCTCGTACTGTAATTCTAAATTGGTGATAGAATAAGGATGAATACTACCAGTAAGTGTCGACTGTGCTGTGTCCATTTCTAGGATGTTGGTAGTGTCTGCTAACGTTACTTCAAACTGCAGTTCGGACAATTGCCTGGGGTAATACACACCGTGGTTAGAAATAACTTCGAAGTCTAAGGGAATCACGTACTTGCTGCCATAAGCCGTTTTTACTCTGGTAGCGTCTGCTACTGCGGTTGCTGCCCCGGAGTCCGTAGGCGCTGTCTTAGTATCGCTCCGCAATTTCCTTAAGATAACGCTTCCGATTCCCTGTTCTATTCTTTGTGCACGGTCGAAGGCTGTCAACCATACGTCTTTGTAGGTGGTATACAGGTCGTACCTATTCAAATCTAACAAGGATTCCCCTGCGAACTTAATTCTCATCTTAGACACCAAGTTGCGACCTACGTTGTTTACTGTGTACGTTTCTATTTTCGTACTTGGTTGTATTGCTAGATCAAACCTTAGCGCTAACGTTCCGGGCACCAATACTAAGTTATCCGTTAGACGGGGAACACCTACATACAGCGTCTCCCCTGGTTTGGCGCTAGAAGGAGTAAAGGTGACCCGGTGAAAGGTGCGTTCTGCTTTTAGCCCGCCAACCTGCTTAGGTAATACGTTGGGATTTAACTTTGAGCTTATCATATATAATGGAGGTAGAAGGTACCGACTTTGACCCCACTACGGAAGAAGGTCAAGTAGACATTAACGATGAAGAATACGAGTCTCTACTGCCGGAGGCGAGCAAGCCGGGCTTCTTTGAAAAACTACGTATTAGGTACGGCAAAAGAGCCCGCGGCGCCTTGCGCAGCCTTACGGACAGGTTTAAAAGGGAAAACCCTGGTAAATCCCCTCCACCTTACATGCGGTTGGATGACTTAAGCCTCGTTCCTGAAGCTCCTACTGATGCCTGGCTGCGAAAAGTACAGGCGGAAATGGATGAATCCGTGGAGGAGCTGCCAGATGACTTTGACAGGCTTAAAGAACTACTACCCGAGTGGGATCCTGAAAAAGCGCAGTTGTTATTTGAAGAAGACGAATACGGCAGGGAATTGATTATGGGCAGGCTTGCTAGAAGCGGCGCCAGGGTTTAAGTCATCCGTGACGGAAAGGGAAGGTTCTTTGCCGACCCCCGAATTCCTCCAATTTTGGTGGCGGCTATTGGCAAAACGGCGCCCGAACAGCTGCTTGCCGACGTAGCAAGAGGTATCCTAATGCCAGCGAAACCCTCTTAGAATTCCAAAGGGGTCCTAAGGGGCAAATTCGGGTGCGTTACGTGGGTAGGGAAAAGTGGTATGACTTTTATCAAGACAAAAAGCCTAACGCACTTAACAATGCCTTACCAAAGGAAATAACGACGGCACTGGGTAACCCCAACTTATCCTTGATGCACACTTTAACCGGCAAGGAAACTATGAGGTTACAGGAGACATTCCTCAAAAGCCTTAAGACCCCCATGATGACTAACAAAATGCGTGCCATCACTGGAATCCTGAATAAGGAGCAAGAAAAACTCACAAAAATACGGGCTACCAAGGAAGACGTGGAGGAGAGGCTAACGGGCGCGGGTAGTAGCGTCGCCCTGCAGCAGTCTTTAGAATCCCTCAACACAGAAGAAAGCAGGCAGCAAGAACTCATAAGCGAGTACAGAGAACAACTCGACAATCTCCAGGGGCAATTAGATGAAAAAACGTCCGAACAGGAGGCGGCGGCCGAGCACGTTGAATACCTAAAGCAGGTAATGGATGAAAAGGAGGAGGAATATATGAAGCAAATGCAGCTGATGACTGATTCCCATGAACGCGAAAGTGATGACAACAAGGACCGCATTAGCAAGATACTACACGACAGGGATACTGCTAGAAGAAACTTCGACCGCGCAGTTAGAGACATCGGAGACAGAGACGCCGAACTCAGACGCGTGGGTGCGCAGCTGGAGGCCTCGGTAATGCAAGAGCGGCGGTTAAACACGTAAATCATCGTAAAGGAGGAGCAACTAAGACAACTCCAACAGGCTGTCGAAGACTTGGAGGGGCAAATAGAGCGGCAGCAGGAAATAAGTAATGACCAAACTCGCCCCGAAGAGGAAAGGGAGGCTGCTCAAAGGGAATTAGAAACCCTGCAGGAAAGAGTTGCGGAATTACAGGCGCAAAAGGAAAACCTGGAAAGAGAATTGGGGCTTACCACCAAGGAAAAAATAAAAAGAGCTTTGGTGAAATATGGTATTCCGCTTGCATTTGCGGTCGCCATTTCCTCCGTAGTAGGTGTGATCCTTAGCTCCCTTAAGGCTACGGGCGCAGGCGTAAAGGCAGTAGGTAAAGGGCTGACGGACTTGGGTAAAAAGATGGCAGCCTCTTTACCGGGGCTGCTCGGCAGTGCCCTCTCTTTGGTACTAAGGACCGGTGGAGAACTTTTGAAGTTTGTGGGCAAAAACATTTGGATCTTAGTCGTAGCTATCGGCGTGGTACTCTTGAAGAAGATGAAGGGTTAATCTTATCCTTATGTATTACTGGAGGCTTATCATTGTCGAGCATTCGCGGCATCCTCGACTGGGGATAAGTAAAGATAGTATTCGCGCCGCCTTGATAATTTGGTGCCAAAGGTATGGCGGTCATAGTACTAATAGTCTTATGATTCCAAATAGCATCCGGAATGGTACCCGCACCGCCCCAGCTCTTAGCTGCATTAGTTATTAGGGTCCTGGCATAATAATCGCCGGGACCCTTTACCATTATTTGGAGCTTTGCTTGTTTACAGTTGGCTATCATGTGAAATGTCACAGGCGTCTGGTCTTCATTGGTAACCGCATGAGGGAAGGCCGCGAAATGGACCGGATTCCTGGTGTTATTTTTCGTCCTGTAAGGCAGCAAAGGATCGTCATTCTCATCGACTATCCTAAACCCAATAGTACCGCTATAGCCCACAGCTACGTTGATCGTGCAAACGATCAGCCCCAAACCGCCTACTTCTACGGACAATCCCACATCCTGCCAACCCATACGGTATTCCGTCTCCTCCAAATAATAGAGAAACCCAGTTTCCTTTGCGTGTGGATTCATATATTTCAGGGAATAAATTCCCTTCTAGAGACTCATTACCGTAAGAGTGCTAATGGTCGCATGATTATAAGGCTGATCTCTTTGATCGTGTATGCTATTTACCGTAACCTTTCCCGTATCGTCTACTCTTATCTGTAGCTTTACCTTTCCATGGCAATCAGCGACCATATGAAAAGTCCAGACGGACAGGTTTTCGGTGCTACCGGGGTTCGGCTCTACGGAGAAATGCGCGGGCTCCCTGTTGTTTGTCTTAGCACGCATAGGCTGCAGTATGCCATTCTCATCTAAAAACCGGAAGCCAACGTTGGCGTGACTATCCGTGCCAATGCAAATGCTGCATATTATCAACTTCTTCCCAGAGTAGTTCAAGTCTACGGACATACCCGTGACATCAACCCAAGATGCTTGGGCGTATTTTTTCTCGCCTGTGTAAGTCGTGTAAACACTATCTACTCCGGATACGTAGGGGTTGTTCATCGCCATATATAATAACTCAGACCAATGCTTGCGGCGGTTAAGCCGGATTTTAGTAAGTTATGGTCATATTCCTCAGGTATTGTGGGTAGGACCTCCTTTTTTACGGTCTTAACTACGGGCGGCAGCTTCGTTTCATGTGACTTCTTAGGCTTCTCTACGAAGTGTGGAGTCCCTTCAAAGGTGTCGGAGTTCACGTCATTCACCCCAAACTTCATACCCTTAGTAGCTTTTTGGAGCTTGTTGTTGTATCCTACTACAGAGCCGGCATTCATGGAAAAATTACTGGGCATTAGCCAACAACCCGGGGCTACCGCATAATCCAACCTTGCTTTAGAATTTTGTATAGCTAGTTGGTAACGCTGTACGCCTTTGCTAATGTCGCCCTCCAAAATTGAACTTTCGAATAAGATCAGGGCTTCGGCGCGCGTTTCTTCTGCGGCACCGGTATTTCCTATAATGCTAGATCGGGTGTTTACTTGAGCTCCAAGAATAGAATACACGTAAACTTCTATGCTGCGGTTTAGGCGGGCAAGACCGGCTCTAGTTAGTCCTTTACCTTCTGTGGGTATGAAATTAAAGTACTGCTTTGTGTATTCGTCGTTGGTTATGCGAATAATCAATGGATTATCTCCGGCGTATTTACCGCCCTCGTCTTTGAACAGAGGTCCGTCTCTAACTTCTTTGGTGGTTTTGGCATTTGGTTCGAAGAAGGTGCTGCTATCGTAAGATACTTTATGATAACCCGCGTTCCATTGTAGCCGCAATGCATGGACTTCCGCATTGGTTAGCGCGTGTCCTCCGACACCCCAATAAGCCCAAATATGCCCCAGACCATTGTTAGCACCGGCGGTGCATCGGAAGTCTTTTCCCGCCACTCCAAACTCCTTACAAAGTCTGTCGTAGGCAGGTAAGTCATATTTATTGTCCCTGGGGTCAAACGCACTGTCACCTGGTAGGGCAATAACACCCATCTCATGTAATATTCTTCGGACCGTAAAGTGAAAATGAAACATAAATATCGAATTCTTCATCAAATTCGCACTTACACCACAACCGCTAGTAGCACACCAGACGGCAAAGTTTAATTGTTGTGGCCAGTATCGCATGTTTGGTCCACTTAACCATTCATGAGATTCCTTAGCTGTGGTGTGATTTATAGGAACTTCCTTGAAGATATCTCGCACCTTTAACTGAAAGGAATCACAGTTAGAAATTTGCATGTTCAATGTTAGATTCAAATTTGGGTGTTTGTCAAAAGAAACCGCGGGTATCGGATAAGTACTGGCACTAAATAATAATTCATTTGACCAACCGGGCTCTATCTCCGCGTTGCTGTACAACAACTTATCACCATAGTAAATTCCGTCAGATCTGCGGTTGAATTTATTTGGGTCTGATTGTGGAAACATCTTCCTATAGAAATCCAAGTTGACATAATCCGTCATTAACATCGGGTTGTCAACGGGCTTCTTCCTATGGCTTCCTTTTCCATGGCTTTATTTAAAGATGCTATGTCTTTTTCACTTATAGCTAATTGCCCCTGGTTGTCATAGTGCATATTGTTACCGAAAGCATCGTACATTATTATATAATGGATGTAATACCATCAGCACCTCAGCTGTACCCAGAAATGCCTAAGTACACGGGCCCTAACGAATTAAACGCTGAAAACTTTCGTCTGAATAAAGCAAATTTAATCCTGGCTTACTTGGAAGGACAGACAAAACACTATGAAAACGTTAGAAAGAAATACGTCAGAGCCCGGAGTACGCTACATAAAATTGCAATAACTACAGGATCCATGTCCGTAGCATTAACGGGCACCGGTGTTGCTACTTCGCTTACTGGGCCGGGAATAGTCGTTGGAGTTCCTTTGGCCGGCGTTGGGGCAGCCTGTGGTATAATTTCAGCCGTTGCTACGGGTATTATGAAACAGTTGTCAAGCAAAATATCCAAGCATGACACGACAATAGCTCTGTCAAAGGCTAAAGTAAATACGATTACTGACCTTGTCTCAAAGGCTTTGCGTGACAGAAAGATAGACGACGTAGAATTCTCGCTTATCTTAGCCGAAGAGGAAAAATACGAGAAATTAAAGTCGGACATAAGGAATAAAAAAACAGTCGTCAAAGATTTATCCGAGGAAACACGCAAGAAGATCTACCAGGAGGCAAAAGAAGAGCTTCAAAGAAAACTCGCTTAGACATCAGTTTTGAAAAGAGCGTGACAGGATTCTATTTGCATATCGAACGTCAGTCTGGAAATTACGCGTAATATATATCGTCTTATGCCATAAGATCTACTATTTTCTCGGAATCCAACCTAACAGGGGGTGGTTGGGGTCTATTTTGTAAAATATTTCGTAAATTACGTCTGGATAATAAGGAATATCCTTATCCAGTCGACAAAACATCCACTCGGCTCTGCTCATATCAGAAACCTCGGGAATAGAGTTACCGGTAATTTCAGATAAAAGATAGGGAATAGCTTTGTAATATTTCCCTAGCTTTAATTTTTTCAGTGTTTTCCGTAGGCTTTGCGGTGTTGGCTCTTCTAAATGGTCTATGATTCTTTCCATTACTTCGTCGTCTAAATATACCGACCGATGACCTTCTGAAGTATTTTATTCTTTTGTATGGAGTCTTCTTACGACCTCCGTACAGAGGCTACTTAACGCGGGTTTTCCTCGTGGTGGTAGTACTTAACGCGGGTATTCATCCTAAACCATACTTAACGCAGGCATTTCCCGTGTGAGAATATTTGACTCAGGTAATTCCCGCGTTATAATTGGTTGAAATTGCGCTAGAACCCCCATTCTCAATACAGAGGCTACTTAACGCGGGTTTTCCTCGTGGTGGTAGTACTTAACGCGGGTATTCATCCTAAACCATACTTAACGCAGGCATTTCCCGTGTGAGAATATTTGACTCAGGTAATTCCCGCGTTATAATTGGTTGAAATTGCGCTAGAACCCCCATTCTCAATACTACTAGCTTGCTAAAATTAAGTTCTTATTTCGTAAACTGACTTCTCAATTGCGCGCTATGCAAAGGCGGATCTAGGTGGGGAATGCCCTTCCCCCCCCCCCCCCCCTCAGCAGGAAAAAAACGATGCTTTTTTATGTTGTTTCCCCCCATCCCCCACTAAAATTTTGCAATATAACAAAACACTTTTAAAATGCCTGGTCCCTCGGGACTCGAGGAAAACAAAACTAACTATTTCCCTCGCGGCCAGACATTAATTGTAAACCATGCAATCGATGAGATGCATTTAATGGAAAAAAGTTATTTCCCAGATTATAGCTGTATCTTTCCGGCACCAATGAAGTTGGGTACGATTACCTGTGCATGTACTTAATGAAACAAATAAGCATTAAAAAAATATTGAGTAGATTTCTTTTGATAGTGAAACCTAGCATAGCGTAGTACAAACGAGGTGTGTTTTAAGACTTGCAGACCGTATTCCTCTAGTCAGCGATGTTCAATGGTCTTGAATTAACTTTGATTGTTCTTCTTTTTTCTTCAACATAGTTATAGAAAGCGGAAGCGATTGCCCCGATCATAAGAAAATGAATGGCACGAAGATATTCGGATATTCTCAAGGAATTTCATTTGCGTGCAGCCTTTTCGAAGGAAACAAATGGTAGGTTCAGCCATGCTTCAAATGAAAACAAAAACCTGTCAAATGTATCAAACCAAGAAAGAACAGCGATAATGATAATGAACATTATTGGGATCGATAAAAACAATCACTGGTAAATCAGTATCTTACATTGAGGCCATTTAGAAGTGACTCGAAGAAAAGTCCTTGTTTCAAGGGAATGAATTATAAACTATCCTTGGACAAGTAGGATGATAAGGCTTGGAATCGAGCCCGAAACCCCAGAGACTGGCATGTTTCAATAAAGTTAAGGTGATCGTAATTTGAAATATTATTATCACCATTTTCCCCTTGTGGGCCAATAGTATACTCGGGGTGCTCCTGTCTAAAATAAAAAACATGTCCAGCATTCCCTAAGAGTTGCGTTAAATATATTCTATAAAATGGTGCATGGTTGCGATAAAATCTGTGATGGTAATAGCACAGAATTCTTCCGACAACTAACGCAAATCTATTACATTTTAGGTATGCATTATTTGATACGAATGGCGCTAAATATCAGATGATATCATTGAAAAGTTTTCCACATTTTTGCACTGGGGTTCGTGCTCTATGGTTAATTGACTCCCACCCAAATGATATAGCCAATGGGGAAAAAAGAACGGTAGATGCAAAAATATCCACACTAATTAGAAGTCCTACGCAACAATGTACAGTACAAGGAAGCTCAAGCGCAAGAGTTGAAATTAACAGATGTTCTTCAGGATATTTTATTTACCGCTTCAAGCATGCTGCTGTTGATCATCAGTACTCTTTCAGAAATAAATGGACTCTTTATGCCATTAAAGGTTCGTATAGTTTATTGCAATGTTGGTCAAACTTGTTTTACGCAAGTCTGTGATGCTTATTGTCGGCTAGGTCGACGTTACATCCGGTTGCATACAATAGTATACTCAGCCACGAATTGAGCAGCTAAAAAAGCTGTGAAGTTATAAATCACGTGGGGCTTGGAGGAACAGAAGATCAGTGTTAGGAGAAACACGAGTGTTTCTTGACACTTCTCGAGTATTCTACCAATCTCCAAGTGCTTCATAACTCCACGCTGCACATCAAGCAAGTTTTTTATTTCTTTTTTAAAATAAAAATTATTTGAATGACGAAACTGAAAGTGCGCGCGTGTGCTGTCTGCTCTCATCAAGCATGCGCTCCTAACCAATCAGAACGCGAGATTTATAACAATTATTTTCAAGAGAGCATAAATAAGAAAGCGAAACTTCTTAATAAAGCGCTCCATGTTAATTTCCGGTCGGGCTATTCCTAGTAATCTTTCCGTTTCCAATTTTAGAGAGAGCGCGCGCCTAATTTGATAACGCACGAGAGTATGGTAGGGAAAATTTTAAGCTGCATAATATATAAGCTGCATAATAGCCCAACCTGGAATTTACATGATGCGTGCTCTCTTGTTATTTTATAATACGACTTTTCCTTACTGGCATGAATTCTGCGATGTGCATGGTGCGATCAGTTTCCCTTTATTGCAGAAAATGTCGCTAATTATGTCCTAATATCTCCAGTCGCTAGCGTTGCTTGCCAAATCATAATGTGTTGCTTTGCATGGCATTGTGCCACTATTTCTTATTTAAGATTTTATTCAATCACAAGCAGTTTTTAAGACTTTTCTCGATATACATAGCTGACCTTTTGATCGTTTAACAATTTTACTAGTGTCAACATCACCATCTATTGCGAGTTCATCGTCAGTACTCCCGTCATCGTCAGTTCGACTGAAACCGTCCTCTCATGCCGTGGCTACCACTCTAATTTCGATACCTTTTTCCAGTCTTGTATTAACCATTACGTCCTCGCCAGTCCTCCCATCGTCTTCAGTCAAACCAACATTGTCCTCTCCAGAGGCAGCGGCTACCTCTCTAATTTCGGTTCCTTCTTCCAGCCCTGTATTAACTATCACGTCATCACCGGACATACCATCACTCCTGAAAATATTTTCCTCTTCAGCAATAGTGACTGCAAGTGTTACTTCTACTTCTACATCTGCCTCTGACACAGTATCATTTACCTCCGCCATTAAACCCTCTACATCTCTACCAATAGTATCTTCAAGTATTTTGCTACCAACAACAATTACTGACACAAACAAAGGTATTAATGAATATCTTAGTTATATCCAAACCCTTTACTGATTTTGCTTCCGAGCCTAACAAATGTAGAACTTAGGGGAAAATGATACACTTGAATGCCTTTGATACTTCCGTATTGTTTTACAGTGATGTTCACTGTCAAATTGACCATGATGGAATGGAGTCCAGAGTTACAGAAGCAAGGAAGCTCTTTAAGGACAAAACTTGTTGAAACAATAACGATAAACGTAAGCAACAGGCCTAAGTCAAAATGCAGGATCACATTAGTCCAACAGAAATGTCGTGTAATCAACATTTATCGAGCTCTTTCAAAAATACGTCTCTTTTTCTAAATGATAATTCTCCAAAGAACTTTGGCAGAAAAGGCGAAGTGACATGTAAAATGACACTATCTATAATTTAAATTCTGATCTGCCTTTAAACAGCAACCAGCACAAATTTTTCACGATGAAAGGAATTTATCACGGTTTTATGTATAAGCTCCTTTTCCCCTTTTTGTTGGAATCTAATTTATTACTAAAGCTTTAAGGCAGACATTATATCTTCTGTTCCTGTTATTGCTGCTGCTTCTACTACTGTTGACGTTAATCAGTTGCGACTTATGGTGCTGCTATTGCTGTCGTTGCCATTGTTGCTGTTGCTGTTGCTGTGCTGTTGCTGTTGCTGTTGCTGTTGCTGTTGCTGTTGCTGTTGCTGTTGCTGTTGCTGTTGCTGTTGCTGTTGCTGTTGCTGTTGCTGTTGCTGTTGCTGTTGCTGTTGCTGTTGCTGTTGCTGTTGCTGTTGCTGTTGCTGTTGCTGTTGCTGTTGCTGTTGCTGTTGCTGTGCTGTTGCTGTTGCTGTTGCTGTTGCTGTGCTGTTGCTGTTGCTGTTGCTGTTGCTGTTTGCTGTTGCTGTTGCTGTTGCTGTTGCTGTTGCTGTTGCTGTTGCTGTTGCTGTTGCTGTTGCTGTTGCTGTTGCTGTTGCTGTTGCTGTTGCTGTTGCTGTTGCTGTTGCTGTTGCTGTTGCTGTTGCTGTTGCTGTTGCTGTTGCTGTTGCTGTTGCTGTTGCTGTTGCTGTTGCTGTTGCTGTTGCTGTTGCTGTTGCTGTTGCTGTTGCTGTTGCTGTTGCTGTTGCTGTTGCTGTTGCTGTTGCTGTTGCTGTTGCTGTTGCTGTTGCTGTGCTGTTGCTGTTGCTGTTGCTGTTGCTGTTGCTGTTGCTGTTGCTGTTGCTGTTGCTGTTGCTGTTGCTGTTGCTGTTGCTGTTGCTGTTGCTGTTGCTGTTGCTGTTGCTGTTGCTGTTGCTGTTGCTGTCATAGCCTTTGTTTATTAAAATACACAAATTCATGCTTTCACAGATTCAGAATTTCTACAGAGGAGACTCCATCTTCAAAAACATTACAGTGACACTTTTTAGGTACAAATAGCTGTGTATTTAGCAGTCAGATATTATTGTTGCATAAAAGAGAGAAAAGCTCGATACAATGGCAAAATAATTGAATTTTGTTAGCTGAAAGCCAAATGATGTTGCTCACAGTTACGTGAAACATTTGAAAATATATTTTGAAAAAAATAAACATTTCCCCCCAGACAGAACCATTTTTGAGTCATATAAAAATATGGTATTTGTATGTAAACTAATAATTTCTTCAATATTAATCCATATTAGCCCACAAGACACATATTTAGCTTCTTGCTTTTGACAGGAAAGGAAGTGTCATAAGTGACTTCACCATCGAATATGCAGCACTGGATTCTATCCAAATCCTGAAGCTACAAGAACATGTTACGATGACTGGAAAAATATCCACAATTCCGGCACAGATTATGAATATTTCATCAGATAAAGGTACAAGAGCAGATAGAATAGAAATGGAAAATATAAGAATGTATATTAAATGAAGTTTCGATTCAAACAATTACAAGTACTGCTTGTGATTGAGTTATACATGTTTTTGGACTCTCTTTTTGCAGTCCCAAATGCGCCTACAATAACGTCTGCGTCAAGTTTTAGTTCCACATCCATTCAACTCCACTGGACAAGTATTTCAGATGCAGGAGGTATGAGTTATCTTGTGTACTACAAACAAGCTGGCCGTCGATTTGATCCAGTTAAGTTCAAGTCTGTATTGCCTTCATTCACGCAAACAGTTATCAGCAGCCTTCAAAAATTTACACGCTATACATTTCGTGTCCTGGCTTCCTCCAGTAATGGAAATGGAGTAGCAAGTGAGCCTGTTACACTATCCACAGATGAAGATGGTGAGTAAAGATAAAAGAGAAACACATGTGCACATCACCACCTTCAAGACTTCCAAATGTTATCAATACCCTAATACAGAATATATAATATATAGAATATATAAGTCAGTGAACGGTTAACTCACCCATCAACTTGACATTTACTCATTATTGGTTTGTTAACCTATGCACCACATCCCAGCAAATCGCTCTTTTATGCCGGCCCATCCTGCCTCTCCATTAATTTATCTCGTATTTCTATTTATTAATTTAAATTTTTTGATTGCTTCGGTAAAACTGGAGTGATCTTTCTATCATTTTGGAAATGAAAAATTGTAATGCTATTCAGGAACCCAACAACAATACTTTTCAAGCATTTTTCTTAGAATATATATGTATATGAAAAAATGGGAAGTCATCTTATTTTCAACACAGTTCCATCCGTGCAACCAAGTAATCTTGAAATAATCGTGTACAGTGCTACAAGAATAGGTCTAGTTTGGGACGCAATCAAAGACGACCAGGCTAATGGCATTCTACTTGGATATAACGTATCATTGACATGGCGCGATAAGATAGATAATCAATTGAAGATGATTCTTAGAACTGTTTTGCCAGCTGGTGGCTCACCCATGATCTTATTAGACGATTTACAGAGCAATACAGAGTTTACTTTCACAGTTTGTGGATTTACTTCAAAAGGCTGTGGACCCTGGAGTATAGAAGTGATTGGACGAACCTTGTCTGATGGTATGTTGCCAACTGAATTTGTAGTTGGTCTTTTTGATGTGTAATCCCTCTGTTAAAATTAAAACAAAATGGCTAGTTAAGATTGTATGCACAGAAGATTGGGCCGCCGTGATGCACGGCCGTGACGAAGGCCAGGTTACTTAAATAGTTAACTCACTCCAAAATATATATTGTACAAATTCAGTTCACTTGACTTTGGGTCATCCAGTTTTGACAAAACAGCTTTTAGGCATCGCATTCGAAAATGGCGATTGAAACTACAATGCATTGCGCGCCGGAATCAAAACAATTGGTCATTTCTCTGCCAGGCAAAATGGCGGTTTTGTAGTTAAAGTTTGAAAATCCAGTTCCATCGGTCTTGCTATTCCTGCTTGACGTTTTAAGATAATCATAAAATAATGATACATAGTCATTTTATGCTTTCATGAGAGTTTTTAAATTTTGGCAGGTAGAAAAGGTAGAAAACGAAAGCTGCGATGCCTAACAGTTGGACCACGGAAAAGTCATAATGTCTCAAATAAAATCGCTTCGAAAAATTAAACCTGCTTGCCTTGGAACAAGGGCACTAGGACACCGAATGTGGTCTATTCGATTATTGGAATTAAATTAACGTTATACTTGTTTGACTTATCTTGTTTCCGTGTTCCTTCGTTCGCCTTTAAGGTGAATTTGATTACCCATATTAACTCTGGACGGTTGAATATTACTGACGTAAGGAGCATCGCGCGGTGGCGTTGTTGTTGGCATAGTACAAACAGAGTCAAGTACGGAACGGCCGTAAAAGAAGTAACGCTCATAGGCTATTCAAACCGTTTGACCTTTGGAATGAAAACGTCTGCATTACAACAGCGAACGAGGGAACACGGACGCTAAATAAGTAAACAAGTATAACGCTAATTTAATTTCAGATAATCGAAAGGGAAAAAAATCAATAGAAATCTAACCACATTCGGTGTCCTAGTGCCCTTGCTTGGAATAAAAGGTAGCAAGCGTTGGGAATTTGAAGAACTTGACATTGGAGCAGAAATTTTGCTCCAACAGTGCATGGAAGAGTTTCGAGAACGATGTAGAGGAATGGTGCAAATAATAATACAGGGGCGCAAAGCATTGTAGTTTACTAGGATTTTTTATCATAATTATCATCGTCATATTCTTCCTATATATCATCCTTCTTATCATCGTCATACTATTTAACCTTCAAACGTCTGGCTAATGCAAATTTGATGTTCTTATCATTTGATAATGTCAATTAGAATAACCTTTAGGATTTCTTGTATGTGTTTTTTCCTTACTATTCAGTTCCTAGTCAACCTCCAAGTAACATCACTTATACAAACTTCACATCAACGTCTTCTGCAACAATCCACTGGAACCCAATTCCTCCCGGTCACGTCAATGGCATTCTGCAAGACTACCAAGTAACCTACACATTGGTAACACAATCAGAATTAGACGTCGAGGATGGAACTTCGACAACAAGGATTGTTGGACCTTATAATCGTTCATTGGAACTAATTGACTTACAAGCTCACTCCATTTATAGAGTGGAGATCGCTGGTATCAATGATGCTGGAATAGGAGTGGCCCAAACTTTATTTATTGGTAAGTCACGCAAGATTAAAAAGAAACGTCAGTTTGCAACATAATTTTATATCTAGTTTTCTAATTTTTCGTCCTTTTAGCTACCAAACAAATTCGGATGGTTTTGGAAATTGAAAAAGATGCACACTAAGTTTCATAATTTTTTTGAAAATTATTAATTTTCATTCCTACAAAACCATAAAATAAGATAACATGAAGTCGGTTAAGTACAATAACCTTGGCGTTTTAACAAACCATTTCATTTAAATGTTCTGTTGTTAGTCAATGATGTGATTTTTGAATTTTAACCAGAAACCTGTCGCTGTCCAAAGACTCTCTACACGAACTTCTGGGTCCATCCTCCCTACTTGACACAAAACACCAGTACAGGTGTCATTGATGGGATCTTTCCCAACATCGTGACTCAAATGCTCACTTGGGCTTGCGGTGTTTGTTCCAATGGGCATGGAGATACGAAACTAAATATGACGTCTAACGGGAGAGATATGACGTCATTAAAGGACAGTGTCGTTGGGGTAATAGAAGACATTGATGATGTTCCACAAGTGAGTTTTCCAATCTATGGGAACGAGGATTTTAAAGAGTACAAAGGATCTCATCAATATGTGCACGTAGTAGACTCCCCTGGGATAGCATTTATAACTGTTAAAGAACCACTTGAACCGTTTGCTGTCACAAACGTCGTAATAGGCTGTTTACCACTTCTTGGTCTGATCATGGGCATGACATTTATCTCTGGATTTGCTGTTTGGCTCTTGGTAAGCATACGCTTTTTTTTTTGCGATTTCAAGGCAATTTTTGAGAACGGTACTTTGTATCTAGAACTGCTTAGTTGTTTATAGTTTATCAATTTACTTTACAAAATATTTTAGATAGTACGCACGCTCTCAGTCTGGTGCAGTTTTTCGTATGACTGTGAAAAATTTACGGCACGAATACGGTCAAATTGCACAATAATTTACTCTCCATCCAATCAAATACCCGGAACACCGCATAAACACGGCGCGGACACGGTCACGCTAAGGTCACGGCAACGTTAGACCATAGTTAATAGAGGGGAATGGTTATGCCATGGTTATGTTATATGTCTTTGTTCACTTTTTTCAAGCGTGACCGTGCACAATCCTTTGTTTTACCATTGTCTTACGATTGTTGGCAATGGCTGAGTGAACAGACAAAAATCTTTCTTTTGGCTGCTAGTTCAAGATACTTAAAGATTTATAAGAGATATTTGAATATTCCTTACAATAATCCCGTAGGCAAAGCTTATGTTTACTGATTTTGCAATTTCGGACGAGCAAAAATCAAACATTGTGCACGGTCAAGACCGGTTCAACATCAAAAGCGAACAAAGACAGATAACAATAGGTTTCCTAACCATTCCCCTCTATTAACTATGGTTAGACTAATCACATTGCGCGTGAAAAACATCAGCCAATTAAACGTATAGAAAACATCACGGTCACGGCACGTCACGCTAACGGCACTCAGCTTTTCTCAGTCATACGAAAACTGCTCTATGCAAACACGGTTGTGATGTTACAGTTGTGTATGAAATTTGTCAAAATGTGTGTTTTTTTAGTACTTTCTTTTCCTTAAAAATTGACTTTAAAATAAAAAAACTCGTAATATATGAAATAACGCATTAAAAGCTATAAATCTCATTGATAAACTTAGTAAATTCAGACTTCATTTCTATTGTGCTTCGATGTGGATTACGACGTGCCTCTCACGCACAGGCAAACCTTAATTGTCTCTTTTCAAAAATATATTTAGGATTCAAGGCAAAATGAGCAATTCCCGTTGAAATTTACTAAAGGAATAAGGGAAGGAGTTTGGTGGTCTTTCATTACTATAACAACTGTTGGGTAAGTTTTTGCCATAGAAAGATTGTATTGAAAGGTCTGGACACAAATGAATGAATTTTGATCATAAGTATGCGAGTGGATTTAAAAGGACTGTTTGATGTGACTGACGTTTCGACAACCTGAGCCAAGTGAAGATTAAAGTAGAATAAGAAATAAAAAAGTAAACTTACTTAGAAAAATAAGCGGTTTAATGAAGTGGTTTCATGTAAAAGTAAGAAACGTTGTAAGAAGTAAGAAGTGTTGTCCAATATAGATATAAGATCTTATAAAACCACAATAGAAAAAAGTTTAAAGCAGCTATCATTGTGATCACAGTAAACTCTGATGCACACTTACGGTATATATCACTTTTGTAGTTTCCGCTTCGCAACACGCTACTTCAGCCACAGGCAGCCCAAACAAGGTTCCTGTGAATGGTTTATAAGGGAATGTTTGGGAGTTATGATAAAGTTACGAAAATAAAATGTTTCACTCAATAATCTGATTCAAAACTTGTTGCAGTTGTTGCTTTTACTTCGTTCATTCTTCTGGCGAACTTTATGGGGTCATGTTACATATTGCATTTTGATTGGAAACAAACCCAAGTTTGTAGGGGAAGGGGAATTTGTTTCGAGCGTGTTATCACGTTCGGCCAATCAGAGCGCAGTATGTAACATGACCCACTCACGCTTTACAACTGCCGTTTGAACACCATCGATCACACGCTGTAGAAGAAATAAAATATTCGACTTGAAGCCAGGATTTTTCTGGAAATATTTGGCGTGGTGGCATTCAGAATACATGTTATGATAGAGAAATTATCGTTCCTTTGACATGTTGCATTTTTATTGCGGTTGAAAGGGAGAGAGAAATATTTGTTTTGGATTTTCTAACGTGATGTAGTCGATATCGAGTGCTATGTCTCCAGCCTTCCCATTATTTAGGTAGAGAAGAGCTGATTTTGAAAATACCCACTAAACGACCTCAAATCGCGGTTAAACTTCGCCAGAAGACTGAACAAAGTAAAAGCAACAACTGCAGCAAGTTTTGAAGCAAATTGTTGAGTGAAACATTTTATTTTCGTAACTTTATCATAACTCCCATACATTCCCTTATAAACCATACACAGGAACCCTGTTTGGGCTGCTTGTGCTTCAACTGCCATTATCTAGTAAGTGCAAATCACGCTGTATTATGTAATGTTAATATGCCACTCATTTGTATGAAACTGATCTGAATATTTCTTTTCCATAGTTATGGTGATCGGCACCCTATTTCTGTAATAGGTCGTTTATTTGCAATTTTTTGGACCCTTTGTGGCTTAGTGACTATTTCAATTCTCATTGGTGGATTGACAGCATCCCTGACAACGGTTACAATGAGTGATGACATCATAATTTATGGGACGAAGGTAAATTTGTAACTTTTACTTTACGTGATGCAATTGTGGGCCACCTTGAAAAAAACATTATGTTGGCGGATCTATGGGTCATACGCATTATCTGAGTAAAAAAGAAGTAGTATACAGCTATTTGAAAAACAAAAAATCTTGAATACTGAATACTGCATACTGAATAGTGCTGTATAGGATAAAATATATAATTAAGCAAATACGTATGTATTTTTTTTCTTGAGGTCGAAAGTTCATTTAAACGTCAAAAGTTTTCAAACTACGCAATAACAAGACACATAATTATCAATGCAAAAAAAAAATACTTTGTCGGTCATTGGCCTTTGTACTTCGGTAAATGTTATTGAATATGTTATTGGCTTATCGAGTGAACTGAAGACCAAATTATGGGAGTCATTACAAGGGCTTAGTCTTACAAGAACATGATGTTCCTCAACAACACGAATATAAACTCATGTTGTTGTGTGCAATAATACTGGCTTGGAAAGCTAATCAATAGAGAATATTTGGTGTGGCTTTCAAACTTCATATCAAATACTACATTTATCAACAGAAAGTGGTTTTCGAAAAGCCAATCGAACGAAACTTTTTCTAGGGTGGTCAAAATATTATACGCTTGTTTGCTAAAACACACCTGAAATCTTGAAGACTACTTCATGTAATTGATCCATTTTTTGTCTGACATTTGTCCCAAAATGATCATCATTTTTTCTGTGCACTAAAAGATCTGCGACTTTTGCTTTGAAATCTACCGGGAACCATGTGGTGTGCACAAATAGATTATAACATTTTCTAACTAGTAACCTTTTTTAAACACAGATAACTGTCATTGAGAACTCAACTGAACATCACGTAGGAATACTCAAGAATGCAATGATCATAAACGGTACGGTATGGAAATTGTAGTTATTTTTGTTCCTTAAATTAACAGAAACACGATGGGGATTGGGATGGGGATGGGGATGGCACGTAATCGTGTTGATAAAAAAATCTTCAACTTATCGCACAATCATCTTTTTCTTTTCACCTACAATTCATTCGCCACGATTTATTGCTGTGCAGAAAGACTGAATTTAATGTTTAAACTCTTTTAATTGACGTTTGCATTCGTAGGATGTCTTTGCAACAATGTAGCTTGCATTAAAGGAAATTTGGAAAAAGGTGTTGTCAGAGGTACTTTGATTGACACCTACGTAGCCGCTGATCAAAAATACCTCCTATTCAATGCGAATATTAGTGTGAACAAAATAGTCGATAAGAAGATCGGGTATGGTGTTGTTCTGTCTGGGGACGCTAAAGTCGTAAAAAAGAGATGTAATGATTTTATGAAAAGAAAAGTTGAAGAGGTTTTCAAGGTTATACAAAACAACACAAGCACTCTAGAGGTGAGGATTCGATAAATTGTGTAATAAATCATAACTAATTACTGTCAAATACACTAAGGCAGTTGAAATGATAATTGATATTCATTGCAATTACCATATAATACAACAGGCCTACTTGGTTTGCACGGATGTAATGTCGTCTCACTTCATTCTGCCTGTCAATCCCTTGAGTTTTATTTTTTTATTTATCGGTACATATTTTTTTAGCCAGCTGCAAGAAGCAGTTCTGTCGAAAAGTGCACCGGTTTATTTGACAGCGAATCTCCCGTTTTCGAAAAGGCACTGAAATGGCTAACATTTGGATTGATCATTGCTGTGATTTGGGGTCTCCTTTGGGAGTTGATCTGGCGAATAAGGCAAAAAAGAAAAGGTATTTTGCTGATGTTTATTTTGCAAGTAATTGTTTCTAATTATAGTTAATGAAACCAACTCTCCTTCCGTGGTCCACGTTCTATCAAGCTAAAAGTCGAATACTTTCCCAATGTAATATTTTTTCTCTTTAATTAAATCCTCGCCATGTTAATGAATATCGTTTGAAGATTAAGATTTTGAGTCACATCCGCAATATTTTATCTTTTCAAGAGTGATAGTATTTCATGCGAAAGAGACTTGACCTGAAAGGTGGGTGGGTGGTCGAGAGGGGACCCAAGGGTAAAGTTTCGTTGCTCGTTTCTCGCTCCTAGAAAAAAATACCCTTGGGCACGAAGTCCGTTAAAGCTTGTCCCGGAAGTCGAAATTCAAAATAACGCCATCACATGTTTGTTTACACAAACTCTATCTGACTTGGTGCTTAGGGGTATTTATTTCCAGGAGTGATCGAGTAATCATTATCAATCTTCATCATCATCATCGTCGTCGTCAACGTCATCATCATCATCGTTATCATCATCATCATCATTATCACCATCATCATCACCATAGTTATTATTTAAGATTTTCTTTGTTCGTGGGAGTCATGACTTTCTTCCTTTTTGTTTCATCCACGTTTTTTAATCTTATATTCCTGCTCACAGCTTTCGCGTTACAAACCCATCGTCAGGAAAAACCGATTGAAATTACATTCAAAATTGCGAGACAACAACAATCACATGCGCGCGAGCAGGAATATAAAATTAAAAAAATCATGGTTGAAACAAATTAAAAAAGTATTAAAATCATTATCATCATCATCATTATCGTCATCATTATTATTATTATTAATATTAATATTATTATTATTATTATTGTTATTATTATTATTATTATTATTAACCTTGTATTAAATGAACTGTAACAAGACTTGAAAATGAAAACCAATCAATTCAAACTTGTATTCATTTTCTTTATTAAAAACCAACTGTAGGAATAACGCCACAACTAAATGCAAGACTTTCAACCATAAAGGAATGCAAGGAATTTGTGCGTACATTTCACGAAAAGTTTAAGAAAAACATGGAAAGTCTGCGGAAGAAACACGTGCAGGAAAGAAAAATATTAATCTACGAAATGCGAAAAAAAATGAAAAAACCTGAAATGATTCAACTTTCTGTTTTAGAAAAAAAATCGTAATTTTTTGAGTCTTCTGAATAGAGTATTCAAGGTTGCCTTTTAAAATAACTTTTGGATCTCTAATTTATATTGAAAATCAAAAAAGACGTTTGCTCGTCGGCTCAGTCGCTTCAAACGTTTACAACATACAAGCATTTTGGACTTTTGCAAAATATTGTAATTATACATTCAGTAGGAATAATAATGTACACAGCTTTTTATCGTGACATACAAAAATAGAAGATCTCAAGCCGTAAAGGAAATCAAGCCCGCGTTTATCAACTAACAATCATCAGTTAACGTTGTTTACGAATTTGAATGTGGCTGGTGTGATGCCAGCGATGTTGGTTATACTCGTCGACACCTCTACCAACGAATCGATGAACATAAAAGATCTGGGTCAATATGCAATCACATCCAAAGTCAACATCAATCAAGAACAATAACATCTGATATGTTTCGCATACTTAAGAAATGCTTCATTTTTTTCGCATTTGATTGGTTTCTTTACGAAATGTTCCTTATTCGTGAGCACCAACCGAGCCTGAATAATCAAAGTGACTCTCTTAAAAAGCAAAACTCTTCACCTAATCTCTAGGGACTTTGAACTTGAGCATATTCTTGCTATTTGTTAAATATTGTATTTTGACCTGATGATGGTGTCGGGCGGAAACGTTGTATTATTACAATATGCTACTACCCGTAATATTCATCGTCAAATCGATAGATTCACCATCGCTGATGAAAATATATACACCTAATTGCAGGAACGCTGTCAATAGAAAAACAATAATAAATAGTAGGAATTACTTCTTTTTTTTTTGAGCAAAACAGGAGTAATTATTTTACTGTTTTGAAAGTATAGACTGCCTCATTTTTTCAATAAAGTTAGTCACCAAAAACGTAAAAACCTGAGGTCACTGAGGAACATAGGAAACTTTTGAATTCATAGCAAAGAAGTGAAGTGTTTTTGTTGCAGCCTTCAGCTTGAGGATGTTCGCAAGAGATGTGACAGTATCTAATATAAAAGATGTGCAACCTAGTAGAACGCAACGATCTAGAATACTTAACTCCCTAAAATTTTATTTCATATGCAAACGGCTGACAACATGCCGATGCATGACGTATATTGTTTCCTTAGCTTTTTTGACGATCTTTCCGCATGGTTCCTGCAAAATGTTAGAAACACTCTCACCCAGGAGTACATGAGTCATTAATATTTTTGTTTGGAAAATCAGTAGAATTTTCTAGAATGTGAAAAGTGTTGCTGTCGGATACATCTAATAATAAGTACCCACGTAAACTGACGTTCTATTTAACAACGTCAAGAGAATAAAAACAAAACGAAAAAAAAAGTTCCAAAAGAATAACTATCAAAAAAACTTAAAATGCACTTGTTTTTCAGGCTGACAGCATAAATTTCATCAATAATATCGTCTAATCTAATATCTAACGTCTAATAATAAGTACCCACGTAAACTGACGTTCTATTTAACAACGTCAAGAGAATAAAAACAAAACGAAAAAAAAAGTTCCAAAAGAATAACTATCAAAAAAACTTAAAATGCACTTGTTTTTCAGGCTGACAGCATGAATTTCAAGTAAAAATCTACGGTTTTAAACTTTCTCCAATAAATGTAAGCCGCCCTATAGATATCTTTCGCAATGCTTGGAAAGCTTAACGGGTTTAATCTGCATATGTATGGCTTGAGGTTTTATACCTGTTTAAGGGACATTTGTTTAGAATGAAAATTCTTCAATGATAACACCAGGCGCAGCTTTTTTTCGTGTCGTTCGTTAAATAATTCGTGATTGCTTAGCTGCAAAGGGCCTACTGGTAAAGCTTTCTTTTTCTGCCATTCTTGTTTTCGTGAAACAAAAGTTTTCTATTGTGCAAACGTACAATAATTCAATATAATTCTTAGAGACGCTTACGAAGTTTATCAAAGAGATACTTGATAACATTTTTCTTTCTTTTCAAATTTTTTTCCAAACATTCAACAAAAATTCAATACCTGCAGTATAAGATTGGAATCCTTTACAAGAACACAGCCTTTCCTTTAGGAAAATATACTTGTTTTTATTTAAAAAAAGGAAACGTTTGGATCTACAGCAAACGGTTTTCGGGATACATACAACCCTTGTCATGAGATTTAAGGTAAGAAAGAAAGTCTTAAGATAAGACTACACTGTAATTTAGTATCTGCTCGAACAAGAATGGCTTTGTAAGATGGCTGCGTAATGTAAACTATGTAAAGTACATAGTACAATTCAATAAGTCAATTATAACTTTCAAGTCTGAAGAACTAAAGAACTCCTAAAGACTACTGTACTAAAACTTACTCCAAGGAACTTAGTTATGTTGTGAAACCTTGCAGCAAAAGTAATCGTAGCCTCAAGATCACAGTAAATATAACCAGTATGTCGATGATAATCATAAGAAAAGGTTGAAAGTGCATACTGTATATGTGAAAACGTTAGGCCAACAACAGAATCGTACCTTTTTTTTTTTTTAATTTTCAAAATGTTTCATTTTCACCTGCCAGCGTTACAAAATACTGCGCATGCTGTAAAAATATATTAGCGGATACTTATCAAGCATAGATATTTTGTGAATCTTAAGATTTGTTTTATTCTGCCTATACTGCTATTGGTTTATTGTTGTTCGTATTTCTTTTTGAATTTATTTGCTTTCATTCAAAAAAAATCTTGAAGGGGTTTTACATCCCAAAAGCCCAACAGGAAAATAGCTTTAATATCTAAATTTATCAGTTCTGAGTTTTGGGAAACGATGAATAATTAATGTATTTTTTGTCTGGCTTGAAAATACAAGAAATGAATTAAATTGACTCGTATAAAATCTCATAAGTTAATATATTGGAAGTATAAGCCTTGATATATCCAAGATGCATAAAAATATAAAACTATAACTATAAAAAAAATATCTTACCATTCGACTATTCACTTCATGGGTTTTATGTTTCAAACAAATATTATGTACTCATTGACTGAGTTAGGTCGGGCCGTACGGGAAAATATTTGGCTCGAGGTGATGCCGTACGGAACGAGCGCAGCGAGGTCCGTACAAATGACCGAGAGCCAAATATTTTCCCGTACGGCCCGACCTAACTCAGTCAATGAGCATTTTATCATATGACACTCACGAAAATAAAAATGATTAAAAAAAGGAAAGCGCGCGGATTCGAGCAGGGCCGGACGGGTTTTTCCGGCCCGCTTACGTCAACCCGTCCGGCCCCCATCACGTGACCTTTTTCCAATGGTTTTATTAGAGCGCGCGAGCAGGGCCGTACGGGTCATATGATAATATGTTTTATATTATGTTACATGTTTCCAGTCACCCCGCAAACCAAAGACCACCAATGGATATTATGCCCCCCACCCCCGCCTCAGTCTATCAGTGAGACTGAAACAATTTACAGTGTAGATAACTCAATTATTGTTTTACAAACTATGAATCTTCAGCATATAGTCTATCTAAAGAACAATAATATTTATTAATGAAGAACACAAAAACATCCGAAGTTTATAAGGCATTTTTTGTATTTAGTAGAAAAATTAACAACACTCCCTTGAAAGTCATGGGCACTATTAATGCTACGAACTGGATCCTGTTCCTGGTTTTGTTTTGAAACCTCTGCTTAGTTTGTTATAAATGTGTAACCATGTTTAGCAGTAAGTATAGAATAGGCATAGCACATGCATATAGCTGCAGAATTACAATCGGCGAGGTCAACTGTCGCGGTGGTTTGGTTCCCCATCTTGGACTACAAAGTACAGCAGTTTTTCGGAATTCCCTTCTCTCAAGACGAAAAAGGATATGGTATATAGCAACTCGATGATGGACGTTTGAGCTGTATCTTGAAGACATGAGGTAAAAAGTCGTTCAATCCCTTTTCGCTTGTCTCGAGAATTACATTTGACTGTTGTGACCTAAAGGGGTTGGAATGAACTAGTTTTCTTTGGCAGTTGATGAAGAATTTGGACAACTCTACTCGGCTACAGCGAAAGAAACCATTCCAGAAGATTTTACTTGGTGGTGGCTAAGAATAAAGATTGAATACGTTTCTCCAAGAGACTACAACTAAGGAAGGGAAACTTCTTAATATCGCGCGCGCGCCATGCGATTACACCGATCCCAGATATGCTTGAGTGTCCACCCAAACAATGGGTAGTTTTCCAAATGGAATACAAAATGTCTGACCAACAAACTCGAATTCATAAGATTTTCTAGTAGTTATCCACTTTTTGTACCTTTAGAATGCACTGATTCTAAGACAGACATTTACAATTTTCAGCAATCGGTGTTTGTTCCATGCTGTATGATGAGAACACATTTTAGCTTGTCCGACGTAGCAAAATCACTAGGGAAGAGGTGGAACAATGAATGGAAATGAATTTACAAGCAATTTACATTGCTAATCGAAAAACCGTGGGGACCTAGAAATATACTAGGCATGTTCTATTCTTCTTTGACCAATTAGAATCCACAAGATAACGGTAAGATAACAATAACGCTTCTGATTGGCTATTGAACATTCTTGAAATATTTCTAGGTGCTCACTGTTTTTCAATTCGCACTTCCTCAAACACATTGATAATGCATGAGGATAATGACCAATGATGACTTTGCATTGTAGTCACATGCACGCACTTGATCAAAAACGGATCAAGACACTGATCAAAACACTGTGTGTGTGGATTGTTTAGCTGTTGTGGTATACATTGTTCGCGTTTGATGGTGTAGACCCTTTTGTTGGCTCACGGTGTAAGCAAACTGCATTTGAGGCGTTACCGACAGATCGCAGAGTCCAACAGCAAGTAGTTCACTGATTACGTGTCACGCCCTTTCGTTTGTTTGAATCATTGTTGGCGGTGCACGCTATATTATTTGCAGTGATTTTAGATTTATTTCCTGCACTCCTTGTATTGTGGAGGTTCCGAGTTATTGAAGACGATTTTTTTCTTCGCAATTGTGTTTTGAAGGGATAGAGAGCTTGTGCTCTGATCTGCCCTCTTGCGCTTACCTAGGTGAGAAAAATATAATGCCTTTCATGTCTTTCGGGGTTGCCTGGGCTCGGCGAGACCGTGGGTTGACTTGTGATCGTATGGCAGCACATTTCCATACACTACACTAGCACTGTTAGAAGGCATGTCGCCGGTTTTGGAAAGTGTAACCTTAATAATTGAAAAAAAAGTGATATATTTTCATAATCCAGTGGTTGTCCACACACCTAACGGTGTTTTAACGAATAAGTTTTCAAGAATAATAAATTTACGAATAAGGTATCTCTATTATAATAAAAGACATACCCCACTCACTTGCATCACATATGAACTCATAACCAATTGCAAATGTCCGTGATCTACTTGCCATACTTTTTAACAAGGTTTGCAACAACGTTCAAAAGGAGCCACAGCTTATCCCATTGGATGGCGAACAATTTAATCTAAAATCTACTAGCACAAGTCAGGATGCAAGGCTCGACATCAAAGCTGGATCGTTTTGGGCACAGGGAGTAACTGCAATTTTTGATGTCAGAGTATTGCATGTTAATTCCAAGAGCAACCAAAACAAATCCACTTCTACAATCTTCAAAGATCAAGAAAGCGAAAAAAAGGGAAAGTACCAGCAAAGAGTAATCGATGTCGATAAGGGAACCTTTACGCCCTTAGTTTTCGGTACAAATGTAGGGATGGTGGCAGAATGCTAGGTTTTTCTAAAGCAACATTAATGAGAAGTTAACCGAAAAGACATGGATTAGAACTCAATTATCTTTTGAAATAATTAAGTCAGTACACATGTGTGTCAGGGGAACAAGAACCCCTTTTTAAAAGGACAATGAGTCTTGAATAAAAAAGGAAAAGAATTTCAAAAAATAATGGGGTGCTTCTATAGCGCATTTCGCATGGTCTCAATGCGCTTTACATTACAGTGAAGGACTTTACGGGCTGCATATTAAGGCGCTATTAGCAGCCGTGCAGCTTACAATCATGAGTGATTTATTAGTACGTTAGTGGTATGCCTCCAAATTGGGATAGGCTGTTGAACCGGGAGACAATCCCCTACTCTTTCGCGAATAATTCAACAGGTTCTTTTATGTCCCCCATTTACTGTAGGTTAGGAAGGGTTGGGAGACATGGCCTACGGTTTAGAGTCCTTATTCGAGAAGACTTGCAGATCTAACCATTTGCAGATATCATTACAGGCAGCACCTTCTCCTCAGTTATTTTAAGACCCTGAGTGTTGGATGGGTTGAGTGTTGAATGACTTTAACCTTAACGCTAATGTAGCCGTAATTTAGAATGATTTAGAATTTAATAATAAATGAATGGTTTTAATATGTTATTATGTCAGCGTGAAGAGCTGGAATCTTGTTTTGAGCTATTAATTTGACTAATAAACCACTTCATAAACCGCTCTAGCCCACTGCAAGTAAGTCCTAAACCTTTCTCAATTTAATATCGCCCGTCCTTTCACCACTTACGTTAGTTTAACTTCTGACACACGCTACTTTTGTTTATTCTTTCTACACATAACACACACACAGGCCAACGTGGTGTGTCCCAGTCGTCTCGTTACACGTAGGGTTAAGCTCCTGGCGCTAGAAGTTTTGAAACGCGTAGGTCGAATACTGACCTCTAATTTGTGTCTTAACCCCTGATGATAAATACTTGGTAGATCGAATGACTATCCCCGAGCTTCCGTAGTTTTATATTGTATTCCCCAGCACATCGCCGCGACGCATGAGCTCATGTTTCGTAACGTTGCCTTCACTCGAAACACTTTTATTCTTAACTCAATATACATTGTACGATGTACTTTATCGTTTACTGCACCATTGCTACCTATCTACGATACATATCCATAATATTCTCATATAAGTCTCGTACGCTCAACTGTCCCAATCACCCACTGCCTTAATATTTATTTATATCTTATGCTATTTATTTATATCTTTTTCATCATTTTTCTTCAGTCGTTTTTCGCATACGTGCCCCTCCCCCCCCTCCCCACCACTTCCCCCTTTGCTTGAGTCCGAATACCTGTGTCAAACATAATGTTTGTTGGATTTTTAATACCTGATGAATCTATGTTTTTAAACTTATCGATAAATAAGTAATTTATACATATATTTGTTATTTTATACTCATACTTTTTTAGTGTTTTATTATTATTATTGTTATTTGATTATGATGATTATTATGATTATGATTATGATTATGATTATTATGATTATTATTTGATTGTTATTATCACCATTATCATCATCACCATTATTATCATAATCATACTATATTATTATTATTATTATTAATGAATATTATTAGAGTTTTAGAGTTTATTTTACTTATCTTTATCTCATACCAAACATGTTACCATATCTTAATTCAAGATGCCAGTTGTAAATTATCTGTTTTAAAGAGAGATTTACAATCGTATATATAGTCAACAAATGGTAAAAATTAAGCTTCCATTATTATCATTATTATTAATATCAAACTGCTTTACATTTTTTACTGTAGATCTTAACATATGTTTGTGTGGTGCTGTCTTGGAGAAATGGTGTGCAAGCGCCATGTATACCTAACAATGTCATAGAAGTAAATGATCCAAACAAAGACTACAATGAATACTCTAAGACTGGCTCCAACCCCACGTGTGTTCCATTAAAAAAGGAAAAAACATATCACTACAAAGAAGATTCCACAAGTGTCAAGCTGGCCACCACTTGTGTCCCACAAATGCACTGCGGTGGAAGTATTAATGGGTGGATAAAAGGTGAACATCCGCAACCTGACGATGAAAAAAATGCTGATATCTGTGTTAGAAGAAATGCCGATTGCTGCTCGGAAAAGTATCGTGTCAGGATAAAGAACTGCGATGGGGAATACTACTATAAAATGAAGGACGATATTGACTGTTCCCCCAAAATACGGTTATGTACCAGTCGCCAACAAGGTATGCGATTTTGATCAATTGTCTTCTAAGAGTTACTCAGAATCATAACATTTATTGTTAAGTTAAAATTTTCTCTAAGTTAGATATACTCAATTTCAAAGCTTGTAAATATTAATTAAGGGTTAAGAATAATGGATTGTTTTTGTTTGTTGTTTGTTTGGTTGGTTATTTGTTTGTTTTGCTGTTGCTTTCTTCTTCTTTCTTTAATTGGCTGGTAGGTTGTTCGCTGGTATTTTCGTGCTTTTTTGTTGTTGTTGTTTTTAGATGGTTGGTTGTTGGCGTTGGGTTGCTGGGTTGGTCGGGTAGTTGGGTTGGTAAGGTTGGTGGATTAGTTAGTTTCTGGGTTGTTTAGTGGGTTGAATACGTTGGTTAGTTTGTTAAGTTTGCATTTTTGGTACTAATTTTCTTTTTCTTTTGTTTACTTCATTGGCTCTACTTATTGTTAATTTACTTTTTCTCTTTTCTTTCAAATAAGTGATCGAGACTACTCCCTGTGAAAGCAGTCCGTGCAAAAATGGGGGATCTTGCGTTATCCTTCCAAGATATAATTACACCTGCCAATGCCAATCTTCATATACCGGTTTTAATTGTGAAATAGGTAAGAAAAAATTCTTGAACTTCTTAAAAGTGTTTTTCATTTCTTTCCGAAAAGTTAGTGACATTATTTTTGCTCAAAATTTAATAACTAAATGTAAATAAACAAACATGTAAAACCAACCAACCGAACCAACCGGACCAACCAACCAACAAACAAACAAAATAAAGTTTTCTTTTATCTTTATTCTTTTAGAAGGACCCACGATTTCAAACCCATGCAACTCAAGTCCTTGTAAAAATGGAGGAACATGCTACCCGTCAGGTCAATCGTACACTTGTACTTGTTTGCTTTTATTTTCGGGGAAGGAATGTCAATTATCTGGTTCTGGTGATTCAACTGCATCAACAGCAACAACAGCAGCAGTAGCAACAGCAACAGCAACAACAACAACAACAACAGCAGGAATAACAACAACAACAGCAACATCGGCATCTGCTTCTTTATTAGAAACCTCAAGCCCGAACGTTGCTACATCCACTACTACGAGCCAGAACACAGCTGTACAACAATCTGCTTCTAGCCGTCCTTCTTCTCAGGCCACTAGCTCATCTTCTCCTAACGCCGGTAGTTCAACCGACCAAAGTGGGAATAGTACTTCATCGACACAATCGGCCAGTGCTACTTCTCAGCTCACACCTGGTGCAAGTTCAAGTCTAACACCACCTACAACTACCACAAGCAGCAATTCACAACTGACAACTACGAATACCAGCTTTCCAAGCAGCACAATAACAACAGCAACAGTCTCGAATTTTTCTTCTACAAGAATGCAGCCTACTCCAGCTGTTTCTGGAACTGCTACTCCTTCAGCTTCTTCAACAGCATCTTATGATGGTTCTACTACCAAAGAACCAACTGCTTCTTTACCTGGTACAGTATTAACGCCTGCTTCTTCTGCTAGTACTCCTGGACTTGGTACAGTTGCCAGCTCGTTTTCTAGTAACGCTTTAGTGCCATCAAGTGCTGCACCGACTTCTGAGAGAGGTAAAACTTAACGACCAGAGTTTATGTTGTTGTATTGATACCGAGAGATTATTTACAGACTGCATAAGAGGTCCTTTTAGCCTTGGCCTGAACTTTCAAGACCCCGTTCAATTTTTCCTTGTTTCCCATTCAACTATTGGAAACTTGTCATTTAAATGAACAAAAGTCTTTAGTATTATGATTAAGTGCGTGTGATTATATAGCGTTCTTTATATAGATGCACAAAGACGCTTATCTGATCATGAGAGGTGGTTAGTGTGAGGTGTAAGCACTAAGAGTGATCACTGACAGATTTGCTTTACGTCCTCAGTGGTTCTTTTACGTCCCTCCGATATTGTCTAGTAATGCCATGAAGCGTAGAGAGAGGGATCCGCCATTTAAAGTGGTCATCACATTCAAAGCACTTTGTCCTTAGTTAATCGCTGATAAAGACCCTGAGCGTTGGTCCAGCCGGGGCCTGAACTCACAACATCCCACGCGAATCCATCTCAGCAGTCCGGGGTAGGATTATGAATTACGTTCGTATGTTTTCATTGGTTTTTTTATTTTTTCTCTCGAAAAAAGTCGATGGTGGCTTCAGCGAATGGGGTGCGTGGGGTTCCTGCACCAAGTCCTGTGGTACTGGAAATATGACAAGGGCGCGAACGTGCACGAATCCAGCCCCTGTGAACAATGGCTCGACTTGTAATGGATCATACGCTGATACCCAAGAATGCAACACTAATCCTTGTCCAAGTAGGTAGATCAATGCCTTATATCTAACCTTGATATCTAACTATTACTCCCACCGCGCACGAAACTGAGCTCATCTAATATATAACAGGAGAGATACTGTTGCGTTGTAAATAAATATACAAATAAAGCTAGACTCCCTTTCCCAATAGCAGAATGGACTTATGCAATGATCAATTATACATACAAAATAACTAAAGCAAATGACACCTAACACCTATAATTTATTCTTTTTGCTTTTTGCTTTGTTTTATGACATTTTAATTTTTTTAATTTTTAACCCTATTTTGACCATTGATTAGGCAACAAGAGGTATATATCCTTAATTTATGTTATATAATCTTGGCCTTCATTATATAGACACCGATGAAATATCAGGTTTTATCCGTTGTCTATAAACTTTGCACATTCTACTCAGTCATGGAAGATTTCATATTCGTCACATGTGAAGATATTACCGTTGTCATGACTACGCTATATCTACCAATCACATTTAAGCATTCGCGGTTTCTATATTTCATTTATGCTTTCGCGCTTTCTATATTTTATTTATGCCTCCGCGATTTCTATATTTCATTTATGCCTTCGCGCTTTCTATATTTCATTTATGCCTTCGCGCTTTCTATATTTCATTTATGCCTTTGCGCTTTCTATATTTCATTTATGTCTTTGCGCTTTCTATATTTCATTTATGCCTTCGCGCTTTCTAATTTCATTAATGCCTTCGCGCTTTCTATATTTCATTTATAACTTTGCGCTTTCTATATTTCATTAATGCCTTCGCGATTTCTATATTTCATTAATGCCTTTGCGCTTTCTATATTTCATTAATGCCTTCGCGCTTTCTATATTTCATTAATGCCTTCGCGCTTTCTATATTTCATTAATGCCTTCGCGCTTTCTATATTTCATTAATGCCTTCGCGCTTTCTATATTTCATTAATGCCTTCGCGCTTTCTATATTTCATTTATGCCTTTGCGCTTTCTAAAATTCATTTATGCCTTCGCGCTTTCTATATTTCATTTATGCCTTCGCGCTTTCTATATTCCATTTAAGCCTTCGCGCTTTCTATATTTCATTTAAGTCTTCGCGCATTCCATATTTCATGTAGCCTTAGCGCATATTTCCTTTATGCCTTCTATCCTTTTTTCCGTCTTTTTTTTCTTTCTTTTTTTCTTTTGATAGCTATATTCCAAGTATTTTGTAATCATTATCATATTTTAGTTGATGGAGGCTGGACTGAATGGACATCGTGGTCTTTCTGTAACAAGCCTTGTGGTACAGGATCTTCGCAAAGGACTCGCTCATGCTCCAATCCCACGCCTATGTACGGTGGCCAACCATGTGATGGACTTGACACAGAGGAAACCCCATGCAATAACCATCCTTGTGCTGGTAAGCAAAATTGAACCTCGAAATAATTGTACTTTGTGCCGTCTATCTTGGAGCCTGCGAATGCAAATAAAGCACACAAAAAAAGTATCCGAAAGAACCAGTTGATCATCGTTGTTTCTTGATTTAATCCAAGAAACAAATATTCTATAACAAATTATGTATCAGAACCATTTTCTGTGAGGTAATATTTGCCATGATGTCGATGGGAAATTCAAACAATTCAACCTCAGAAGGACTTTAAGACACCAGGAGACTATCGCGCCGACTGACGTTCACTAAAAGCCTCATAGCGCATTAATTACTCATCTAGTGTCATTGATAATGAAAGTATATATTTTCTTGGTTGAGGGAACTTCTCCTTGAGAAAGAGTGGTGAAAAACTCGTATTCATAAAGAAAAGATCAATATGGTTAAATGTGTGTTGATTCAACGTCAAGGAAATATATAGTGGTGGTAAGAGAAAATAAACTAAGAGAAGAATTATCTGGTATTCATTCACCATTATAGGCGCTGTTTGATACTATATTTTAGAATCACGTTTGCCATCGTTTGTTTTTCTTCACGCGCATACTGCGCCCGCTTAACGCTGTTTGCTTATGTGTTCCATGTGTTATGCGCGTGCAGAAAAACAAACGATGGCTAAAGTGATTCTAAAAATAGCATCAAATATGCTAAAAATAGCATCATAGAGTGCTCATGATGGGGAGCGGGGATTCCTTCTCTTAGTTTATATTCCCTTGGTAGTGAAACTTGAAAACGTTTCCGATCCACCAACCTTTTTTAAGGCATTAGGTAGGTAAAAAGTGTGCTACGTTTTTAATTTGTGAATGACCGCGAAGGTCTCCAGGTATAAGACGTCTTTCATGCTCTGGTATCTTGATGCAACAGTAAAGTTCACCAACGCTACGTACTGACAACCGACAATAATGATTATTAGATTAACACCTATGTACTATTGACATACAGCTGCCATGTTGCAATATGTTGTACGTTTTACGAAAGAAGAGTTCGACATTAAATTAGAAGACAAAACTTCAACAGAATGGAATGATATGGAACACAAGATATCATTTAACGTAAGCTATCAACTTTCTTTCTTTTTACAATATAAATTTATATTAATCAGTTTATTGTTTTGTTATTTATCCTTATTAACATCATATTCATGCCATAAATAAGTACAATATGAGTGGCCGTGTGCTATATACGATATCTAAATTCAAGCCGACTGTAGCCGTAGGCGAGAATTTTGGATTCCATTAACTTCTTCATATTTTTGTATTCTATTTTTCTTTATTAAATAATATAGTTAAGCCATAAAAATTACATATTATAATTTGATTTTTAAGTTTGAAGTAAAAATGTTAAATTCATTGGAAGTTTTGAGAGTTTCGTTGGTTCGTTGGTTCGTTGGTTCGTTGGTTCGTTGGTTCGTTGGTTCGTTGGTTCGTTGGTTCGTTGGTTCGTTGGTTCGTTGGTTCGTTGGTTCGTTGGTTCGTTGGTTCGTTGGTTCGTTGGTTCGTTGGTTCGTTGGTTCGTTGGTTCGTTGGTTCGTTGGTTTTCATTTGTAAAATAGAGACGTTATTTATCTATCGTTATCATTTTCAGGCTAAAAAAGCCTATGCTATTAACAGCAACGTTATCAAAACTGAAGTTCTTTCACACAGGTTAGTTTCATGCTGGAATATTTGAGATTCCCCATTTTCTCTTGGATTCATCCAAAAGCGTTATGCAAGAGCAAAGTTAAATGTTATGTTATTACAAAGAAACAAAGAAAAAAAGAAGCAAAGAAACGAGAAAATATGAGTGTGGCGTAGCGGTAGTGCACTCTTCTCTTTTCCTGCCTGCCCTGCTGTCTCTGTTTAATTTTTGAAAGTCTAAAAACGGATAATGCATAGAGCGTTATAATCACTCACATGAGAAGGCAGACATGTTGGTGTACCAAACAATAGGAACCTGCGCAGGTTTTGCATACAAATAAAATTTATTCCCCGAGAAAAGAATATGTATTGTTATGGTGCACCAACATGGCCGCTGTGACGAGGTGAAAACCTTCTTTATTCCTTGTTATCTTTTAGAAATGGCAGTATTATCAGTACGTTCAATCTCAGTTACTCAGCCATCGACTCCATCCAGGTTGTTCAGCTTTTAGAAAGTATCGAATGGAGTGGACTATTTGGAGTTTTACCAGCACAAATTTTAACTATAATTCCAGACGTTGGTAAGTGATATATGTCATTAAAATTCCAATGATAATAGAATGTAATTAATCATGTAAAATTACAAATAAATCACAAATGAGATTCCTTCAGGTGCCGTAGGGGGAGGGGAGCGTTTTGTGTGGCTCCATTTTCAATACCTATTTGAGCCATCCTCGAGCAAGAACTAACCTCAAATGACCCTCTAAAAGAAACCTCAAAATATTTTGTCTTTTTTTCATCCCATCATTTATATATATGCCTATAATTAAACCTATTATTAACTATTAAAAATTATAAAATAACTGTTATGAATGATGCATTCTGCTGGTTTGGAGCGCATGCTTTATGAGAGCACATTGCACGCGCGCGCACTTTCCGTTGCGTCATTCCTATCTATTATTGTAATTTGTATTTAATAAAAGAAAAAACTTGTTTGCTGTGCTGTGTGCTGTCATAAAGCACTTGAATCTCGAAGGAAAACAAAGCATAAGCTCATACTGTCGAGAAATAGAAGTTTTTTTATATAGAATTTGACCCATCTGAAAATAATCTTTGATGGGGTATAACTCACTACCCTTTATCGTGTTTTTTAATTTTGGCGTAAACAAATTTAGAAAACCTTTGTGACCCACTTCAATATTAATTTCTAATCTCCCCACCAAGAAGCACCTCAAAAGTGTTAGCCCCTCTGTAATGATCCTCCTAAAGCGTAAGTAAACAATCCCTAAGTGGCCGATTTAAAACTTAAGGGTTACATCTTTAAATGAGGCTAGATGTTCCCATAAAAAAACTACTTTATAAACTTTTATGTATTTATTTCAGTTCCAATTACTCCACCAACGATCACTTACGTCTCAAACAGCAGCTCAACCAGCATACTATTAAAATGGACACAAGTTCCCGACGTCAATGTAATAGGATACGCTGCCTTTTACAAGGAAGAAGGTAAAACGTTCTTACCCGGAAATGTCAAGACGGCACCTGCATCTGATAAGTTAATGGATGTCAGTGGGCTCAAGAAGTACACCAATTATTCATTAGTCCTTCTCGCGTCTTCATCAAAAGGAAACGGAATTCCAAGCATTTTCGTGAATTCAAGTACCGACGAAGATGGCAAGTAGTTTAAAAAGTTTATATCCCTGGTTTCCTCTTGTTCTTTAGTTTTTCTTGTTCTTTCTTTTGCCCCGTGTCCCTCTCTGTCTTTCTCTCTCTCTCTCTCTCAAAATTAAAAAATAATAATTAAAACGTTCAATGAATATTGTTTTCGCTATATAGATTAATTTTTCTTCATGCAGTTCCCAGCAAGCCACCCGGAAATTTCAAAGTCGTTATTCAATCCTCTACGTCCTTTCTAATCACATGGGAGACCATAGCACAAGAATTTGTCCACGGCATACTCCTAGGTTACAATGTCACATTCATAAAACATGGATGGGATAACGAACGAACACCCATGTACAAGGCAGTTGAGTCAGGTACTCACACCTTAACGCTAGAAGATCTTGGCAAATTTACCACCTTCACAATTTCGGCGTGTGGCTTTACTTCTAAAGGATGTGGCATGCCAACTAGTCAAGTAACGGCTCAAACATCAGAAGACGGTATGTATATTGGTAATTCAAATCATGTTTTATAAAACCAACATGCAAATTGTGTTAATAGTTGTATGCATAATTTCATTTCTTTTCTATTTTCGACTTGTTCTCACTTCTAGACTCTTTGAAGTCAGTAGTTTTTGTGTGTTTTTGTTCCTAAATGATAGCTTGTATTGCGTGTGTCGTTGTTTAAATGTACCTTCTGTTAGTCCGATGTAGGTTTTCACTGTGTTGTCTCCATCTGTCGTTACGCGTAAGGCAGCTGTTGTTGAGTGGGCATTGTTACATCTGTTCTGATGGGGGTGGGGGAGGGGGCTTTTTGAGGGGGAGGGGGGTTAGATTGTTGTTGATTTTTTTCTTGTTGTTGAATATGGTTGATTAACCTTGATCCTACTTTGCCGAATCCCCTTCTAAACTCGTCCTAAACCTACCCCACGCGTATTTTGATTCCCTCCATCATTTGCTTTAACCAGTTTAGTCAAATGAGCAATGTCCATTAAAACATAATAGTGAGAGAGATAATATTCTTGTTTTGTTTACAGTTCCTTCGATGCCACCTCAAAATTTTCAAGCTATAAACCTTACGTCAGAAAATAGCATAACGCTAACCTGGAACCTTGTACCGCGCGAACATATAAATGGTATCTTGGTTGGCTACGTCATCCGCTACCAACAAACATCAGCGGCTGACGAGAAAGTAAAAAAAGGCGAAATAAAGACTAGGTATCTTGGTCCAGGTACCAGGAATATTGTCTTTGGTGGCATACCACAATATAGCGTGTGGAAATTCCAAATATCTGCCATTACAAATGCTGGTGAAGGAAACCCTAGTAGCTTCACATACGGAGGTTCGTTAAGTCGGCATTATGCTCTCAACATCGCACTCATCTCTTAGATTACAAGCAACCATCAATGCACTAACCAGATTCCCCCGACCATTTGTTCAAATACCTTCAAGACTCAGAATTTGCAGCTGAATATGTTGCTTCATATACTTCGAGGACCAGCTCAATTTGAAGCAATACTCAGATGTTGGGGTTTGTTTTGACTTCTGTCAATCAAAAAAAGTGTAGCTCAGAGTGTTAGAGATTTGATTGACAAAAGATACAAACCCAGACGTTGTCGAGGGTTGTCTGGGTCGCGTACTAGATAGGTGTAGACGTAGATCATTTTAAAAAAGTAACTGTATTTATTAATTTCTTGTTGGCCTTCTTAATATAATACGTCTTAATATTTATTCTTGCGGTGTCCCTTATACGATATTCCATAAGCATCTTCTTGGGATTTATAATTATTTGGGCCTGTAAATTCTGTTACTACTATGAAATTTGTACTATTTGGTTCCCACTCTGTGCATTTATATCATTTCTTTAGTTATGTAATATCAAACGAGTCTTCCTCAATGAAGTTAGATGTTTGTACCTTTCGAAACCGGTAATACCGTGTTTTTATGTTTGGTACCTTAAGTTTAAACTCTTCTCTTTGGAACCGTTTAGAACTTCCATTTAAATTAAGGGGCCCTATATTTTTGTTCCTGTATTACAAAAGTAGGTAAGAGAGGAGCTTAGTTTGATTCTTTATTTAATTCTCAAGTTTGAGGGGGCCTCAAAGTTTTAGCATTGTTAAACGGGAAAAGGGGTTGGAATGAAATCTAGAAATCATATCTGTAATTTATATTACTTGTTTTGCTAGCATCATGTCGGTGTCCCAAAACCCTCTATAGCAACTTTTTCGTCCATCCTCCATATCTGACTGTCAACGACGACGGCTCCTTCGATGGCGTGTTCTATAACATCACTGAACAAATGATTAAATGGGCTTGCGGGAACTGCAAAAATGGACACGGAGAGACAGACATCAATATGAAAAGTAATGGCAAAGGAGGAGATGCCTTTAAACTGGGCGCGATTGACTTGGTCGACGACATTGATGATATCCCACATATCAGCTTCCCTGTATACGGCAATAAATACATGGATAAATACATGGGTATGTACGAGTATATACATTTCATGGACTCGCCAGGAGTTGTCTTCATCACTATCGACAATCCAGCTGGCACAGCAGGACAACGAATTATCAGTGCTGTGTTCGGGTGCTTGCCGTTGCTGTTGATAGCAGTGCTGATGGCTGTTCTAGCAGGATTTATCGTCTGGTTCCTTGTGAGTAAACCATCAATATTTTTTTTCACATGAGTCGCCAGAACATTTCTGAGATGCGCGAGCCTTGTTATAAATATCGCAGGTGCCAGCATCAAAACGAGGTATTTTTGTGGGGTAGTGTTTAGTAAACAAGCCTTTGGAAACCGTAGAGTCACAGGCAATTTCTACAACCCTCCAGGAAAAGATTCTGTCTGAAGTGAGCTATATTGTATAAAAAAGTCATAAATCCTGCTTCTGAACTAAAAGAAACTATTAACTAGTATTCCTTAAAATAAATTTGAAGTTGTCGTATGTGTTTTCAATAGCGCGCATAAAATCTCGCCTACAAATAACTTGTTTTCGAATCTGAGCACACGATATGATTATGATAGCGCTCGCCGACATTTTGGAAAATATATGATCTGTAGTCATAGTGAAGGTTAATAGTACAATGGTTCAACGCATATCATTTCATAACAAACAACTGATAGCTTTTGGATATATCGATCTTGCGGCTTCAGGGTATTCCCCCTTAAAAAGATGTCTTTCTTGAAGGTTCTGGTATGCAACTTTGTGAGTATTCATTAAAAAACGAACATACTCAAATAAATAATTTCAGTGCATCATTTTCATAAAAGGTTTTTTTTTCTTTGATCCTAGGAATTTAGAAGCAATTCTGAGCAATTTAGTCCTAGCTTCTTCAGTGGTTTTTGGGATGGATTTTGGTGGGCATACATTTCCATGACAACCGTGGGGTTAGTGAATTTGCCTTGCCTTGCCTTGCCTTGCCTTGCCTTGCCTTGCCTTGCCTTGCCTTGCCTTGCCTTGCCTTGCCTTGCCTTGCCTTGCCTTGCCTTGCCTTGCCTTGCCTTGCCTTGCCTTGCCTTGCCTTGCCTTGCCTTGCCTTGCCTTGCCTTGCCTTGCCTTGCCTTGCCTTGCCTTGCCTTGCCTTGCCTTGCCTTGCCTTGCCTTGCCTTGCCTTGCCTTGCCTTGCCTTGCCTTGCCTTGCCTTGCCTTCTATATCCTTTGATTATCTAAAACTCGTATAACGAATTATAATTACCCAGGTACGGTGATCGTTTCACCGTGACAGATGCCGGAAAAGTGTTTTCAATAATTTGGACATTAACCGGCATCGTCATCATTTCCATGTTGACGGGTTCCATTGCAACAGATCTGACATCCGAAACTGTCGAACAAGATATTATGCTATATGGAGCAAAAGTAAGTATTAACTTTTTTTTTTGTTTTTGTAATTATTGTTGTTTTGCTGGCGCTGCAATAAAAAAAATAGTATAAAAAAGAGTTATAGGAAGGAATGTGGGGACTTTACGGAGAGTTTCTTTGCGACTAGAGGTTTCTGATTATAGCGCTACCAGCTTCAACGGTTGCTGTGGTTTCTTCATCCTGGTCAAGCCAAAATGTATACTTAGGCACCACATAGCACTGGGACTCTAGTATTGCCACTGATACAATTACTAGACGACCGTAAAGGTATAAGATTAAAATTCTCGTTGTATAAAAAAATATTTGGTAATTTTTTCCATAGGTTGCAGCTATTCATAATTCTTCAGAATACCGCTTAGGGATCCTTAAAAACGCCAAAGTAAACACAGGTTAGTCTCCATATTTGTTTCAAGATGACATTCCCAAATGTAATAGTTTTAAATCCTCGAGCTCGAGAAACACATATTTCAATGTTTTATGATAAGGAAATAAGAGCTTTTGCCCATGATCAGTATTATTTGTTGCGAATCTCTTAATCTTTAACCACTTTCTTCTCTTCTTTTTTTTACTTCTTCTCCATTTTACCGTTTTCTTCTTTCCCTTCTATCTTTTTTTGGGGTGTAATTTTCTTTTTCTTCCTTTTTTTTCTTCTTCTCCTTGTTCTTGTTCTTCTTGTTCTTATTGATCGTGTTCTTCTCATTCTCATTCTTCTTCTCCTTCTCCTTCTTCTCCTTTTTCTTCTTCTTCTCCTTTTCCTTCTTCTTCTTCTTATTCTTCTTCTTCTTATTATTATTATTCTTCCACTCCTTCTCTTTCTCCTTCTTCTTCTTCTTCCTTCCTCCTTCTCCTCCTTCTTCTTCTCCTTCTTCTTCTTTTTCTTCTCCTTCTTCTTCCTCTTCTTCTACTTCTTCTTCTTTTTCTCCTCCTCCTCCTCCTCCTCCTCCTTCTTCTTCTTCTTCTTAACTTCACATTCTTCAGACAAAAAATACGGGAACTTCGAGGAACTCAAACAAGCGTTAAAGGCTCGCCAAGTTCAAGGAATTCTGATCGACTTGTACGTAGCAGCCGAAAATCAAAAAAGCATTTTTGATTCGGAAATAAAAATAAGAAAGATATTGGATAAAGAGTTTGGTTATGGGGTCGTGCTTTCTGGTGCGTCTGCCGTTGTGCAACAAAGATGCAGAGATTTCATCAAGAAGAATATTGCTGACATTACCAAGTTGATAGAAAGAAAAACTAAAACTATTGAGGTAAGTCATTTTAGGATTTTCAGGCTTCTCCTTGAATAAGGATTGTGTATCGAAATATATGTGGTGCTTTAACGTGTAACAACATCTGGGTTTAGCCAATGTATTATTAGCGTAGTGATACTCGCCTCCCACCTCTGTGGTCTTGGCTTCCATTCGATTCCTGGACTGGGTATCACATTTATATGTATAGATATTGGGTCTATTCTCAAGATTCGAACGAGGGATTTCTCGAATGAGGTTCTCTGGTTTTCTTAACTCTAGAAAACCTAACACGCTTTCTAGTACTGATCTATGAGCCGTGCCCTTACTTTCATTTGTCCAGAAGTTGTATAAGGTTTAATTCGATCTTTGAACAGTCCAGAGGTTGATTTAGGGTTCGATCTGTGAGTGTGCCATGCCCTGACTTAGATTAGTCCAGAGCTTGTTTCCGGGTTCGGGTGAGTTATAGCGGTGCCTTGTTTTTGATCATCCCAGAGAACGTTTCAGGGTTTCACTGTGATTAAACGTTTGGTATAAAGTAGCCATTGTCTTTCAGAAGTACACATTTTTCGTTTTTTTCCTTTTTTTACTGATTGTCTAGTCTAACGAGGAGGACGCTTCAGAAGGAGAAGAAGAGATCAATTTGTTTGACAGCAATTCTACAATGTTTCAAAGTTTTCTGATGTTTTCCTGTGCGTTTTTGAGTTGTGCATATATACTCGGGTTCATATATCATTTCGGTTGGTATCTTCCAAAAAGGCGGGAAGTGTGCTCAGTGCCTCAAGGTAAGTCTTTAATGGACTACTTTGACAATACAGCGGCCATCATGGATTGCAGGGCAATATTGGACATCCTGGGGGGGGGGGGGGGGGGGGCATAATAAAGCTTTGTTACCGTTATGACATCGAGTTGATATTAACAGCTCATTATAATTAAGGCGATCGATCACCTCTAGCAATCAAAGAAAGAAAAACACAAGAAACTCACGAAAGATGGCCGCCATATCGTCGAATTACACCAATACATTTTGGTGTAACAAACGAGATAGCATCGACTACCGACCACGATTACAGCTAGACTGGCATCATCACAATACCTTATACCTTATGCTTTATACTTCTTTACCTTGGTGTAATGGCCGCGTGTCCTTCTCTTGAGTATCATTTCGTTGTTTAACGGTGAGAAGACACGTGACTATGGATACAGTAGCTAGTAAGTTCAAAAGTAAAATGACACGCGGTTAGAAATGCATGGGAAAGCATTATCCTCAAGGTAAAGTGGTCTATAGCTAGCAACCCCTTTATTGACAATAATAACGCAACAGTACCAACAACAACAATGATGTAATGAATGTAGTTAAGAACAACAACAACTACTGTTAATGGTTTTCTGCGGCAACGAAAAAATGGAAACTGAAAATGACAACTCAATTAAGGCAACATCAATGCAACGAGAGTTAAAACATTTCTGCTTTGCACTGTAGGAAAGGACGAGAAAAGCAAGAATAACCGTGCATTGTATAAAGACGAGCTTCTTCAAGA
This sequence comes from Actinia equina, assembly GCA_011057435.1. Taxonomy (NCBI): domain Eukaryota; kingdom Metazoa; phylum Cnidaria; class Anthozoa; order Actiniaria; family Actiniidae; genus Actinia; species Actinia equina. The sequence continues at coordinate 82,697 of WHPX01000446.1, forward strand.
AATGAATAAGATGGTGGAGGAATTTCACCAAACACAAATGAAGAAACTTGAAAATATGAAGAAAAGATACAAGCAGGAAATTATACAATTCCTCATGAAAGAGAAAAGCATCCACAATAAGAAAAGTTTTCTTAAAATAGGGGAAGGAAAAATACTTGTTTGTCTTAAAGAACAACATGGAGTGCGAGGGCTATCGTTTAAACAGAAAACATGAGTCATCTTTGTATTCATTTCAGAAACTGCATGTAAAAATATTATAAAGCGTGGTATTTCAGACCGACAGGACGAAAAACGGATGATAGATATATTAAATACGAGAATATCCCCATAAATTTTCTATCTATTTTCTATCTGAGGCTGGATCTAACGTTATTCGATCCAGTCCAAAATGAGAGAAAATGTATGGGGATTTTTGGAGGCTAAATGCATCGTATCTCAATTTCTAAAGCTAGCAACAGCCTTAAAGTTATCAGAAACCTAGAAAATGTCATGCTCTTTCCAAATCAGTGAACATTTCAAAACTGAATTGCACAATTTGGAATTTGACGATGTCACACTTCACGGTGCGATAAAATTACTGTTGCTTGCTCGTAAAAGAAATGAAAACACACACTCGAACGCACTAGAAGTTCATTTGCCATACAATGCAAGACTTTTAGTTAGTATAATAGGGACCTATGAGGAGAAAACATAAAATCATTTTTGCATGTTTATTACAGTTTATATTCAGTTAACATTTTCTTTGATCGATCTGCAATTATTTCCAAGATAATAGACGAATAAGAAGACGCGTGGCAGCCACGTTGGATGAGAACAAACGCGACTTACGAAATATTTTACAATCGTATAACGGTCTGTACTAATTAAAGCTAAAAAGAATAAATGATAGAAAGGTAAATTATACACCGTGAAAAGATAAAAAAACTTACTGACGTTTCGGACGCTCTATTCCTTCGTCGGAGTAAAAGAGAAAGAGGTGGTAGAAAGGAGTGTATATAAGATAGAATAAGACAAAAGAAGCCAATGAGAACAAACAATTAAACAATTAAAAGACAAAAGAAAAGGTTAGTTGAAAGTAAAGCGTTCGTTAATCCCGTTGGGACTAAGAATGCCCAATAGGTGAATAAGCCGCATTTCTTTGGTCTTTGATCAAAGAAAGACCGAAAACAATGAAGTCAGAAAGAGAATGGTTAGCTGAATTAAAATGGCCGGAAACTGGTTTGATGGGATCGTTATTGCGAATATCATAAAGATGATTACAAATGCGAAATTTCAGTTCTTTGCAAGGGTTTAAACTTCGTTCCTCTTGCTAAGAAATCTGATGAATTTTAGGTCAAGAAAGATTCTGAATCCTTATCTCGCCGTACTCGCCTTAAAGCTTTTTTCTTCGACTCCTCTAACTGTGAACGTGATGTCTTTGAGCGCCTTTCTCCTCGAAAGTCTAACTGGGTCTCTCCCGAGGGACAATTTTCTTCTCTTGATCTTTTTGTCAATAAGTGTCGCCGTGATATTTCTAATCTCAGTCTAATCTCAGTCTAATCTTTCTAAGGATTTTCGCTTTCCTGATAACTCTTCAAAGCTATTGTTTACTACAGATGTCAAATCTTTGTATACTGTCATTCCCAATGATGAGGGCCTTCGTGCTCTTCAGCATTTTTTCGATCTTCGTCCTGTCCTCGAGCCCAGCACTCCCACTTTGTTACGCTTAGCTGTACTTGTTCTTACTCTTAATTGTTTTTCCTTCGGTGATCGGTATTATTGGCAGGTAAACGGTGTTGCTATGGTACTAAGATGGGCCCTAGTTATGCCAAATTGTTTGTTGGCTATATCGAAAACCTTGTTTTTCGAAAATATATTGGACCTAAACCTGGAGTCTTTTGGACGGTATATTGATGTCGATTTTATTGGTGCTACTTCTTGTTCACGTAATGACTTAGATTCTTTTGTTAACTCTTTTCACCCTGCCTTAGACTTTACGTGGGAGGTTAGTAAAACATCAGTCACTTTCCTTGACATCTTGCTTAGTGTTAATGACAACCGTCTTAGCACTAGTGTCCATTACAAACCTACTGACTCTCATTCTTATTTACTATACTCATCTTCTTATTGTAAGCACACTCTTAACGCTATCCCGTTCTCGCAATTTCTTCGTCTCCGTCGTTTGTGTAGTGATGATCTTGATTTTTCTGTTAAATGTTCTGAGATGCGTTCCTTTTTCCTCAAGCGTAATTATCGCTCTGCTGGTTTGTTGATTATTTATTGCTCTGTTTTTAAATCACTTTCAACCAACCTTTTTACCTTGAGACTTATCTTTTCCAAGTCTGACCACGTGCCATTCTCTCGAAAATATATGATACTTTGTTTGAGTTGTATCGATTTTCATGTGTCTTCTCATGTGCAACCGCTAAACACAAAAACGATACTCTAGAGATTAACACGTGGTTTGAAAAAATGGAAAAACATCACACCAAAAAACCAGCTACAGAGGCCTACTCGTGGCTCCAACTCAGAGTAATACTAACCAATTATCGTTGTTCAGTTTTCCCAGTGAATAAAAATGTTGTCCCACAAACAACTACACAGTATCTGTTTTAAAGAGGTGATTTTATTGTTATTATATTTATTTATTTATTTATTTATTTATTTCGGAAGGGTTTGAATGCTTATAACATTGTATCTATGAGGTCAAATGGCCTGAAACTTGGTCAGTAAGCCTGTTGTATCTTGTTCTTTCTTGGTATTGATGGGTTGCAAGTATTCCCAAGAGAGTTAAAAGACAAAATCATGGCGCCTATTATGGTGCCGTTAACAATGGATGCTAATGAGAAATCTTTTGTTAAATGGTACCAACATGGCCGCGATGACGTAACGTGCAATCGAAGAATTTGGTTTTTTAAACCTTTGTTAAACTAGTTTTTCAAACTTGGACACATTGCCTTTCTCGTTTTTTTACTGGCGAATTTGTTGGAGATCATTAACTAGTGCCCTATTTCATAATGACATCACGGTTTGTTTACATGGGCTAAAATGATAGAAATTTAGGCTAAACTTAAGCTTAATTCTCTTCTCTCAAGATATATAGCGTTATATTTAGTTGTTCTTGCCTTCACCATCCCCCTCCAGCGACCATGATCCCTAGCGTTAAAACAATAGTTTGTTTTGATATGACGTCATTATGGGCAATTAAAGGAGAGTCGTAATAATTTCTCCGGCGTTAAGTCAATATGAGTTCTTAAAGAGACAATGTTGTTAAAGTAATCATCGATAGATTTTGAATGGATGGCGTTTCTTTCAGTCCCGAAGTTTGGAATTGTTTGGGATCCTCTATGGAATTGTATGGCAGGTTATATTATCTGGGTCAAGAGGAAACACTCCAATAAAGCCAACTTTGAAGGTATAGAAACCTGGCAAATGCGCTCTTGTTGGAAATTTTTAATGATTTATTGAATGTGAAAAATGTTTGTGTTCCTTTAGCAGGTGATCTTGTTGTTATTTGTAGTATTTCTAGGGATTGTAACAAAAGAGGATGCGAAATCCCGGAAGAAAAACGAATTGTCTGTCTGTCGTCTGTTCGTTTCTTTCTTTAATTAGATGTAAACAAAAGCCAACTGTTTGCTGCAAATCTTTCATCCTCAAATGACTAATCAAGACTGGTTGCGCGCGCTTCTTTGAAAATAGCTGCAAAGACGAGTTTACAAAATTTTTTTGGGACAGTTTGCTGAAAGAGTGTTCCTATTAAAACTGTAAAACTCTGCATGATTGATTAGAATTGTATATGTTACTTCTAGCTGCAAGCTCAAGATGCAAGGCATACTTTAAATTCATACAGGAATCACGGTTGTTTGTTGAAGAATTCTGCATGAAAGTGAAAACTGATTTGCAGGAAATGAAAACCAGCCACAAAAGATGAGAAAGAAGAAAATATCTGGATAGAATGAGGCTCAAGGGGCAGCAAAGTTCTCCAGTAAAACTGAAGAATCTGCCAATTCTTCATTGACAATAGATATGTCAGTAAATCAGAAGGAATGAGCTTAGCAGACAGAAAATAGACAGCGAGTATAAAGATAAAATGAAAATTTACTTTTCTTCTCATGTTCTTGTTTTTCTCTAGAGTTCGCACTTTAAAACAGCTCAAGGTTTTCAATAGTCCACTTCACAGTTCCCTGCGCCTTTGCACGGCTACATTTCAAGATGGCGCCGGGAACTGTGAACTGAGGAATAATGCTAAGTCACATACTCATACCTTTCATTAGAGAGTAGAGTGATTGTGTGTCATGAGCTTCTTTCATGCTGCTTATACATACGCACGTGCAAGTACAAACTTGCATATATCTGCATATTTAAATATTCTTGTTTCACTTCAAGCTAGTTCGATCTAGTTCGCTCAGTCGTTATTGCATCTAGACAAGACGCAGGAAGGCGTACATAGAGCCATGCATAAAAATGAGTCCAGGATTTCATCAGTTTTTAAGGTTAGTAATATTACTGAAACGAATTAGACGTGATACCGAGAATTAATTCATGTGCATATTCGGGTTCGTATTCAATCGAAATATCGCCAGCGAGCACGTTGTGCCCGCGGACATTTGTGCCTGTCATGCGCGCGCGCCCGCGCCAGTGACGCCTGTTCATTACTGTTGTTATTGGTCGGCCATCTTGCGACTACGTTTCATTATTAAAGCTTGTTCATTCGTTTACGTCGTTCGTCGTGTTTACTGGCGTGGTGGCAGCGATTAAAGGACCCACGAACAACAGTATAAATACAACGATCAATAGCAGAAGTCTCGTAACGAGCCAGCCTGTACGGTGGTTGGAAAACGAACAGCAAGAAACGTACACAAGAGCTTACGAAAGCTAAGTTAACACATTCACACGGCCTCATCAACAATCACCCAAACCATCGACTCCAAAAATGACTTCAACAAGAGCACCAAAACAATGGACACTGACTAAAAACGAAACAATCACTTCCTTCGAAGCATGGAGACAAAACCTACAGTATACATTATCTCTCGACGTAAATTTCGCATCCTTCCTTGGTGATACCGTGACGTGGCTAAAGAAATCTCGAGGCCCTCTAAGAGGCTTTACTGATGACGGTGAAGCAGTCCCTGTCGCTAGACGTCGAACAGCACAGCAAAAGTGTACCCATCTGGAGTTGATGCTTGGCCAAATCGCTAATTATTGCCCAGTTATCTCTAGAAATTCAATTGTCAAGAACTCAACATCTATCAACTCCATCTGGCAAATGATTCGCATGCATTATGGGTTCCAGTCCACCGGAGCACACTTTATCGACTTTAATAACATTAAACTGGAACATGACGAACGCCCAGAAGACCTCTTTCAACGACTGATGTCCTTCGTCGAAGACAATCTCCTCATCGCTAATGGCAATATCACCCACCATGGCGAGATTATAACCGCCGACGAGGAATCAACACCCAGTCTTGAAAATATGATCGTTCTCACCTGGCTTAGACTAATCCACCCGGACTTACCAAACCTCGTAAAACAACGATATGGCACGGAACTTCGCTCCAGAACCCTCGCATCGATAAAACCAGAAATCTCCCAAGCGTTGGACTCACTGCTTGACGAACTACGCACAGCCGCTGATTCCAAGATACTACGCGCTACAGCGTCAAAATTTAGATTCCCTGCCTCACGTGAACCAAACAAATTGCCAAACAGTCGCCGCCCAACGACTTCCAGACGCCCCAGGTCATGCCCACTATGCAAAGAAGCAGGCCGCGCAGATCAACAGCATTTCCTAAGTAAGTGCCCTTACTTACCTCCTGAGGACAAACTCTTCCTCGCCAAAACTCGCTCGACAACCAACTATGAAGAGGAAGTAGAAGAAGACGACGATAACCTAGATCTGTACGCACCTGATCAAGTTGACAGTGAAGCGTCAGCCCTTCCGTCCGCACGTTCCATCTCCCGAAGGGTCAGCACCAGAAGGTCACCCCTACTCAACGCCTTCTATCGACAACACCCAGTGAGGCTGACCCTCGACACCGGCGCCGAAACCAGCATGATTAAAGCGTCCGTTGCCCAGACACTTGGTCTTACCGTCGAAAAGTCTTCCCAACAAGCATTGCAAGCCGATGGTACGACACCGCTGACCGTTATTGGCGAAGTACACGTCCTGCTCTCTCGTTCCAACAAGAAACTCGCGCTCGACGCCCTCGTAGTAGAGGACATAGATGTTGACATACTCGCTGGAATACCCTTCCTCATCGCGAACGACATCTCAGTTCGCCCAGCCACTCAACAGATAACTATACAAGGCTCCGAAACCATCTTGTACCACACCGATGAAAAACACAGCACTCAGGCTCACACCATACGCCACGCCACGTCGTATGTGTTACGTTCATCGTCGCCCACCACCGTTATCTGGCCTGGAGATTACCTAGAAGTTGACGTCCCCCCCGAGCTGGGAACTGACAACACTATCGCCATTGAACCCCGTAGTGATACGTCCCAACTCAAACGCCCTCCACCCAGCGAAAACCCATGGCCCCAACCACGAGTCATAGATACAGTCGGAGGTAAAGTGCGAATTACCAACACGTCCGACGAACCATACACCGTCCGACGCCACGACCACATCTGCTGGGCCCGCCCAACCGTCCCAGCGACTCCTCCCGAAGCGGCTCCACCCTCAACACTCCCCGTTACAGAAGTAAAGCCTACCCCGCCGTCCTCAGGCAGCGTAAGTCTAGATCCAGACAAGCTACTTACAAGTTCCATGCGTGACCAATTCCAGAAGGTCCTACAGAAATACGACAACGTCTTCAAACCGGACATTCCAGGGTACAACGGAGCAGCGGGCCATATAGAAGCCCGCGTAAACATGGGACCGGTACAGCCGCCCCAACGCAAAGGGCGCCTTCCTCAATACTCTCGAAACCAACTAATAGAGCTGCAAGAGAAGTTTGACGAACTGGAAAGAGACCAAGTCTTCCAAAAACCCGAAGATATCGACGTGGCAGTAGAATACCTGAACCCCTCCTTCCTCATAAAGAAACCCTCTGGCGGTCATCGCCTCGTCACTGCCTTTGCAGACGTGGGACGTTACAGCAAACCCCAACCATCACTCATGCCAGACGTTGACTCCACACTACGCACCATTGCACCATGGAAGTTCCTGATAAAGTCTGATCTCAGCCGCGCCTTCTACCAAATACCCCTTGCTAAAGAATCCAGGAAGTACTGCGGCGTAGCCACACCATTTCGTGGCGTACGCGTTTACTGCCGCTCCGCAATGGGAATGCCCGGCTCAGAAACAGCACTCGAAGAGATGATGTGTCGAGTACTTGGTGACTTCATCCAAGAAGGCTGCGTGGCAAAGATAGCAGACGACTTGTACTGCGGAGGAGCAAGCCCCGAAGACCTTCTACCTATCTGGGCACGGGTCCTGGAACAGCTTGACAGGTGCAACCTTAGACTCTCACCAACTAAAACGGTCATCTGTCCAAAGTCCACCACCATATTAGGATGGGTGTGGTCCCAAGGCAAACTATCTGCAAGTCCTCATCGCGTCGCGGTTCTTGCATCTTGTCCTCCTCCAACTACCGTCAAAGGCATGCGCTCTTTTATCGGGTCCTACAAAGTCCTTAGCCGCGTCCTACCAGAGTGTTCCTCCCTAATCGTCCCCCTCGAAGGCGCAATCTCGGGTCTCCAGTCACAAGACAAACTTACGTTGAACGAAAGTCTTCTCCACAAGTTTAAAGCTGCTCAGCAGGCCCTCACGTCAACCAAAGCCATCGCTCTACCACGTCCATCCGACTCCTTATGGATCGTAACAGACGGCTCCGTAACCAAACGTGGCCTCGGAGCAACACTATATGTGTCCCGTGAGAACAACCTCTATCTTGCCGGATTTTTCAGCGCAAAACTCCGCAAACACCAAGTCAACTGGCTGCCCTGTGAAATTGAAGCACTGAGTATCGCCGCGGCCGTCAAGCACTTCAGCCCGTTTATAATACAGTCTGAACACCGTACTTGCGTACTCACTGACAGCAAACCATGCGTCCAAGCCATCAATAAACTCTGTCGCGGCGAATTTTCCGCAAGCCCTCGGGTAACATCATTCCTAACTACCGTTAGCCGATATCAAGTCACGTTGCAGCATTTGGCCGGTACGGCTAACCTCCCTTCAGACTTTACGAGCCGCAACGCTCCAGAGTGCCAAGAACCAACATGCCAGGTGTGCAGTTTCATCAAAGAAACAGAAGACTCTGTCGTCCGTGACGTGTCCGTTCAAGACATCATCGACAACACCAAGTCACTTCCATTCACCACGAGATCAGCCTGGCGAGAAATCCAAAACGGATGTCCCGACCTCCGCAGAGTCCATGCCCATCTGAAACAAGGAACTAGACCCTCGAAGAAACTGACTAACATAAAAGACATCAAACGCTATCTAAACGTAACGTCCATCTCCAAAGACGGCATTCTAGTAGTCAAACGCAACCAACCTTTCACCCCCTCATCTGAGGCAATAGTAGTACCACGGTCCGTACTTGATGGTCTTCTCACAGCTCTCCACGTTCGTCTAAACCATCCATCTCGCAACCAGCTTCAGATGGTTGTACTACGCCACTTCTTTGCGTTAGACATGAACAGTGCCCTAACCAGGGTATCCTCGTCATGCCACCCATGTGCCTCCTTACGGAAGTTTCCAAGTTCTCTCGTAAGCCAATCATCTGAAGAACCACCCGACGTCGTCGGTATATCCTTCGCTGCTGACGTTATCAAACGACAACGACAAGCAATCTTACTACTCAGAGAGTGTTCGACATCCTACACCAACACTTGTTTAATACAAGACGAAAAGTACGACACCCTGCGCGACGGCCTTACACGCCTCATTGTGGAACTACACCCTTTGGACGGTCCAAGAGCAGTCATTCGAGTAGACCCTGCACCAAGCTTCTTATCTCTTAGCAACAACGACGGTCTAAAACACTTGAACATTTGGCTCGATGTTGGTCGCATAAAGAATAAGAATAAGAACCCAGTCGCCGAAAAGGCTATTCAAGAGCTAGAAGAAGAGCTTCTGCGACAGGAGCCCGGAGGTGGACCCATTACTTCTACTGGTCTTGCACTAGCAACAGCTCGTCTCAACTCTCGCCTACGCCATCAAGGTCTCTCCGCTCGTGAACTATGGACACAGCGCAGTCAATACACCTGTGACCAACTCCCACTATCTGACTACCAGAATATAGTAGCGCAGCACCAGAAGAGGTCCACTAACCATCCCCACAGCGAAAAGTCCAAAGACAAACACGGATTTGCCGCACCTCAGCCACAGATTCGAGTGGGAGACATAGTTTATTTGATCGCTGACCGCGACAAACTACGTGCTCGTGACCGCTACATCGTTACAGAAGTGAGCGACCCTTGGTGTTACATTAAGAAGTTCACCGGATCCCAACTTCGCGCCACATCATACAAGGTCAAGCTATGTGAGTGCTATGCCGTTCCCGCTCCCCTCGCCTCCTCCCACACTAGTACTCAAGTAATCCACAACGATGCCGACGAAGACCTCGCCACCGTAGACCCAACGTTAGCGTCAGAAGAACCAAGTCCACCAACACCCCCATCGGAACTTATCCGCCCATACGAAGTTGACTTACCAAGCTGGTGTAAACCAAACAATCAAGACAACGCATCGGAAGAAGACACCAACACAACCCCAGAAACAACTGAGCAAGACCCACCACCCTCGCAAGTCACTCTCACCGTCCCACTGCCCATCAACAACGAACTCAGCAGCGAAGAATCTCCCTCGAGACCACAACGAACACGCAAACCCCCAGCCTACCTCAAGGACTACTTCCTATATTGAGACATTATGCGACCTGTAGATGTATGAACCATAATAACTTTGTTATCCCGTTAATTAACAGAAAATAAGGAAGAAGAAGATACTGCGCCAGCGAGCACGTTGTGCCCGCGGACATTTGTGCCTGTCATGCGCGCGCGCCCGCGCCAGTGACGCCTGTTCATTACTGTTGTTATTGGTCGGCCATCTTGCGACTACGTTTCATTATTAAAGCTTGTTCATTCGTTTACGTCGTTCGTCGTGTTTACTGGCGTATAGCGTTCTTCAGTTTTAATTCTCGGTTGAATATCGAACAAAATATGCTCATATAAGCTAAAGCTGTCAGCCTGCGCTTTTTTTCATAATTAATAGGTATTAGAGATTTTAAGGTTTTGCTGTACAGCGGCTTCTTCTCAATCTCAATAACATAACAACTCTTTTGTATTAGCACTCGTTTCTCTCGGAGCACCTATTTATTCAGAAATCGTTGTCGAAACCAAAAGCCTCAAGCAACGAACCAAGAACGCAGAGAACGCCGGTACTTTTACTGTAGTTAGTTTATTCATGGTGCATTTTCATTTAAAATTCATTTAAAATTCATTTAAAGATGTTGAATAGCGTGTTGGATAAGCATTTACCTATGAAAAGTAAACGAATTAAAAGAAGATTCCAACCCCCATGGTTCAATAAAGAAATCAAAACTACAATAATGGAAAGAGACAAAGGCCTAAAAAGAGCTATAAAAACAAATGTTCCTAAAGATTGGACATTGTTTAGGCACTTGAAATGCAAGACTAATAATCTTATCAAAAAAGCTAAAAGAAACTATTTTCGGACGACCATTGAGAAGAATAAAGGAAACCCAAAGGGAATCTGGAACACAATAAAAGTGTTAAATGGAACAGCAAAAACATCAACAAGGATTTCTGAGTTGAAGATTGACAATGAAAAAATCCAAGATCCAAAACACATCGCGGATGCTATGAACCAGTTTTTTGTGAATGTCGCCTCAACTTTCTCCGATGAATTGCAGTGTAATGACAATAACTTCACTGATGATAAATTAAGATATTTCATATCATCGAGGCTTGGGGAAGAGGATGTCTTTGAAATACCGTCTATAACATGTGAGGAAGTTAAAGATCTTATTCAAAAACTCCCTATTAGCAAAGCAACAGGCCCTGATGGAATCAGTACAAAGATCCTAAAACTGGTTGCCCCTGTGATAGCTGATCCTATTTCCACGCTTTTCAATAAATCGATAGCCAAAGGCACCTTTCCCAGTCAGTGGAAGATAGCCGAGGTTAGTCCAATCCACAAAGCTGGGCCACGTGAGGAATGCTGTAATTACCGTCCTATTTCCGTCTTATCTGTTATTTCAAAAATCTTTGAAAAGCATGTTGCCAAGTCACTGAACTCATTCCTTCAAGAATTTAACCTTCTTTACAAATATCAATCAGGATTTAGAGCTAAACATTCAACTGCCACTGCGCTTATTCATCTTACCGATCAGATCCTTTTTGATATGGACAGTGACAAAGTCACCGGCTTGTTATTCATCGATTTTAAAAAGGCTTTTGACTCCATTAATCATGGTATTCTTCTTAGAAAACTGCAAATGTACCAATTTGAGGATTTGGCATTTCAGTGGTTTACCTCATATTTATCTGGCCGACAACAATATGTTAAAGTGAACTCTATAACATCATCTCTTCTAGAGATAGAGCATGGTGTCCCACAAGGTTCCATTTTGGGACCAATTTTGTTCCTGATCTTTATCAATGACATACCACTTTACATTCCAAACTCGAAAGTAACAATCTACGCAGACGATGCTACTTTATCATTAAGTTCAAAGTTAAATAGCCCTGTGTTATCTAGTAAGGTGAATGAGGACTTGAGTTCTATCAGTCAGTGGTCTAGAATAAATAAGTTATTTGTCAATGATTGCAAGACAAAGGCCATGCTTGTCGCTGGTAAACGCCTACGGAAACACATGAACAGTGAACAATCCCAATTCAACTTAACAATCAATGGATCAAATATAGAACAAGTTGAAAAGCATAAACTCCTTGGTGTGGTCTTAGACGATGACTTAACTTATGAAGCACATGTCGAGGAGCTATCATCTAAGGTATCTAAGCGTATTGGTGTTCTGCGAAGGATTAGTCCGTATCTGAAGCGTTCACAAAGGGAAATCTACTACAGTACTATTATAAAACCAACTCTAAGTTACGCTTCTCCTGTCTGGTCATCATGCACTTCAGATAGTCTTAATAGACTATTCCGTCTTCAAAAGAGGGCTGCAAGGATTATCACAGAAGCAGATATGAACTCTAGATCGATAGACTTGTTCAATTCTCTCGATTGGATACCATTTTATCAAGAAACACTTATTACTACCAGAGCACTTATGTATAAGAGAATTAATGGACAGACCCCTGAATATATGAATGAAAACCTTCTTACGAACGCTGATATACATAATAGAAATACTCGTTTTAAGAAATATAATTTTAGGTGCCCCCTCTTTCATCGACAGACCGAGGGTGGTAGAACTTTTACTGTTAGAGCCATTAAATTATGGAACAGCATGAACAATGACATTAAGCAATCACAATCAATTAAGGGCCTCAAAAAGAGTTTGTACGTTAAGTACTTAGGATATCAGAAAGAAAGTCTAACATTTTATTAGATTATTAGATTATTTGTATGAAGTCATGTTCATTTTAGTAACGATGTAAGGCGTTTGTTCTGAGTCATGGGGGCTCCGTGCCAGCTTCACCCCAAGTCTTCCAGCTGGCGGCCTGAGGACTTGGAGTGGAGCTGTGCTGCGGTGCTCTTGGCTTGGAGGAAACGTCTTACGTTATTATTATTATTATTATTATTTTATTAGAGATTCCTTAATTTTATCTATTTTTATTCACGTTTAGTTTGTTGTTAAATTTTTGTTGATTTTTTTTTTTTTTTTTTCGATTATGTATTTTTTAGTATTTCTTAGTTTTTTATAGTTTTAACTTTTAGAGGGCCACTGGGTTTTCAGTACGATGTGTTTTATTGTAACTGTTGTGTGTCCCCTCTTTAAATAAAGTTTTATTATTATTATTATTATTATTATTATTTATTGACTTCACAAATTGCTCCAAGCAAGGCAGCTTGAGATGATTATAATTAGTGGAGAGCTATAGCCACTAGCATGAACCATGAATAAATCAATTATAATTAAAAGTACCGACGTTCTCTGGAGCCTTGGCTTATTACTTGACGTTCTATTTATAGAAGCATTTCGTTTCATAATGATGTTTAAATCACTTGTGGATATTATCAATTTATGTTGAACTTTTGAATTATTCAAATGGCTTTCTTGCCATTTTCGTCGATATAGCAGCAGTTATTAGATCGAGGAAGAACACTGGGTAGAATTGACATTGAAGTGCATTATGGGACTGTTTAGGTGCCATATTTTCAAAATGGCGTCTATTTCGTTCTCTAAAACCGTCCCAAAATGCACTGCGATGCCAACTCGCTCGACCCAGTTTTTCCGCAACCTCCAAATGGCTCATTGAGCTTTTTTCTGCTTACTATTTTCATCTATAATATCCGTTGTTTCATTTTCGCTTTACTTTTTTCTACAAAGTTTAATAAATAGATAGACGTTAGTCAAAAGATGTTACTAAAGCAACTGATGGGGGGGGGGGGGGGGAGGAAATCCTCTCGGCATGCCGTATTTGAGGATTGAAGCACTTGAATATTCTACATTCTATTATTTCATAATATAAACTAGTAACTAAGCTTATAAAAGGCATAGAGCATTAGAGCATTATTAGAGCATTACAAGGGGGCTCGGACGCCCCTCCCAGGCTCCGCTAGTTCATATTTCAACTCTTTATCTAGTGTATAAATAAAACTGATTTTAAGTAAGTGTCATACTTCCTAATTTAATTGTTTTCTATGTGTTGCTTAAAAATAATCGCTAATTACAAATAGGTTGCTATCAATAGACGTCACTTCCTGTAATATCTGTTGTTCTTGAGTTCTGGTTTCAAGAGATTGAAATAGTGAGAACGAATGATTTGAGGAATTATTCCGACATGCATGTTTTGAATTAACAATTAATAACTTTATATTCAATAGTCCCCAAAAACTCACGGGATTGATATTTAGATTTAGTTGCTTATAGTCGTCCCTGCTAGCAGAGTCTCTCTTCTCTTTCTCTTTCTCTTTCTCTTTCTCTTTCTCTTTCTCTTTCTCTTTCTCTTTCTCTTTCTCTTTCTCTTTCTCTTTCTCTTCCTTCTTTCAGGCGGGGAGGAAGGACTCTGCCGATGTAGAGCGTTTCCTTTGATTCACCATTGTCCACGATTGTGGACGAACAAAACCAGTTTTAAAACTGGTTTTTAACCGATTACATGCAGTGCGCATGAGCAAATGTAACACACCGTGCCCAACATTGTTTGACGAGAGCGGCTGTCAAAATCATGACAGCGTTGCTAAGCTACGCCACGCATGCGCGACAGAAATAACCTTCCTACATCTGCAGAGTCTATTTTTCTCTCTCAACCAAAACAACAGGAAAATAGGCTCTGCTAGCAGGGAACTAATAGTCTTATCGTTTGATCAGCTTAAAAGCAGTTTTAAATACGATGTTCAAGTCATCGTCTTCCTTCACCTGCCCCGAATTTCTCCCTTCTTGTTCTTCCTCTTTTTTCTCTCTCTTCAAGATTAGTATCAGTTCTTTTCGGTGCTTTTCTCTCAACATTTGAATTTTTCTCTTGGCAGCGATGTAGAACTCGTCAACGATTTGCCTTAAAATGATCCTTGTCTTCTCACGTTGTTGGTGTTCTATACGTTGTGCTGGGTTTACTGCAGAGTGCAAACAATTAATCCGTGAAACACTAATTACTAAATAGTACAAAATAGTGCTAATTAAACAATAGAGTGTTCACCGGAGTAAATTCGTGAAACTTTAGTAATACTAAATAACACAATTTCATGCAAATTCCATTGTTTTCTATTCTTTAACTAGCACTATCTTGTACTATTTAGTATTTAGTGCTTCACGGATTTACTGTGATCACTCTAGAAAACAATGGAATTTGCATGAAATTGTGCTATTTAATATTAAAGTAGAAATTATGCGTTCGGTGTGTATATAATGAATCAGAGAAATAAGAGAAAAATATCATATGCACTTGGCAGGATTTGAACCCACGTCTTCGGTATTCTAGTCCGATGTGTTAACCACTACACTACAAGGACCAACCACGCTAGAGTTTCACGGATTTACTGTGGTCACTCTTATACTGACACACTAACTTTGCTAATTAACCAAAAAAATAGTCTTATACATAGGCGTACAGAAAGCACTAATGGCTGAGCTCTGGAGATACTATATGGTCAGTGTAGGTAAAATAAAGATCCCAACATTTAGCCAACATTCAGACCACGTGTCATTCTCTTGAGAATAATAAGATTTTTCGTTTTAGATGTAACACCATTCATGTGTATTTTCCTATTCAACTGTCAAACATAGAAATGATACTCTAGGAAATGAAAAGCCCAATATGAAGAGGTATATTGATTACCTACCTTTGCTGTATTTCACTTTATACATAAAATGCCAGACAAGCCCACACAGAATTGCCAGGAGTAGAAGACATCCAACGAACAATACTGTGTTGCGGTAAAGTATCGAGTTAGGGTCAAACAAACCTGACGCCCTCTCGACTGATAAACTTTGCTTGGGCTTCTGAAATGTGAAAAACGTTTGACATTTCAAACAAAGTAGAGATTAAGGAATATATTTTGATGAACTATATTCATCAATCATAAGAAACACTGTACATCATTTTGTTATCCGTGGAGGAGAAGATAACATCCATGCTCATCAATGTATCAATACTACTATTAATTTTATTCCTACAATTATCCTATAAATATGCTATAAGCATGCTATAAACGAACAAAAATGCAACCTCGAACTAAGTTAGAGCATGGCTAAATCAACCTCTGGCATGGGCTACACGTCCGTGTTTCTAAACATGTTTCGGCTACAGATTAAAAATGTGGTCTTTTATTCATTAAAATTCTGATCAAATTGTTGCTCAGGTTTCGACCGCTTTGAAATTGTTAATAGTAAAGACAAAAAAATTAGTATACCAACCTTCAATTGTCCTGTACTTCTTTCAATGAGCGAAAAAATCTCCTTTTGGTGTAGTATAAGGTAGTCCCTACACTGGCGTTCTATCGAGGCAGCTGCTCCAATGGAGAGTGCAATGCCATAACCGAATGGTCGTTCGAGCAGTTTAGTGACTAGAATATTATCATCAGTAAAGCGTTTGTTATCCATTGCTACTACATAGGTGTCGATAAGTGCGCCTTCGACTTCACGTTTAACAATAGCATCATGGATGTCTTTCACTGAATGATACTGGTTAGCTAAAAGTACATAATCATTGGTTAATAATTAACAAATTAAACAGCTTTTTCCGTGCTCTGTTCAGAAATAAAGCACACAGGAAGTGACGGATGGACGGATGGACGGATCAATGGGATGGGATAAAAGAAATAATGAATGAATGGTATGCAATATAGATAGATGTACAGATTGATGTATAAAGTTTGAAAGTATCGATAGATAAATTAATGGAACTATATATCTATGGATGTACATATGTACGATGGATGTATATAAGATTAGTTATGAGAATTACCTTCTATGACAATATAAATATAATATAATATATTCCATATAAAAACATATTTCTTATTTACCTTGATTCACCTTGCCATTCATTAGTATGCCCAGTCGATACTCTGAGGAATTTTGAATGGCTGCAATCTGTATCAAAATACAAAAAATGACAACTATTGAGCGTTTTCTTTCACGGGACAAGGCAGCCAAGTTAGTGAACAAACCAAAAAGGAACTTTCTGCACAGTACGTTTCTGTATAAAAAAGACAGTTATTTCCCCAAGGCTAGAAATTGAGTTGTTTTGTACACCAATATGGCCGCTTTGACGTCATGTGAAAACGCTCTATATAGCATTTGGGCATTGACCGGTAATTTTTATTGAAATTGTCATAAAGTATAGAATACATATACCAGCCTTTTATGACTCAAATCTTTGTGAAGCTCTTCGTTTGCAAGCCTAGCACACCAACAATTCTCATTAAGCAACTAACTTCTCTTTGTCAAAATATTTTGCATGTTGTGAGCGCGGGGCCAATTTTTAAACGTCGGACCAAAACAACTCACTCCTCACTCGTCTTCTTCATATATGTCTTGTTCGAACATTTAGTTAAACCATCAATATATAAAGTAATATTTATTAGACTTTTAAGAAGCTGATATTAAGTGGGATCGATTCAAAACGTACCGGAAGTCCATAAATCTTTTTCGTGGTTCCCACGGTGACGGTTGTCAAGGAAGTCGTAACTGAACTGGTGATGATAGATACTAGCACCATACCATAGAGTGTCCACAACATGGCAAACAGACGAGACGCGTATTTCTTCGGAGACCTGTCTCCATAGCTACGGGAGGGAAACGAAGAAAAATGCATGACTGTCGCCAAAAGACGACACAAAAAAAATAAAATAAATAAAATTAAAATTAAATTAAATTAAATTAAATTAAATTAAATTAAATTAAATTAAAGAAAGTTTTTGAAGACACTTAAATTTCATGCACAAAGCATGATGGGAAACCAAGTACTCACAATGTTTCGGCCTCTAAAAATTCACCTTTTCATTTTACGCAACATTTTCTATGGAAAGGTAAGTATTTTAACTGACAAAAATAACAGAATAATTGTTTTCTGATAATTTTATTGATCCATTTTTGCAGGGCTTCCTAGAGTGCTTTGTAAGCTTTGATGCCTACTTATCATAAGGAATAGCGGATAGTTAGACAAGTGAGTTATAGCCCCATCACTATCATCTTGCAAGTCATTATAGTGTGTAACTTCAATGACAAAAAGACAATGTCGATCATAAGAAATAGCGGATAGATAGACGGTTGATTATAGCCCCATCACTGTCATCCTGCAAGTCATTATAGTGTGTGACTTCAATGTCAAAAAGACAATGTCGATCATAAGGAATAGCGGATAGATAGACGGTTAAGTTATAGCCCCATCACTGTCATCTTGCAAATCATTATAGTGTGTGACTTCAATGACAAAAAGACAATGTCGATCATAAGGAATAGCGGATAGATAGACGGTTGAGTTATAGCCCCATCACTGTCATCTTGCAAGTCATTATAGTGTGTAACTTCACTGACAAAAAGACAATGCCGATCATAAGGAATAGCGGATAGATAGACGGTTGAGTTATAGCCCCATCACTGTCATCTTGCAAGTCATTATAGTGTGTGACTTCAATGACAAAAAGACAATGTCGATCATAAGGAATAGCGGATAGATAGACGGTTGAGTTATAGTCCCATCACTGTCATCTTGCAAGTCATTATAGTGTGTGACTTCAATGACAAAAAGACATGTCGATCGAAGTATAAAGTTGGATTTTCACTCAGCTGATAAAAGTCTTTGAAACTCATTATGTGCTCTTAATGGTGGTTAAACACTGACCACCATGTGCATGCCGTCCACCAGAAAAAAATATATTGAAAACTTGTGATTCAGCAGATGAACATTCTTTAGCACGAGAGGGGAAAAGGAATACAAAAACACACCGCAATTCGGAACGTTTATTCTGCTGTAATGGGTTCTTACCCGACGGTAGTCATCGAGACGAAAGACCACCACATTCCTTCAGCAGCTCCTTTAATGAAGGAGCGAGGAAATGAGCTGTCTTCTAAGGCATCAGCATCCTAAAAAAGCAATGAGAAAAACACCCAATATAGACTGTCTCATTAACTTTAAACCACTAAAAGCAGGGGGGCAAACATTGGTTGTCAGTCATAGTTTTAAGACGTATGCGTCTGCAATCAAACAAAATAGCGGTCAGCGTGAAATATAATATTTCAGTTCCCCCCCCCCCCCCTCTCCCAAAGATTTTCAGCTTCCGCCTCCCTGAAGTCATACGAAGCCCTCACGACAGAGTAACAAAAGGAAAAAGACTCTTACCAAGAACCATACGATTACTCCAGCCAAGTATGCGAAAAGAAGCGACAATAGTATAAGGGGAACATGTTGAGTACTGAATTGAGTATGTTCCATGCAGGGGAAACATGGTCATGTCGCTGTGAGAGGAAAGCCACTCCTGGAGACTCTACTATTGGCACAAAGGGGTGGCCACCATAAACCTAGGAAAAATGTAAATATGTAACATTAGCTGAATGGATCTCATTACCAGCCTACAATGGCATGTAAACACTGCCCGTCATGTGCTATCAACTGGTCTATTATATATCTATGTATCAATCAGGTGAGTAAATCTCATGAATCTCATTACCAGCAAGCTTACAATAACATGTAAACACTGCCCGTCATGTGCTATCAACTGGTCTATTCTATATCTATGTATCAATCAGGTGAGTAAATCTCATGAATCTCATTACCACCACATCCCAACAATCCCTTGAAACTACACAGGGATACCAAAACATGAAGTAATCAATACAAATGCCTTGAAAATAGGAGAACTTACTCTATTAATGTACTTGTTTCCGTTGATTGGGAAGCTGATTTGAACTCCATGGTGAATATTTGCTATTACATCCAACATACTCCTCTTGTCTGCATGTGAACCACTTCCATCATGTGTAAAATCAACAACTGTTTTCCCGTGACCATTTTTACAGTCTGCACATGCCCACGTGATCATGTTACGTATGATATGAGAGAAAATTCCCTGGACTTGACCACTACTTGTTTTGTTTAAGTATGGTGTAAGATACCAGTAATTGGTGTTGAACGTTTTTTGACATCGACAAGTTTCTGAAATAGAATTATTGATTTTGAAAAAAAAAGCAATAACTCCCAAAACGCTCACAAAAAACATTGTTAAGATAAAAAGACTATTTGTAGCTTATTTTCTTAGCCTAGTTATTTATGATTTTCTGGTAATCATTTCGAAGAGAAGCGACAATTTGTTTAAAAAAGGAGTGAGTACCGTGAACACGACTTGGCCATGTCCAACCATTTTGATTGGCTGAGCATCGATAGCTCGCTCGTAGCTAGTCGTGTGACACCTACCTTAACTTCTTACAACACTTCCCATGATGGGAAATAGGTAATCAAGGTTAAAATAGTAGTAGTACACTCACCAGTCTCATCTCTGGGGCCTGGTTCGATTCCTAGCCTCGGCATCACATTTTAGTAGACTTTGTTAGATCTCTCTCTTCAATACCTAACAACAAGCTAAGTTCCAATGCTATCTGTGAGCCATGCCCTGACTTTGGTCAGCGCAGAGGTTGTTTCAAGATAAAGGTTAAATCATACCTCCATATATGCGGGCGAATGGGCCCTGCCCAACATTAGTCCTGGCCGCAACCATGATCTCGTACAATGTGAATGATGTCAAGTTCTCTAAGGTATATTCATAGTCAGATGGAGGACAATCTATTTCTATTGCACGAGCTTCTTCCACTTCTTCTTTCGACATTGATTTGATTTTGTATCGTAAGGTATGTCCTCGTAGTATTCCGTTTATGCCGTCTTCTTCGGGGGCACTCCACGTAACCTTTAACTTAAAGGTACTAGAGAGATTCAATGCTTTGACGTCTCTTGGTGGTTTGTTTGGGGCTACAAGCAACAAGAAGAGATGAAATGCTGTTTAGGAACGAAAACAGAATAACAGCAAAAAAATGGAGAAGTTTCGAGGTATCTTGCTAGTACAAAAGCAAGTAGCTCAGCTCGAAGAGAAAAAAAGGGTGGGAAACAGACGGACAGACGGATAAATACCACGAAAACTTCCTAACTATGTGGTAGATATTTGAAGCTAGTTGCCAAAAGCAAGTAGTAAGTAGTAAAGGCAAACATGTTTTCCTTTTGCTCTTACTTTGCTTGTTTAAATATCTATTCTATCCATTCTATCCATTCTGTCCATTCTGTCCATTCTGTCCATTCTGTCCATTTTATGCATTTTATCCATTCTGTCCATTCTGTCCATTCTGTCCATTCTGTCCATTCTGTCCATTCTGTCCATTCTGTACATTCTGTTCATTCTGTCCATTCTGTCCATTCTGTCCATTCTGTCCCATTCTGTCCATTCTATCCATTCTATCCATTCTATCCATTCTATCCATTCTATCCATTCTATCCATTCTATCCATTCTATCCATTCTATCCATTCTATCCATTCTATCCATTCTATCCATTCTGTCCATTCTGTCCATTCTATCTTCACATCTTTATATCCTTCGGTAATTAAGACATCCAAGCGAGCGAGATGAAAACAGGTCTCAGTTTACATAAATTGTAGATCTCTAAATGATGTTTATTTTACGAAGATAAAAAATGGGGATACTTGTCTCGGCTTCCCTACGTTATTTTTCACTCACCATCTTCCAGCGTTTGAACAAAACCTTCTGCGGTCTTTCCACAGCCCTTCGACGTGAATCCACAAACGACAACTGAATAACTTGTATATTTTTCTAAATTCTCTACCAACGAATAAATATCGGTTGAGCCGTGTAGTTGAAATTTTTTTCCTCCCGATTTTAGGTTAGTGACTGTGACGTTGTACCCTAGTAGAATCCCATGGATAAACGCTGGATCAATATGGTCCCATTCAGCAGCTATTTTTGTTGAACTGGGCGCTGTCAGACGTAAATTCAAAGGAGAAGCAGAAGGAACTGAAAGGTAAACATATACAAAGTAGCTTAGATTAGTGTAACCCACTTGGACCAATTGAGCAATTATGTATGGCTGTTGAACTGAGCGCTGTGAAACGTAAATCCGAAGGAAAAGCAGAAGGAACTCAAAAGGTAAACATACAAATTAGCTTAGCTTAGTGTAACCCACTCGCACGTGCGTGCCACAAACGGACTCATTATGAAATTTTTCGGTCGTGGAGATAGATTGAGGGAACGTGTGTCCATGTTAAGAAGATAGAAGTTGAAGTCTGGTTGTCGATGGTCAATATTGTTGGGCTTAAACTTGGAACTAAAGGTAAACATACAAAGTAGCTTAGCTTAGTGTAACCCACTTGAACCCATTGAGCAGTTATGCATGGCTGTTGAACTGAGCGTTGTGAAAAGTAAATCCGAAGGAAAAGCAGAAGGAATTGAAAGGTAAACATATACAAAGTAGCTTCGCTTAGCTTAGTGTAACCCACTCGCACGTGCGTGCCACAAACGGACTCATTATGAAATTTTTTGACTCAACTTTTCCTAAGCAAAAAATACCAATGAATTCAATTCCAATTTGATCAGATGCATACAAGAGCTCAAAATCCATTCGTAATTTGTTGAACCTTACCATCTTCATCAGTTTTAAAATCAATGGGCTTACTGGAAATTCCATTACCACTTTCAGTGAATGCCAGAATCCTTAGAGAGTATTCAGAGTACTTCTTCAACACATCGACAAATGTTCTATTTTTATCTGACGCCACTGATTTCTGTTGATCTGGTAAATATTCTCCGGTTCTTTCTCTATAAAATATACTGTACCCACTCAAGTTTCGGTCGTGGAGATAGATTGAGGGAACGTGTGTCCATGTTAAGAAGATAGAAGTTGAAGTCTGGTTGTTGATGGTCAATATTGTTGGGCTTAAACTTGGAACTAAAAAAGCAAAACAAAAGTTCATAGAGTGCAAACAACTATGTTCTTGAAAAAAATATGTAAGAAATTGCACAAATATTCACAAATAAGAAGTTCAGTAGACCTCAGTAGACCGTAGACCTACAAAACTTTGCACTAATTTGTACAATTTTGTTAGTTACCTTTTTCACTAGCCTGAGAAAACAGACGTCCACTGTCTTCTCTTGCTTATTTTTCACAGACATATGGTATGCACTACAACTATTCCCAAAAGAGTCAAAAAAACACTCGTAGCCTCGGACGCAGATAGTGACGTCGTCAAGCAATGTTTCTTTCAAAGGTTGCAGCGTGATGACCCCAAGAAAGTCCAGAAGGCTTGGGTGCAAAGGTAATGAGCTATAAGCACGCCTCATCCAAAATTACTTAACATAGGAGGTCAATTTGGAGGACATAACAATATGTTTCCAATTCTCATGAGATGCACATGCACGGGGTCTATTAACAAGGAATCAATTTTGTCAACTTGAATTTTCGCACTTGTTTCATATTAGGGTCCTGTTTGCACCACTCTGATAATTGTTCATCATCAGTTCTTCCAGCGGCATGGGTCGGATGAGCTAGGCCTTCTATTAATCTAACTAACCATTGCTAACGTTTATTGCGAAAGAAATGCAAGTTTTTAAAATTCTTTTTTTTTAATCAAGTTTTAATAACTTACTTGCACCTGCACGCCTTACCTTTGGTCGTGTTAAAGTTAGGGTACCGCACAGGCATGGTACTCAGTAATCCAGTGGTCTCCATTTTGTCTTGTAATATCACCAACTGCAAGTTATCCATTTTGATAAAGAATATGGTGAAATTGGTAATGATACTTCCTTTGCTAAAAGAAGAAAAATAACTCGAGGTTAAGTGCAGGACTACGTATTCATTCCTTATAGTATCCTTTCTTTAACGGTTGCAAATAAGGAGACGTGCTTATGAAAACTTTAGGGAAAGTTCATTTAATATGCTGAGGGAGGGAGGGGGGGGGGGGGGGTAATTAAGATTTCTCCTCAAAAATCTTACTTTTTATTATCACCTTGTCTAATTTGTCTCGCGAAACAAAAAGTGACTCAGGTTGTACAAGACAAAGTTGCAAAGACAGCTTGTCTCACCCAGACAAATAGACCTATCCCGAATTCGCTTGACTGGTCAAGAAACAATGGTTTCAAGTACAGGTTGATCTTGATGAATAAAAGAATCAAGTTCAATCTCGACTTCAAACCATTGTTTCGTGGTCAGTCAAGCAAATTCGGGATAGGTCTATTGCAGAAAAAAATCTATCGGTTTTCTCTGAAATCACAGAGTGGGACAATCACGAACGGAATCCTCAGAACCATGATAGGTGAAAGCCTAAGGTCGAATTGGAATTTAGAAGTTGGTTTTTGCGGAGGGAGGAAAACCGGAGAACCCGGAAAACCCTTGAAGCACAAAAGAGAACCAACAAACAACTCAACTCCGCATACGACACTGAGCTCTTCGGGACTCGAACCCGGGTCGCATTGGTGAGAGGCGAGCGCTAAAATGAATGTAGCTTATTTTTGTTTAATCTTTAAGTTACATTTCGCACATGAGCAGCTCCAGCTTTTAAAACTATGGATGTCAAATGAGAAATGGCTCACAATTACCTGAAGGAGTTTATTTCAATGTGCGTTACGTTAATGTCCTGACCTTCGTAGATGTCCTGCAGCTGCAGAATGTACAAAAAGATGGGACATAAACCAAATGATAACAAATGCTGTGCTGTGCTGTGCTGTGCTGTGCTGTGCTGTGCTGTGCTGTGCTGTGCTGTGCTGTGCTGTGCTGTGCTGTGCTGTGCTGTGCTGTGCTGTGCTGTGCTGTGCTGTGCTGTGCTGTGCTGTGCTGTGCTGTGCTGTGCTGTGCTGTGCTGTGCTGTGCTGTGCTGTGCTGTGTAATATTCTTTCTCCTTCCCCTGCCAATCCCTTGTATCTTTATGCAAACAGAGAATGAGTCTTACATTTTTTAGTATCTTTTCTTTGAGTTTCAGACTTGCTTCGCTGTTCAAGTCGTTCAGGTCATTAGTCCAGTTTTCCTTGGTAAATGCACGTTAACCAGCACCTCAGCAGCTGAAAATGATAAATAAAAGACAACATGATAAAATCTATACACGAGATACACCCCTGACTATTGATTATACTAATGATATAGGTAGTTCATTCTTAATATACGGCGATAACTTAAATCACCTTTAAATTGTCAGTCACTCAATCCTTTATCTATGCATTTTTATCAATACGCGAATGGAATAGGCTAACAGATTCTGCAGTAAAATCGCAATTCTAAATGGCTTCAAGGACAGTCTCTGGTCGATTGAAACCAAAAGCCTCTGACATTTCAACTTTAACTTGTGAATTAATACCATCCATTTACCATTACAATATCAATATATGAATATCTACATTACCTGGACAAGTGAAATTGTTACAGGTTCTTGATCTTTTGCTTGGTCCTGCGCATTTTCTCCCTCCATACTTTGGAGCTGGTTTTGTACACGATCTTGTACTGTTCTCATACCCAATACCACACGGTCTGTTACAATAAGACCACTCAGACCACGATGTCCAATCCCCATGAACTACAGGACAAATAAACAAAACAGGTTGAAAATCTATACATTAATATTCAACAAAATAATAATTATCTAAAACGTGACTTACTAGGACAGTGATGTGTGTGACAATTTTGTGTTTCGTTAGAGTGACCACTGCAATTGGCTCCTCCATTGGCTGGTAGTGGACTTGTACAAGTACGCATTCGCCATTGAGTACCAGTACCACACGATTTAGTGCAATTTGTCCATGGACTCCATTCAGTAAAGTTACCATCGGTATCTTTGTGTTATAAAAGTAAAACTGTAAGTTATGTCATTGGCTTGCGATATATTCACAGGCTTACAGGCATACTTACCTGAACAGGGCTGATTCCCACATTCTTGAATCTCTGTCGTGTTTCCAGTACAGTTCTTCCCTCCATGAGCTGGTGAAGGATTGGTACAGTTACGCGTGCGCTGTCGTGTGCCATTACCACATGTCGCTGTACAATTGGTCCAGTTGCCCCACTCAGTAAGGTTACCATTTACTGAAGGATTAATTGGCAAACGAGATTTAATATAAATCACGTATAATGCAAACATAAGATATAAAAAAAAGATAGAAGACGAATTTTACCAAGGAAACAACTAATAGACCCTATTCCATACTTAACTAACTAGCACAGTCCTTTTCAAAATCCCTTTTCATGTTCAAATATTAAAACTCCTTCGATAATGCCAAGACAATGGTGAACATTAGAATGACAAAGGAAAAACCTCTGAAAAGGATTTTGGAAGTGTAGATATGAAACGCCATGTTGCTTGAGGTTAATTGATAAACGAATCTTGATTATTGGAATCCAGAATTAATGCAATAACCCTAACCTACAACACAATAGTCCCCTTTACAGTTCCCTGCGCCATCTTGAAAGGCAGCCGTGCCTTTGCATAGAAGCGCGACGAACGGAGAGCTTGCAATGTTACAAAACATGTGAATAATTGGCCAAGGAGTTAGAAAGGTTTCTATATATCATTGCAAGCTCATCGTTCGTCTCTCTTTGACACAAGTGCAAGGCTATCATTAAAGATGACGCAAGGAAACTGTGCGGAAGGTGAATATAAAGCTTGCTACAACAGGAAGACCCTTTTAGGCATGCTGCACTCCATTCCTCGATACAGTAAATTACACTTTACCATTCAGAACCTGCTTTTTGATTGGCCCATAATAATAATAATAATAATAATAAATTAATAAATTCGTTTATGAAGCGCAAATTCAACATTTTCCAATGCGCTACTAAAACCTATATATTACATTAAAAAAACTATAGTCTATGAAATTAAACAAATTAAAAATCTAAAACTTCTGATAAGAAAATTATGAAAACAATAATAAATAATAAACCCTATATAAACTATTTAATGTTAATGTTAAACCTACTCATGGCTGATTAAGAGAAAAAAATAAAGGAATAAATAGCATTGGTACACATATAATTCCGAATTTCAAGAAAAAGAAAAAGCAAATAAATAAGTTTTTAATTCTTTTTTGAACTTGTTAATTGAGTCAAAGTCCCTTAGTTTGCAAGGTAGTGAGTTCCATTGTTTGGGTGCAGCAACAATAAATGATCTATCTTCCAGAGTTGAAAAAGTCAACTGTTGGGTGCTGTAATAGTAATAGTAACCCATAGTTAAGCATGCACTTCCTCTTATAGTTTAAGGCATGTTTCGTTATTTGGGAGACTAATATATTGTCATTTGCATCCTGTATATATATATATTTTAATCAATCTTGGAACTTTTTGGTGTTGCAAATAATGAACAGCGCCCACCTCCATATACTTATTGACATTCTTCATTAAATGCCCTAATACTATCCAGGTCGACATACTGGCAGACCGCAAAGTAAAACTGTAAGTTATGTCATTGGCTACTACATATTCACAGGCTTACAGACATACTTACCTGGACAGGGCTGAGTCCTACATTCTTGAATCTCTGTCGTGTTTCCAGTACAGTTCTTCCCTCCATGGGCTGGTGAAGGATTGGTACAGTTACGCGTGCGCTGTCGTGTGCCATTACCACATGTCGCTGTACAATTGGTCCAGTTACCCCACTCAGTAAAGTTACCATCTAATACAGTAATTGTTATAAATAAGAAAGATCCGCAAAACGAGTGAATTTTTCTAAAGTGAGTCCGTCTGGGCACATTTAAGACTGCGTTATTTTCTTGAGATTGCTTAACTTAGATCCATATTATTGTGTCTTTTAGTGCAAAACCGTTAAAGAATGGAAGTAATACTCTAGCCATTACGTACAAGCTAAGGAGGTATATTAGATAAGGCACGGTTATGTAAATGTGTCGAAGTTGTTTCGGTTCGATAAAATCAATGCTTATTTTGGGTAATTGTTTTTATATAAAAGGAGTACAGTAAGGCATACTTACCCGCTGGACAGGCCAGGGTCCCACATTCTTGAATTTCAGTCGTGTTTCCAGTACAGTTCTTCCCTCCATGGGCTGGTGGTGGATTGGTACAGTTACGCGTGCGCTGTCGTGTGCCATTACCACATGTCGCTGTACAATTGGTCCAGTTGCCCCACTCGGTAAAATTACCATCGACTACAGTAATTGTTATAAATAAGAAAGATCAGCAAAACGAGTGAATTATTCTAAAGTGGGTCCGTCTGGGCACATTTAAGACTGCGTTATTTTCTTGAGATTGCTTAACTTAGATCCATATTATTGTGTCTTTTAGTGCAAAACCGTTAAAGGATGGAAGTAATACTCTAGCCATTACGTACAAGCTAAGAAGGTATATTAGATAAGGCACGGTTATGTAAATGTGTCGAAGTTGTTTCGGTTCGATAAAATCAATGCTTATTTTGGTTAATTGTTTTTATATAAAAGGAGTACAGTAGAAGGCATACTTACCCGCTGGACAGGCCAGGGTCCAACATTCTTGAATTTCAGTCGTGTTTCCAGTACAGTTATTTCCTCCATGGGCTGGTTGTGGATTGGTACAATTACGCATGCGCTGCCGTGTGCCATTACCACATGTTGTGGTACAATTGGTCCAGTTGCTCCACTCAGTAAAATTACCATTGACTGAAAAAAACAAAAACAAGTACAAACACTTCAAAAAAATACTATTTGCTCCCTTTCTGTGAGGCAGTTTCTATTGTACGGTGGACTCCAGCCAGAAAGCTTTGATAATTATTATTATCATCATCATTACGATTGTACTTGCTAACATTATGATAATTAATATTAATTACCTGGGCAAGAGAAGTTATTGCATACCATGGTGTCATGAATCGATCCCGAACAGTTAACCAGCCCCAAGGATGTGTAGGAACAGTTAAACACACGAGTTCGAGCCCCGCCACCACAAGTAGCATTACAGTCGGTCCAGTTACTCCAAGTGCAGATACAACTTTCATTGCACAGATAGACGCACTCTCTGCTCTCTACTTCTGTTTTATATACAAGGTTGCTGTTGTTACTCATCGAGGATCTCGAGCGTTCTTGGTAGTAAATGCCACCGCAAGTTGATTTACAATCACTCCAATCCGACCAGATTGAGTCGACAATGCCTGGCTTGTTAGTTTGGTTGCATTGTTGCACTTGTGTTTCACAGCTGCTTGGCTGACTGGGATCAGTACAATTTATATAACTTTTCTTAAAGCCTATTCCACAGGTCATATTACAGGTACTCGAAGCATTGCACGGATATCTATTACACTCTCCTATTTCGGTTATGCTTCCATTACACGTCTTGTTAGAGAAATCTCCAAGGTAGTATTTTGTTCTATTCCTAACACCAGAACCACAGGTTTGATTACATTCAGTCCAATTAGTCCAGGAAGAGAAACAATTGGAAATGTTACATCGTCTTGATTCAACCAAAGTACCTGGACAATCATATGGATATGAACTCTTACAGTGTCGAGTGCGATTTTGAAGTCCGTTACACCAAGCATTGCAATCAGACCAGTTACCCCACGCTGTGTAACTATCGTTTACTAAAGAAAATTATACCAAACAAACAAATAAAAACGATAGAAAGAGGCTATTATGTGCAGCTTTAAAGATTTTTAAGCGATTAAGAAAATTTAGTTTTGTGTCGATCTGTCAGTTAGCCACGCCCTGATGACTTTGATCAGCCAAAATGTTTGTTCATGGTTTTATCTGTGAATTAGTCACGCCCTGACTTTGATCAGCCCAGAGGTTATTTCAGGGTTTGATCTATGAGTTAACCAAGCCCTGACTTAGATCAGCCCAGAGGTTATTTCAGGGTTTGATCTATGAGTTAACCAAGCCCTGACTTAGATCAGCCCAGAGATTGTTTCAAGGCTTGATCTGTGAGTTAGTCACGCCCTGATGACTTTGATCAGCCCAGAAGTTGTTGCAGGGTTTGATCTGTGAGATAACCAAGCCCTGACTTAGATCAGCCCAGATGTTGTTCATGGTTTGATCTGTGAGTTAGTCACGCCTTGACTTCGTTCAACCCAGAGGTTGTTTCAGGGTTTGATCTGTGAGTTAGCCATGCCCTGACTTAGAGCGGACCAGGTGTTGCTTTAGGGTCCAATCTGTGAGTTAGCCATGCCCTGACTTAGAGCGGACCAGGTGTTGTTTTAGGGTCCAAACTGTGAGTTAGCCATGCCCTGACTTAGATCAGCCCAGAGGTTGTTTCAGGGTTTGATCTGTGAGTTAGCCATGCCCTGACTTAGATCAGCCCAGAGGTTGTTTCAGGGTTTGATCTGTGATTTAGCTATGCCCTGACTTAGAGCGGACCAGATGTTGTTTTAGGGTTTGATCTGTGAGTTAGCTATGCCCTGACTTAGAGCGGACCAGATGTTGTTTCAGGGTTTGATCTGTGAGTTAACCACGCACTGACTTAGATCAGTCTAGAGGTTGTTTTAGAGTTTGATCTGTGAGTTAGCCGTGCCCTGACTTAGATCAGCCCAGAGGTTGTTTTAGGGTTCGATCTGTAAGTTAACCACGCCCTGACTTAGATCAGCCTAGAGGTTGTTTTAGAGTTTGATCTGTGAGTAAGCCGTGCCCTGACTTAGATCAGCCTAGAGGTTGTTTTAGAGTTCGATCTATGAGTTAACCATGCCCTGACTTAGTTCAGCCCAGAGGATGTTTCAGGGTTTTATCTGTGAGTTAGTCACGCCCTGACTTTGATCAACCCAGAGATTGTTTCAGTTTTCAATAAAATTTGATTCACTAGGAAATTAAAGGTGGTCTACCTTGACATCCATAGACCTCCAGTCTCATAGAGATATTGTTTTTCCATTCACGTGGATGAATTCGCAAAGCAAAGACAACAATCGCTAGATCGAGTGTATTTTTCACCACCGTGGCTTTGTCTGAATTTCCTCTGAAATTCTACGAAGAAATAATAAAGATCAATTAGATATCCTTGCAATCGAAGACTACAAACCTGAGAGTCGTAGTGAAGCAGTTCTCTGCGCCATCTTATAAGGCCGTGCCTTTGCATCGAAGCAAGACGAACGGTAAGCTTGCAATGATAGAGACCTTTTTAACACCTTAAACAATAATTCACGTCTCTATCGTTGCAAGCTCACCGTTCATCTCGCCTCGATGCAAAGGCACGGCTACTATTCAAAATGGTGCAGGGAACTGTAAAAAGGACTGTTCGTAAACGACAAAATTATTGGTATCGTATTAGCCAAACAGCGCACATATAAAATGTTGTTAAGAATTTACCTTTCTTAAATTGTTTTCTTTGTAGTAAGTGAAGATATTCCGATATTCTGCATAGCTCAGTGCGTATTTAGTCACCCACTCTTTAACCTCATCGTCCCCTCGACCTTGGGTTGCAATCGCTGTAACCCGATTCTTGTTACTTCCAAAATCAATCTGCAGCCATTGGTCTGTATCATGAATACTTGGTGACCAACAGCTAAACTGAGAGTCCAGGTCAAGGTTGAGACGTGCATTGTGTGGCGGGCTACTTGGGTGGTGGCTCGAGCCTGTCATAAGCTCATCGGGGACAGCAGACGTTTCTAGTCCAAGGGGCTGGCTACAATTCACATAGGCTTCTAATTTACAAAAATAGGAAATCTTAACATTTGTTTCCATCATCACTCTCGATAATGAGTACATAGAGTCGAGCATTTATTTCAACGGGGTTAAGTTTTTGAGTGGGTGGGTATTTTCAGGCAATGCAAAAAAGGTTGTCGTCAACCAACTCAAGCCTACGGGACTGGACACAAAAGTCATTTTCGCAGTTTTCTGGGCCATCTTGAAAGGTAGCCGTGTCTTTGCATCGAAGCGAGATCAAAGGGTGAGCTTTCAGTGAAACTGTTTTAACACCTTGAACAATTATTCACTTATCTATCATTGCAAGCTCGCCGTATGTCTCCCTTCGATGCAAAGATACTGCTACCTTTGAAGATGGCGCAGTGAACTCTGAAGGGGACCTCTATCAATAAAATAAGGTACTTACAAATTTTAAATTTTTTAACCTCTTAACCTACGTACCTTTTGAAGGACAGCCATAGAATTCCATTCTCAGTCCAACACTTTGAGTTTTCTCTGGCACAAGACGAACAGTCTTCGCGACAATTGGGTACGGTAGCCTGTTGTAGGCTACATTATGGGCATCCCTGTTGCCTTCAAAATACTATTACAAAAAAAAACACAAGTACCAATACCAACAAATCATTCTCTATTTTCTGTTAATTAAAACAATTACAATAGCATGCTATCATGGTGTAAACTAACGTTCAGCGAATAGCAAGGATATCTGAAACGTTGAGAAAGGGGTTATCCTCGATTTTGCGCAGAATATTCACCTGCATGCTTTAATTAAGGTCCGTATAATTTAGAAGTGTTAATTGTAATGTCGAATTTGTGCATTTATGTTTTGTAAATATATACAGTCAATGTCATTGACGTTGTCCACCGAAAAAAGACGTTTACACATTTACATATTTAGACTAAAAGAAATATCACGGGTTTCATTATGTATTCTTTGCCTCGTGTGCGTCAGCCTGAACTTTAAATGTAAAATTCAACTCGTGGATCAAAACTCCAGAATGTCCTGACCATTTAGTGAGGATTTAAGATGGAGAATGGTATTCGTAATGGTTTTCATATTTGTTTTATGCCAGAACCTTCGAGGAAACACGTGATATTTCTTTTAGTCTAAATGTGTGAATGTGTAAATGTGTAAATGTGTAAATGTCTTCTTTTGGTGGACAACGTTAATGACATTGACTGTATATTCTAATGCTGAAATGAGGCTTACCCTGACTAATGCAATGTCTGTAATCAAGAACCAAAGTGGCATTGTACGATTCAAAAACAATCAATTGTCAAATACGAATTACGAAGATTTCAAAGAATGTATGCAAATTAGCGACACACCTTTACTGCAAACGTGGTTGTCTGATACGTAGTCTGGATAATCGTAATAATACTCACCACGATCTGTCGTCTTGGGTTTGTAAAGTTGACATATCGCTGGTCATAAAGTACAAAGGATAAGGAATATCTAGCAACCCATGAATGTGTCTTTTCGTTCCCCTGAGTCGCAAAAGCAGTGACGAGAAAGGGTGACTCAAAGCTGATCTATGAGTTGAAACAGCGAAAAATGTCATAAAAAGCCTCTTATACTATGTATTTCAGTTAAGTATCATTGCTTCATTATTTAAAATATATTTCGAATTATAAATTACATGTTATGAATCTCGCGTTCTGTTTGGATGGTAGTCCAGAACCGGACCCACTTTTATCTGCGCGCGCGAGGTAAAAATATGAGAAGAAGATCTGGTTCGGGACGCGATAAAATCAATCATTTCTTTTTTACAATCAAAGCTCAGAGGATTATTGCGCGCTCAAAACAATGAACAAGAGTTGTGAAAAGTAGTGGGTCCAGTCCTAGACTTATTGGAAGGTGGCGCGTGCGCCCGCGTTTTCTATTTCTTCAGTATATTAGGTCAAATGCTTGCCATAATATTGAAAGGCAAAAAGCGCACTGCTTGAGCTTTCCTTCCATTTTTAAGTTTTTTAGATGAATTTTCAAATTGTCTTTCTTTAATCGAGCATGACAAGGAAATCTCAAATGTTTAAGTAATTATGTAATTGCATTTTGATGTTAAATTAATTACGATCTTAACCTCAATCCATGGCTGGCTGTCTCCATTATTCGGCACCCATCCCAATTTTCCGTAAAGTCGAGCACTGTTAGCGATAAAATTCGCGTCTTGTGTGGAGGCACTGATATTCGTCATGCTTTGATTTTGCAATCCCACTGGAAGGCTGCATTCCTTATACGGCATGTTTCTTGATAAGACTAAAAGCAAGGAAGCAAAAATGTACAAAAATGATTAGCACCTTGCGAGGAGTGGAGTTATTGATTCCCGCCAAAACGAAACTTCTCCTAGCATATGGACTAACCTCTTTTTTCACAAGAGTAGTATTTGTTATTCTTCAGTGGCCAGTTACTACTTTCAGACCAGGATCCATTCCTTCGTAGTGTGACCCAAGGGCCGAAGGAGGGTGGTATTATCCAAGCAGTGAAGATAACTGGAGTGTTATCGATGTGAACCAACTTTCTACTGCTTTGATTGTAATGGAGGCCAATTAATACTTTATTAACTGTATCTTGATAGTGTTGTTTCAGCATTGCTCTTAACATATCATTCTCTTGCTTGGTGTTTACTGATGTCAAATTTGCTCCTTCCTTTTCGCAAACTTCTGTTACTTCGTCTATGTGACTATGTGATTGTTGGCCTTCTTTTAATACATAGCAAGAATCATCAAACAATGTCCAGCCAATATTACAGCCCCTCATATCTTTAACAAACAAAAAAAACGAAATAATTTAATGGGTGACCACAATGCCACTCAAGCCAAAGATCTTTTTTTTTTCTTCAATTCAATCTGTGAGTTAGCATACCCTGATTTTGGACTTACCAAAGTCAGTCCACGTCTAAGTCACGGATCGAACCTTGATACAGCTTTTGGGCTGATCTAATTCAGGACGATTGGCTAACTCACATTTCGAACCCTGAAACCAACTCTGGGCTAATCTAAGTCAGGGCACGGCTAACTCACAGATTAAACCTTCATGGGAACCGCATACTTCTTACCGGCACGGTGGACATCTAGAATTCTATTGTCGGTTTTAAGGTGACTGCCTACTTTTAAAAATTGATTTAACTTTTTTTTAAACATCGATTTTCCGAATTGAAATTTAATACTGATTTCAAATCTGGAAAGAAAAATAGGGTGTCCCGAGCTCGTTTTCGAGATAATCAGCATTTAATGGCAGCCTACCCTACGCATGAGCTTTAGGAGTAAAAATTGCCCCACCGGAAGTGATTAGAAAAAAATTAAGATCCATAAGATAATACTTATTTGCAGACTCTATGATTGCACGAATGAAGGCTAGTCAATCATTCTACAATAATACATGGATTTTTTCGACAAAAAGACAAAGAGACACATTGATTTGTCATATTTTGTAGTTCCGGTACTCTTAAAAATTTCATAAAGTCGAACAAAAATCCCTACAAAACTCTTTTTTTTTTTCATGTGTTGCTGATTTAAACTTTTTCTTAAATGTTGATATAACATAGATTTTTGGGAGTTTTTTCGAATGAGCTATTAAAAAATAGAGTCCCGTGAAAAAATTGGGGGTTTTGCCCTGCTGAAGCTCAAAACGCGTATGGTCCTTCAATAAAATCTTGTAGATTTTTCAGCGGTTTTTGAGCGCGTGCTCATCGTGGGCTCAATTCGAACGTTCAAAAGTAGGCAGCCACCTTAATTCATTAAGTCACTGTTGGATGCCGGGGGGAAAACTGTTGAAAAATATATTTAGACTGCACAGCTGGAGTAACATGCAATACACCAAGATTTCAAATTATTTGAAAATGTAACCCCTATGCTTTACTTTTGCCACCTTGACATCCCATAATTCAAGACGACCGCCGTATCAGTCAAGGGGTCTATTTACAGTGCTAACACTGCAATCCTACTACAAGAGATATAGCACGTTCACGTACTTATTCATATACTTTCTATATTTCAACGAGCATGTTGCTAACTCACCTTTACCGTTGAGTGCTCTAAAAGTGGCAAAGTATTCAGTTGATGAATTAATAGATTTGAAAATAACTTGAATAACTCTTTGTTTTGATGAATAAATGAAAGGAGATTTCGAGGTACATTCCACAATCTGATTGGACAAGACATCCTTCACTTCAATAAGATCACTGGGACATGTATTGTCGGAATGGCTATTTCCTTTGAAATACACAATGGTAAGATTAATATGATATCCGATAGGAACCGTGATTGTCCATGTGTCAGTAGAGCCACTTTGCTGGTTATATTGGTTCTTGAAATGACTTAAGACACCAGCCATACCGTAGACTTCTCTCTGAAAGCCTGTAGTAAATAATTAACAAAAAGAATTCTAATTAACAGGAAAAAAATACATGAATCTAAAATTCACTATAATGCCAGATTATATAGAATTATATGTAGCAAAAGGGTCTGTATTTGTCAAAAAATGCAATCATCAATAGACTTTTTTACCTCGGTCGAGTAATGTTTCAGACCACGTGTCATTCCCTAGAGTATCATTTCTTTGTTTAACAGTTGCCCATGAGAAGACACATGAATATGGATACAACTCAAACAAAGAATCCTATTCTCAAATGAATGACACTATTGGTCTGAAATGGAAACAAATGAATGACCGATGAATTAAAGAGGTTTATTACAGCGCATTACCGAGTTAGTGAGTATATATAGTTTCGTGAGAACAATATACTGTATTAATAAATGAAATACAAAAGAATTAATCAACCGTAAGCCTTAAGAACTGACTTTCAATTTCATTTTTATTTTTGTAAAGTCCCATTTGTGAAGCGAGGAGGAGGCAAGCTGGAGGTAAGCTGGAGGCAAATTATTAAGAATTCGAAAGACAACCAATTTGATAAATTAAAGATAAGATAACCACACGGTACAGCTATCGAGGCGCCCTAAAGACATTTTGACTAAATTTAAACATGGATGAGATATTAATATAAAGGAATGGACAAACAAGAGAATTTGAATCAGTTTAAAATTTTACAAAAGCTAGACAGGTAGTCGTAATTATGGGTAGACACATTCAAAGTACCCGACAATAACCCTATATATATTTCCTTTTTAAAGCCAGCAACAACAACAGCATCGACAACGACAGCAACAATTAACAACAGCTACAACCACCACGAACAACCACGACAACTGCAACAACAACAGCAACAGCAACAACGACAGCAACAACAACAGCTACAACGAAAGCAACAACAGCAGCAGCAGCAACAACAGCTACAATTTCAGCAACAACAACATCAACATCAACAACAACATCAACAACAACAACAACATCAACAACAACAGCTACAACGAAAGCAACAACAACAGCAGCAGCAACAACAGCTACAACGACAACAACAACAACAGCAACAACAGATACAGCAACAAAGGGAACAAAAAAGTAACAAAAACAAAAACAGCAACTGCAGCAGAAGTAGCAACGCAACAACAACACGATGTTTAATCATTTGGCGATGACAAAGTATATTAAAACAGGTGTATACATATAGATATATTTGCAGAAGAGAAATACTAAGCACTTGAATGAATTGAAAAGGGTCAGAAAATAAGGCAGGTGTTATGATGGATAAGAAATTTGTAACGTTCCTAAGCTAAGTTGATCAATGTTTTAACTATCAAACAACTTTAAAGAAAAAAATGACTTGCCTTTTGCCAAAGTTAGATAAGAACAATTGCAACAAGCTCAGCAAAAACCTTCACCTTTAACACCTGCGAGGAAACAAAATAATATTTCATTTACCGCGTGCAATTTTCATAAAAATGCATGAAAACTTTTTGCTGCCGTCAATCAAACCTAATTAGTCGGTACCTTCATATTTTTGACGGGCGACAGCAAGAGACCAAATTTCATGTTTATCAAAATTGCAGTAATCTTTTCTTTTTTTTCTTTTTTCTCAAAATGTTTCCAAGACGCATGGAAACATTGTTTCCCGATGTTTCCTGACAGTTTTGCCACCTTAGGGAATATTTAGGGAAACATATTTTGTAGAAACATGTTTTCTCGTTTAGCCAGGGCCTAAGAAACTTCTCCTTGCTATCAAATTAAAAAATAAATAAATAAATAAATAATATTTTTTCTCCCTTAAAAAGGCTTTGTTTTATTGTAAAATATTTAAATAAGAAATGAAACTATATAAAAAGCTTTTATTTTTATACAAATTGAGAGAAGGAGTTATAAAAAAGTATGAAAAAATAAAAAAGTTCATACACCCTCAATTTCCTAGGACTATTTTTCGAGTGCAATTACAGAGCTATAATACAGGTCTGTGAACCGGTTTTGAACCAGTTTTTTGCTGATGTTAGCGCAAAGAAATTTTCTCCTTTTTCTTTGTGAGGCTCACGTCAGTGGTTTGAGCTCGTCGAGACTTTCAAATATGCTTTTTTACAATAAAAAAGTTGTCGTTTTACAGGTACTCTTTCTCAGTTTTTTCGAGTCGTACAATTAGCACTTAACTTGGAGCGAGGGAAAATTACTACTCATATTATAGTACACTCAACAAAATTACTCGACTCTCATTGGTCGAGAGGAGTACAATTATAGCGTTAATTATACTCCGTAGGAGTACTGAATTAAGTCGCTATGGCAACACGGCTAAAACAATATCAAAACAATTAATTTCTATCACTTTGTACTCAAAAAATATATTTAAATAAAATTTTAAAGCCGTAAGAACTAATCTTTTTTATGCATTTCAGTTGCGCGCTGGACTGAAAAACGGCCGCCAAATAGACAAAGATGAACGGCGTCGCTTCGCATTTTTTACTGAAATTTTGTTGAGTGAACTATAAACAAAAAATCGCACGATCTTCTCGTATAATTTGGAATTAATAGACACGAGTAATGTTTTGAATGTTCTTGTAATAGTAGCACGAGCCTTTAGGCGAAAAAATTGTACTCGAGATCGTGCGATTTCCTATACATATTATCCGGCTGTAATACACAACTAACAGTAATAAACTCCATATGAGAAACTGCTTCGGTCTAGATCTTCATTCTATACAAATCGAGAAAGTAATCTATGTATAATAAACAAACTTTTTTTAAATACAAATTTAGAGAAGGAGTTATAAAAAAGTATGAAAAAAAATGCGAAAAGACAATAAACTGCTTTCTTTTTACTAGTATACATATTGAAAAAGGTGATCATAAGAATTGTAAAATTAATATATTGGAGAATATTACATGGGCTGGAAGGTTGGTTTTTTTTTTCTGTACAAGGCTAGTGTTTATTTCCATACCAAATTGACAAAGAAGTTCTTTTTTGACTGTGACACGTAATGCAAGCTTATCACGTATGAGAAAAGAAACACTTTGTAAAATAAAATCCAATTTCAAATTAAAAGCTTCGCTTAATTGTAGACAGATCACAAATACTGTATATAACATCATCGAAGCAAAAAGTTATTCTCCGCGTTATCTTAAAAGATAACGACTTTTAGATTGAAAAAATATAAATAAATAAATAAAAGTATAGCAAGCAATAGTTTTTATGAAAGTTGTCTCTGATTGTGGCACTCATACCTAGCTACTGCTTTTTTCTCATAACTTTTAACGTAGGACAGGGCACAAGAAGCATTTATAAGTGGAAAATAAAAACAGTGAGAATGCTGTAAAATTCATATGGGCGGGTTGGGATATATGTATGATAATCAATGATTCAAACGATACAATAATGCAGTAACTATGACAACAATATATATAGAAAATCTCATTTAGCTTCAAATATGCCGATAAACACATAATATTTTAAACATTAAATTAACCGAGTTTTTTTTTTTCGTTAAGAAGTAAATAGTTTTATAAAATTTGTTTTTACTTTTCAAATCGTAAAGGAAAGCTGGTTCACGCTGTTTGAATTTGGAGTGAGTTGCAATGCCAGTATCCTCACCAATCTCAATTTTTTGCTTCTCCGTTTTACCACATAAGTCCTAAATAATGAAGTCCATCTTAATTTACAAAATATATATATATGCTTGAAAACAATTCAAGGTTGAAATCGAACTGAGTATTATTAAATAATTTTTTATTGTATTTTATATCATTGAAGTTGAAATCAAACTGAGTAATACTTAGTATAGTTCATCGTATTTTTATACTTGTTATAATACTAAGTATGGACCAATGCAATGCATTTTTAATTTTCAATACATGCTTAAGAATCGTCAAGGAAGTGGAGATAAAATCGAAATACGACAGTCCTTTAACTTCATGTGTGATCACATCGCTATCACTTGACATAACTAAAATTTCCCCAAACGAAATTTTACCGACTTTCGTGTTTACTCTGCGAAAAAAGAAAACCCTTCTGGTGTCCGGAAATAGCAACATATATGAAGACGGTTTTTGTTTGCCTTGCATGATATGAAACTTAGTAATCATAGCGGGAGTAGGAAAAATATATTCTTAACTGCCTAATAGTATATCTTAGTCAAGAAATGTGTCTTTGAAAACAAAATGACAAAAACAGTTTCCCATTAACACAAAGTTATTCGTTTTAAGGACAAAAGGAAGACTTCGTTTTTTTGTTAAACGCAAAAGTGAGTTATCGTCTAACGAAAAACAAAAAAATTCATGGCGAATTCATTAAGACATACTTAAAAAAAACACGACTGTTTTACCTTTCTCATTTTCTTTGAAGTAACTGGTGTTTCGTCAATCGAACATAACAACCTCTTTTTTTACTAGAGCTGCTATTTTTAAGAAGGAAGAGTGTTGTCTATGATTTTCGAATGGCAGCGAGTACGTCATAAAAACGACTGATCGATTTTGCATGCCAGATGTCGTCTTAACTATATTCCCTTCACAAACGCTAACCAATTTTAACCATCTCTTGAATTATGTATGTCTTGTATTCAAAAGTCATATCGGTAGAAGGAACCAGCAATGAAATTCATGACGTACGAACCGTTATTAATTATTTTTAAGCTTACCATTTTAAATAGAATAGCAACATAACACTTTCAATTATTCAAAATTATTTGAAATAATGCCAAACAGGAGTTTTGCGTATTGTTCGAAAGAGTAAATATCTAGTGCAGGACATCAGAACCACTTTTCCTCTCGTAAAAAGAGGAAGATTAGACTTTTCCATTGTTTTTTTCTTCTTCTTCTTCTTTTTTTTATTTTTTTATTTTTTTTTATTAAGCGGACGTCTTTCATTAAAACCAGAACACTAGCCAGATGGTGTTTAGTGCCTCGTAGAGCTAAAGGGGGCTTGTTTTGTGATGGTCGGTTTTCTATATTAGGAGAGCCAAATTTAGGAATGAGATATTGAATTTCACTCACTCTGATGTATATGAACTTAGGGATGGACCATTAGATAGTTGATGGGGGGTTGCGTAATTAATTCCCAAAAATATATAAATGGAGCACTTAAACCTCAAAACAATATCATACAACCTCTTGCTAAAGGAAAGATATATGTAACTGTACGCAAAAAGGGTTGAGCCAAAAAAATTATTATCATGCGGGCAATAACAAAAAAAGAAACAATAAACCAAAATGGACTTTTTAATATGTAGTTACGTTACGCCGGAAAAAAGTAGTTAACTGATAATTAATTGGGTATCCCCATTATCACTCGAATAATTTCTTACTGAAAGAAGGGAGGAGGGGGCGGGGCTACATATATTAATAAATTAAGAAAGTTTATTGTGAATCCCCTCGAAATAATTAAAAGACATATTGAACGGTAGCAATGCAAATTTCCATTCCATTCCTTTCCTTTTCTCTCCTTTCCTTATTTTTCCTTTCGTTTCGTTTCGTTTCGTTTCCTTTTCTTTTCTTACCAACTTCGTCCTGCCAACAAGTATTTCTGGGTTTTCAATAGTACCGAGTGGAGCCTGGTTCCTAGTCGATCGATCAAGACAAGATGGCGGAATATAAGGGAGCTTCACGTGAAGGACAAAGGGCTCAGGCCTTGTTAAAAAAGAGAGAAAAGATGAAAGAAGACATGGAAGCTATGAAAAAGAAGATATCGGAGGTATCTAGTATATCATTATTTTAATATCTCTTCTAAATATACGCTTAATTATAGATTTTTGTATGACCACCATTTCACTGTATTTGTAAGTTTATGTCGTTGATGTAAAACATTTCCTCTTGTTTAATATAAGCTAACAACATTATCTTATTGCAGAAAAATAAAGTAGGAGACATCACCAGCAAGTTTTCTTCCCAATACGATGTGGTTGAACAGCGGCTTAAGGAGAGCACAATAGGTAAATTGTTGAACATACGTATATTCTGCTAAAAAATTCTATTTTTATAATTTTATTCAATATTATCTGGTTTATGAGCCCTAAAATGACATTAGTTTGTTAACCTTCACGGCTAAGACCCTGTTTCTAGCAGTGGAAACAAAAAAGAAGAAAAAAACAAAGTACCCTGTGAAGATGTCAAGCAACCTATCAACAAAATTTCTTGATTCTGATTGGATAAGAGGAGTACAATGGGCAATACCACCTATAAGCGATGCGCGCGGGGAATTGTGGTAGTTAAGGTAACATTGCCAAGATGGCGGTCATGTAAACAAAGCTGGCGAATCATCTTTGTTACCATTAACATGGCTTAAAAAACCACAGAAAATACGAAAAAAAAAACAAACAAATATATCTAAAAACAAACAAAAAATAACTCTAGAAGAAAGAATTTCAGTCATGTGGACGAGAAATTTGAGTAAGATGCCGGAATTTACTCATGAAAAACTTGAAGAGCACCACATATCCTCTGCCTCAGCCATCGATAACAAACAAAAAGGAGCTTTCTGTCACAAGAAACTGGGCTATTTTTTAAATAATGTAGATATGTCTCTGGGATTCTTGTAAAACCAAACGTTCAAATGGGTGAACAATGCAATTTTTTAGTAACGAAGCAAAGTCAATGCTCAAATGAAGAAGGAAGATTACTCTGTTTACGTCCATCTTAGCTCTCACTCGGGAAAAGTTGTTAATTCCAGCTGTGAATGTTCAGCGGGAAAAAGTGGCTGCTGCAAACATGTAGCTGCACTCTTATTTCAATTACTTGATTATAGAGAACTTGAATTAACTGAGGTACCGGTTCAATAATCATGTACTGAAAAGCTACAGTCTTGGAATGTGCCTGCTTTATATCCCGATATAGATATACTAGATGATCATGACTGTGAGCCATTTGATTATAAAGATTACTGCCAAAACCTACCATCCAAGATAAAACTAGAAAAAAAGAAAAAGGTTCTCCTTTACTTAAATACAGAGTGTTAGAAGAGATGTGCTTAAACAACTCGATCAAGCATCTGATCCATTCATTGTGATTTCCCCTGAACAAATTGAAATTGTTAAGAAGAGAGTCAAGGTTAGTATTGCTGAAAGTCTGGAAATCGAGAAGAATACCAGAGGCCAGGCTGACTGCCCAGAGTGGTATCAGCATAGAGAGAAGAGACTGACTGCTTCCAATTTTGGTGCAGTGATGAATAGGAGAGAGTCAATTTTTCCAAAAAGCCTTTTAGAAAAAATCAAAACAAATAGTGGAAGTCAGAGAATTCCTCTAAGTTGTCGATGGGGTAAAGATAATGAAGAAAATGCACTATTACAATATTATGACTCAGTTAATTATCAAGTTAAGATCTGTGAGTGTGTTGGCTTGGTGGTAAATCCTAAATGGCCATGGCTAGCTGCTAGTCCAGATTCACTCACATTCAATTCACAAGAACCTTCTCCATATGGTGCAGTTGAAATTAAATGTCCATCATCAAAAATTAATATGACAATCACTGAAGCTTGTCAAGACAAGAATTTCTACCTTGGTTATGTCAATGGACAAGTAAGTCTTAAACAGAAACATCAATATTACTATCAACTTCAAGGCATTATGGCTATTTGCCAGTTATCATGGATTGACTTCGTTGTATACACAGTTGTAAACCTCCATGTTGAGCGTGTTTATTTTGCTTTTCATAACTGGAAAGAAAACATGCTTCCAAAACTCACCAATTTTTTCTTTGACTATCTGTCATGAAATCAATTTAATATAGAGGATAGTATTTATGCCAGGCTTGAAGTTATGAGGATTATTATTATTATTTACTGCTCATAATAGATGTCTATTGATTTACCTCTTATTGATAATAATGTCTTTTAACATTTTAAAGAATGTTCAAAACTCAAGAAGAAGACATGAATTTTATTTGCAAATGGAATAAACAAAAACAGTATTTTACAAGTACCTAGTACACACATTGTATGAATGAATTGCTTATTTAAAGTGCTACTACGACGAAAATCGCTCAAACTTGGATTCAGCTGAAACTTCCTAAAAATACTCTTTAAAGGTCCAGTAATCACTGTATGAAGTGTTTTCTCGATATTCAGGACGAAAGTATGATATTTTTACGATTATTTTTTGGAGTCTGTGATGTCATACACTCAACATCAAACATTGCTACATATATTTCTTTGTATATAAATCCTTAATTTATTTTATTCCTATGAAGCCCAAAGGGTAGTTAATGTGCTTATTTCACATTACTTGTGACTATAATTTATATTTTGGGGTGTTTGGGTATTTCTTTCTCCCTTTACTACTGATATTTTGATCATAAACTACAAAGAAATGTATGGAGCGATGTTCGATATTGAGTGTATGACGTCACAGACTCCAAAAAATAATCGTGAAAATATCATACTTTCGTCCTGAATATCGAGAAAACACTTCATACAGTGATCATTGGTCCTTTAAAGAGTATTCTTAGGAAGTTTCAGCTGAATCCAAGTTTGAGCGATTTTCGTCGTAGTAGCACTTTAAATTTAACATTAATATACACCCAACAACGTTGTCATATAAATTTTAAAAAATAGGAATTAGAATTTGTTTTAATAATTTGATTCTAAAGCTCCACCCTAGGTTCATGGAAATAACTGTTTCAGAAAATATCAAAGATGTCAGTCTGCACCTTCAAAAAAGTGAAATAATAATTCTGTTTTGCTTAAAACAATAATTTCCTATTTGTTATTTTTATATAACGACGTCACTGCAACTAATACATAGTTACGATAATTAAATTATGCTATTTAATAGTTAGACTAATAAAATGGTGATATAAACATTTTGAGTACATACAATATTGTTTTTAGTTGTCACTAACTTAATTACTTAAAAGCTTACTGAGACATTTAATAAATAGTTAAGAAGATTGAATTCAACTGATTATTATGCACTAAATATATAATAGCTGCT
The DNA here is from genome assembly GCA_011057435.1 of Actinia equina. Taxonomy (NCBI): domain Eukaryota; kingdom Metazoa; phylum Cnidaria; class Anthozoa; order Actiniaria; family Actiniidae; genus Actinia; species Actinia equina. Next base: position 127,160 of record WHPX01000446.1, read on the forward strand.
GCATAAGTTGCTTGGTATACTGCGCAGATCAGCTCAATAGATACATTACAACCGCAGTACAAATATACAGTCTATATTTCATATGCACTAGATATAGATAGAAATAATGTATACATTAATTTATACCATATGCTTATACATTTTATGTATATGCAGTGTCATACATATTCATATATACTACATTTTGAATCATTTCAGAGAAAAAGGATGTGTTTGACATTAATTTAATCATTTGATATAAAAATTTAATTTATTTATTGTTAAAAAAAAAGTGAAATGCGAACAGTTATAAGGAATTTAAGTATGCTTTACATTTTGGCTTCAGGTTGTAGCTTTGAAAAGGATAACATTATTTGAAGTTCTCTATAGTATGCTTGCAGTCTATTATATAATGTATATAGAGGGACCACTTTAAAAAAATAGCTGTCAGTTATATTTGTATCACAATTATTCTTTGTCAGATTTTTCATGGGGCATATACATTACCTAACCTTTATTACCATCTCGGGTTGCAGAAATGACAAGTGGTTTAAAAAACATAGTAAGGTAACAACAAATGCCCCATATTTTATTTATATCAGCTGCCATACTTAAAGGAATGACCTGTTGTAGGATCCTAAAGTTTTTAATTTTTTCTATAAACCTCTCAACATGTATCCTTTCTTTTGCTATTTGTCTAGTTCTCACCTCATCTGAGTGACTAAGCTGTGCTGAGCCATTTAAAAAGGGAGGGATGTTAAAGGAAACTCGATGTGGTAAATCATCTTCTATAATAAAACCCCTGTCAGCCATTATAACATCTCCAGGTTCTAGTAGTTTTAAAATTCCACAGTCGTTTGTTAATTCCTTGTCTGATGTTCTTCCAGCATAAAGCTCAGAAACAAAAGACAATGTTCACTCACCCTGGTATTGGGGTAATTTTCTTTGAGGTTTGGTGGCATGTTTTTGTCAACCAAGGCTCTTGAAGGCCAAATTGTTATGGGTTTCAAGCGCTGATGAAGGAAGGTAACCGAAGTTATCCAGATGTTACTAACTTGTGACACAGAAATGTCATATCTATTGGCTAAATCTCTTTCCAAGAGCCCACAGCGAAGCCTCAACAATACCATAAATAAATCTTCTTCAGGAATAAGGGATCTTTTCCTTCCACGTTTCTGTTGCTACTATAATATTACCATTATTTGATCCTATATATCGTAATTTTTGGCAAGCAGGAGATAGAAAGTCGAAGAAGTCTTTAAATTTGGAGTAATTAGGAAATCCAGAATAGAATTCAATGTCACTGTCAGATTCTTTAAATCGATCTAAGGAAAATCGTGATCGGTGTAACTGTTGCTTCAAGTCATTGATTTCAGTGTCGTGCTTTTGTTTGACAAGTTCAAGCTCACTTCGTAAATTTAATATTTCTTGTTTAAGCTCGTTAATAATATCATCGATATCAGTAGTTTCGTTTCCAGTTTCAATAAAATCAATCTTATTAAGTTCGTTCCTTAGTTCATTACTCACGTCTAACAAGGGTATCCGTTCTCGGCACTTAAATGTTGATCTAGGTTTAGTCTCTGTGGGTTTGATCGTCTTCGGAGTTTCTTTCGGTATGTTGTTTAAGTATGTCTTTTTCCCTCCAGGAAAATGTTCTTAACAAACTTTATGGTACTCAGTTGGTACAAAGTCTTTCCTCCCAATCCAATGTATCCATGTTGATCGTAATTTTTTCTCTTTGGGGAATTTGTGATAAGATAACTCCGGTTTTTGCTTAGTGCTATTGGTACAGAGAGGTACACAACAAGTTGTTCCTCCTCCTCTACTCTTGTTATCTACCGGTATTTCCTCTTCCATTTCTATGGTCCTTCTTCTAGAGTTATTTTTTTGTTTGTTTTTAGATATACTTTTTGTTTTTTTGGTATTTTCTGTGTTTTTTAAGCCATGTTAATGGTAACAAAGACGACTCGCCGGCTTTGTTTACATGGCCGCCATCTTGGCAATGTTACCTTAACTACCACAATTCCCCGCCCGCATCGCTTATAGCTGGAATTGCCCATTACAGCCATTCTCAATCACACGCGCCCTCTTGTGACTTTTTTCTGTCGCGACGAAGAAGGTTTTGGTGGACGTCAATCACAAGGCATTGAAAATGTCATTAACATATCGGGAATATAAACCTTCGTATCTTAAAGACCAGACATTAACGAAATGACGAAATATTTTCACAATTAACTATTCACTATCTAAAGAATCAATTCTGAAAATATTGTGTAAAGGCTTATAAGCACTTTAAAGGTGTATACATCAAGCATTACACTGATTTAGTGGTCTCAGTCAAATATAAAATAGGTGAAAATGAGGAATATTCAAAAATAGCTAAAAAAATGGCTGACTTTTCTTATTATTACTCTTGTCAAAAATATGATGGATGACTTGTCTTGATATACCAAGTGTTGCTAATACATGTAGTGGAAGAAGCAGTTTTAAGGACCTTGATCATTTGATTTAAATGCCAAAGTTCATTTTCAATTGGTCTTCCAGTGACTTGGCACCTATGTCTTCATTTGATCTTTGTATACAATAGGACACTTGCATCATTGCATCGCTTACTAGTCCACTACCAGAATCGCTTGCACACTTTCTTTTACTCATTTCATTAATTGTCTTACTTTTCTCATATATAAATTTGAAGAAGAGGGAAATTTTCCAAGCATTTTGGTAATGGTAGTAAAATGGCCCCATCGTGCATGCAAACGACCTATTGCATTCATGTAAGTTGCATTTTTCAAAGGTTTGTTGACTCTTGATGAGATGAAAGCCAGAAGAGATACCTTGGTCAAGGAACATGAGAAACACTTGGCTGCCAAGCTCAAGTCTGATGAACAAGAGTAAGGCTTGTAAAGATAATAAAGATAAAAAAATAAATAATAAAGATATTATTAGTGATAAGTGACATGAGAGCATTGAAGAGAGCACCCCCTTCTCACCAAGAGTAAGGCTTATGAAGATGATAAATAATAAAGATGTTATTAATGAAAAGTCACATGAGAGCATTGGTGAGAACACTCGCCTCTCACCAATGTGAAAACAGGTTCTATTCTCCAACTTGTGGCATGTGACATGAGTAGAGTTGTTTGTTGTTTCTCTCTTGTTGTTTGTTGCTTCTCTGGTTTTCCTCTCTCTTCGAAAATAAACTTCTAAATTCTATTTCAATTATTACTCTGTGTAAATCAAGTTACCCAAATAGTGTTTATTATTATTATTATTGTTATTATTATTATTATTATTATCATTATTATTATTATTATTATTACTATTAGTATTATTTAGTGGACAGTGAGAGAGTTGATTGTAGGTCATATCAATGAAAACCAGACTTACAGTATGTTTGTGAATATTCTTTTTAGAAACAAGAAATCCAAAAGAGAAAAGAAAAGAGAAATGCAAAAGCAAGCAGCAGCATTATCATTTGGACTTGATGAAGAAGAAGAAGAAGAATTGGTTAGTAATACACTGTATAAGTAACTCTTGTTGCAGTAAACACCTTGGGACTGTCTCTTGGTGTCCCAAATAGTGATTGTCTGCAATAGTGATAGTCTGCAATAGCTAGTATTGAGTTATTCATGAGTAATTTTTTCTGTGATTTTCGAAAAAACTTCTGACAGCCAAGTTGAGCTTAGCCAATTTATTAATGGCTCAGAAAAGGCCAAAATTCATTGCAGTCTTGAAATGGTGTTCGTGATACAAGGGTCATCACAGTACTTAATTATTAAAGTCAAGTCTTTGTCAGTATTTTTGTTATGAAGATTTTCCTCCTCAAGCTTCCAGCAATATCGATGCGCGAATCCACTGTATTGTGTTTTTTTTGTTTTTTGTTTTCCAATTTAAGAAGATGCAGGCTATCCTTGATAATATGTATGTTATTCATTTTTACAGTAGATATACCAATAAAAAAGAAAAAGCTTGGGAAAAATCCTGATGTTGATACCTCGTTTTTGCCAGACAGGGAAAGAGAGGTATGAAACTACAGATTGGTAAAAGTTTTTAAATTCTATTTTGTCATCAAACAATACTTGACCATTATTACCATCTAGACATGAACACCAGACATCATCAACACGTTCTAACTGGCTCCTGAAACTCATATGCTTGTCAGCTAAAATGTCAATGTCAATATGATAATAATATTAATAAAATATATATGAAGCACCACTTTGGTTGGCTCAATGGAGCTATTACAATACAAGTCAATTCATAGTTTTAAAAATAAATAAATAAACTTGATAAAAAAGGTATAACTAGCTAAAAACTAGTGTGAGCTGCATCGGTGTTTCTAATGAAACAGTAATGATGAAAAGGTAAATTATACACCGTGAAAAGATGAAAAAACTTACTGACGTTTCGGACGCTAGTCCTTCGTCGGAGTAAAAGAGCTCTTTTTCTCATCTTTTCACGGTGTATAATTTACCTTTTCATCATTATTGATAAAAAAGGGTTCATTCAAACAAAATGAGCATACTTAAACAAAAATGTTTTCAGACTAGGTTTAAATATTTCATTGTTATTACTGTCTTTAATCTGAGGTAGCTTGTTCCACAGTGTACGAGCAGCTATGCATACAAATAACACAGTGACCAAACATTTTTGGATGGAAAGCAATATGAGTTCTTCTTTGATGAGCACAGGAGAAATGTTTGTTGATTTCAAATGAGACTGCTTTTTACGCTGATGTTTTAGCCAACAATATACAAGTTTCAGGACACAGAACGAAAACATTTAGATCATTTTTTGATGTCTAGTGTTCATGCCTAGGTAGTAGCGACAGTATTGGAAGTGCCTTATTTTTGCACTTGTACACATGTTCTGTGTTGATTTGCAACTGGTTTTGTACTGATTTTTCTTTCATGTTTATATTTTGAAAGGAAATGGAAAGAATAGAAAGGGAACGTCTTGGACAGGAATGGATTGAAAAGCAAGAAAAAATTAAGAGTGAGATCCTTGTCTATTATGTAATTCAGGAAAGATTTTGTCAAAGTCCAACCATGATCCTGGTCAGGGACCCACCTTTATTCATTGGTTCCAGGGGGAAATCTGATTGTATAAAATTAATTATAAATTGGTACTCTCGTTCATTGCAACGTAAAAATATTTTAAAAATTATTTCATAATCTTTGTGGAACTCTTTTTAAAGAACAGATTCTGGGTTACATATTTATGAGATGATATTTTAATTGTGCTGGAGTAACTGCAGCTGCAACTTGGTTCGCGTAATCTGGGTTGAAACCACCCCCCCCCCCCCCCCACCTCCTCCTACTTAGGCTTCTGGAAATTCTCAACTAATTGTGTACAGTAATATGTTGTATAGCATACCTTAAAGTATGAACTTCTTCCTGCCTGTGATTTGGTATTTAGTATTGTAGATACACTGTATTTGATTTTGATATCCAGGATTACACCATCACCAGGAATTGTGGTTGCCTGGTGGGATCCCCACCCAACCCCCACTGTCTACATTTTGTCCAGTCATATATTATACTTGACTAGATCCCTAATGGTCTTGGCTTTTTCTTTCCAGGTGAAGATATTGAAATAACTTACAGCTACTGGGATGGTTCAGGTCACAGAAGAACTACAAAGGTACTTCACATGTAAAAATTACCACTTTTCTATCCACAGATAGTAAAATTCTGAATGAACTTTTAAGAAAAGTATAATGTTTGCTCTTCAAAATCGGTTCATTCATAAAGCTCCACCATTGTTAAAGCTTGCTCTGTGGGCCCCAAATCATCTCAGTCAGTAGCATGAATCATTTAATTGGGCCCAATGTTTTAGATGCTTCTATCATTTTATTAATAATCATTATTACAACAACAACAAAAACAACAATGTTTTATTGTACCTAGAATTACATTCATTCATATTTACAAACAAAATTACATAACTATAAGTACAGGCCCTAACTAATAACTATAAAGTTAAAAATGCGCTAGAACCATTTAATAATATATACATAATTATATATAAATATAACATTGTCACGTTTAAAGAGGACCGAATTCTAGGAGTGGAAATAGAAAAAAAATTACATGGAAGAAATACAATAGAAATACATAAAAAAATTACATAATCACTTATTAATTCATTAATGATACTCATGTTGCATTTTTTAGATGAAAAAGGGCAATAGCATTTCACATTTTCTACAAAAATGCATTGAAGAACTACGAAAAGATTTCACAGAATTCAGGTGAGCAGATACTGTTTTTGTCCATATTTTTAGCTTGGGTAAGTCACAGGTCATATTAGGTTTGTCGGAATGAGAAAAACTGGAGAATCCAGTACCCAAGACCAGTTAGACAAGAGAACCAATAAAAACGTAGAATGAAAACAATGCATTCCAACTTCGGGTACTCAAGCCAATCAGAAAGCTAGGACTGCACGAAAATGGTAATTTGATTGTGATTTTATATCATACTTTTTTGATTCTACAATTTGATTGGTTCTTGCTGTTTAAGGGGGCCCAGTTATAGTAGTTGCAGTTAGATTAGAGTAAAGTGAGACATCTGAAATGAGAGTACAGTACAGTGTACTAACCTACCCCACCCTTGTTTCGAAAATATTCAAACTTGAACTTCTTATCCACAGAGCTGTTACCACAGAAAATCTCATGTACATTAAAGAAGATCTTATTATACCACATGTAAGTATTGCATTAGGGGTTTCATAAATTGGCCGTCAATCCAATATTATATATTTTTTGTGTTTGAGTTCAAGATACATGTATTGTCATTCAACGCAAGGGAATGACAAAAAAATGCATATTTAATTTGTCTTCCTTTGTAATTTCCCTGAGGTGTATATGTCTCTTAGGTGTAGAAATAAGTATTGTGAAACGAAAAGGCATGGCACTATACTAAATAGACTGCAATGATGTTTAATAATAATAATAATAATAATAGGAGGCTTATTTCACATTGTCTGTATGTGCTTTACATCTGTGATCATCAGAGGACTTTACGGCCTGCATATTCAGTCTCTATTAGCAGCCGTGCAGCTTACAAACATGAGTGATTTGTTAGTCATTAGTGTTTTGTCTCCAAATAGGCCATTTCACGGGTCCCGTTACTCAACCTCAGCCTCTTCAGCGTGTAATTATTCTTTAGAATTTGACTACAGTCCGCAGTAATGAAAGGAGTTTACACCTCAACGAACAATTGAAACACTTAAAAATTTCACAGGTTGTAGGCAATTTCAAATGAATATATTACGCTGACGAGGCTGAGGTTGAGCCGCGGGATCTGTGAAGGGGTTTATTGGGATAGGCTGTTGAAACTGGAGACACTTCCTATGTTTAATAGTTATATTGATCTTTATCGTGATTATTTTTCAGCATTACACATTTTATGATTTCATCATCAACAAAGCACGAGGAAAAAGTGGTCCACTGTTCAGTTTTGATGTACATGAAGATGTGAGGATGATAAATGATGCAACAGTTGAAAAAGATGAGGTATGTTAGATTACCTTTCCATGACCACGCAATGTGCCAGGATGACTTTGTTTGTTTATGATGGTAGTAATAATGTGATGTTGATGATGAACAGGGTCGTTATGATGATTTTAATGTTGATGATATTGTTGGTAGTGCGTGGCGATTATCACGATTGTGGTGATGGTAATGATGATTGTGATGAAGGAGATGGTCATGGTGATAATGATGGTCGTGGTCATGGTCATGGTCAGGGTCACCGACACCGTCAGGGTTACCGTCACGGTCGCGGTCGCGATCGTGGTCGTGTTCATGTTCATGGTCGTGGTCCTGATGCTGCAGATGATGATGGTTTTATTGATTTGATGATAATGGATGATATGTCATTGAAATAACGGTGATGTAGTAAATACAGTTATGATAATGATGTATTCATATACTTACTACATAAATGAACGATTTTTCATTTCATCCGTTCATACATTTCATTCATCCTTCTATTTTTTCCTCCTCTTTTCTATTGCTTCTCTTTTACTTCTCCTCGTGATTCACTCTAGTATATTTCCATCTTAGTCTCATGCAGGTAAAGTTGTACTTCGTACTTGGTATGAAAGAAATAAACACATATTTCCAGCCAGTCGATGGGAGCCTTACGACCCTGAGAAAAAATGGGACAAATATACGGTATTATCAATATTTCTATAATAGATTTTCCCGAACGCGCGCTCTGATTGGCTGAAGAGCTATGTTTTATCAGAGTATAGAAACATAGATATGACGTCAAAACCATGTTTTCTATACAAAATTAAACATAGAATTGACGTCACAGGAATTCTGTTTTCAATTTAAAGCATTTTGACATTTTAAATTTAAGTTATTTATTTATTTTTATTAAAAATATATCTTTCCTCTAAAAAAGGAAAATACGTCGTTTTGAAGCACATTTGATTGGTACTACACTTCGACGAGTAAAGCTTTCTTTCACTTGTGCTGCTACTATTACAGTGACCTTATTTCGCTAAACTAGATTCTTTTTGCTTTACCCTTGTTGGTGTTAGAGAAGTCAAAAAATGATTTTAAACATTTTCATTGCCTAAGAATGAACAAATCTCTAATGGCAAGAAACTTAAGCTTACTTTACAAACAAGCATCGGCAATTTTACGCTCCAGTTACGGTAAATGTTTTACCGAAATTTGTTTTCCAATAACCCGAAACTACGAGTACAAAATACTACGACAAGTGGCACAAAGTTTTCACTTAAAGTTCAGGATCAACTAAAAAACAGTTTTCCAAGTACTGCACTGCTAGCTTTCTTCCAGTTTCGATCGAAGATCATGATGTTTTTCAGTCTCTCGGCTCCTTGTGCATTCAAAGTGTTCATAAGCTGGTTTTCTTGAGTGTTTGTGCAGGTTAAATGTCCATTTAACGATCTGAACATTGAAAATGTTTTTTCTAGCAGCTAGAATTATATTGAATGGACTTTATAATGATTCATATGATGATTCATATAATGATGATTGATTCCCGGATAGCCAAGTCAGATAATGTATACAGCTATTTCAAAAATGGTTGAATACTGCTTACTGAATTGAAGAAATAGAAAACGCGCGTGTGTGCTGTGTACAGTTATAAAGCACACAGGGCTTGGCAGAACACGAGAGAAGTGTTAGTTGAAGCACGACGCGTAGCGGATTGCTTCTGGATACTTCTCGAGTGTTCTGCCAATCCCCAAGTGCTTTATGACTGCACACAGCACAGCAAGCAAGTTTTTTATTTCTTTTATGAAATACAAATTACAATAATAGATAGGAATGACGCAACGGAAAGTGCGCGCGCGTGCAATGTGCTCTCATAAAGCACGCGCTCCAAACCAATCAGAACGCGACATTCATACCAGTTATTTTATAAAGTGCATTAGATAGGGTTTAGTGTAAGTGGTCTGTATGCATAAACATATTCATTTAACTTCCAAAAACCCCTACTCGTTATTTTCGTGGATTTATTGATTTTGTTTCTATCTTATTCTCAGGTATCTGATATTGACACACCCAAGATAACATAATAAACACCTGAACAGGTCAGGTACAGAATGCAGCTTCTTAAAAAACATACATCATAGCAGTGATTAGACACCAAATTTATCCAACTATTTGAAGGAGATTCTGAGACGAAATGTATATTTTATAACGTTCAATAAAAGGGCTTCGTGCAAACGTTCAATTGTCTTAGGTGTCCAGTAAGCCGAGTTCATTCATTAGTTGTGCAGCTTTTTCCTCGCAGCCCGCCGTATACTATTCTATTTTTCGTCAACCAAAATGCTTTCCGACTAATTAGCGCGACATCTGAAATGACAGTTAGTGTCACCCTGTACATTTTACGAAACATCAAAATAGCAAACTGTAAAACAACCCGCTTTAGGCTGCTCGAATTCAGGGCATGGCTTACTCACAGATGGAACCCTGAAACAACCTCTGGACTGATCTACCCTGAAACCTCTGAGCTGATCTAAGTCAGGGCATGACTAACTTACGGATCGCGGATCGAACCCTTAAAATAACCTCTGGGCTGATATACGTCAGGGCATGGCTAACTCACAGAATAAACTCTGAAACAACCTCTGAGCCGATCTAAGTCAGGGAACGGCCAACTGGGAGATCGAACTCTTATACAACCTCTGGGCTAGCCAGAATCAGGGCAGGGCTAACTCACAGATCAATCTGTATACTTAACCTCCCCTCCCCTAGACAATAATCATTAGAAACACAGAAAGCCCTGCTTCTAAATATCAAACTTCAATTTTATGGATCCCTGAAACAGCATTTGGTTTACTCACAGATCGAAATTGGATTTAATGTGTCAATAAACTCTTCACAAAATTATCTTGGATGCAAGGCTAACTTGAAAACACTTTGTCTCGATGGAATTTGTGGCATTTCTTTTGTCTTTTTATAATTTTGAGGAGGTTTTATTAATGCGCTCTTCAAATCTTATTCAACTGAAACACTGCGTAAGATCGTGACGTCATGCTATCTACTCCATAACCACGCACGGAAAGTGACGTAATTAGCGAATGCTGCAGTCTCATACTTTCAAAGTGAAGCAGCTTAATCAGTTCGTTATTGACCCATTTTTTGCCTCGTTTGAAATGTGTATTCTTAGTCAAGCTGAGGTTAAACGTCGAGTTTTACAGTAAGACCACCATTCGGGACCTGCTTTTGATTGCCCTATTGTAGAGCCCCTCGTTTGTTAGGTCATCTTAATCGTATTTATTGTTTAGTAAACCAATCATGAAACTTTTTGCAAACGGTAAAGAATTTTACATAATCCTACGCATTGAAAACCCTTTGGTCTTTTATGTCAGTAGGCTCGGCTCATTTGAAGTTCAGTGTTGTATGCGACCTAAAGCTATTCCGATGCTCATTAAACTCAATAAACCTTTTAATTAGTTTCGTACCATGAATAGCGTGGTTAGACTTTACTATGTTGTTATAATTGAAGTCTTTGATTGGTCAAATCTCTCTTGAGTTTTCACGGTTTACATGGCTTCAAGTTATCCTTGCATCAAACGTTTGAAAAGGTCCACAGTACTCGAAGTTCTAGGATTTGAAATCTAGAACCATCGAAACAGTACAAAAAGAGAATAATCGTTCACTGTGGCCTCAAAGGCATCTTTACCGTGTCTCACGATCTGAATTTTCGATAAATTCTTGGCCTGGAAAAAAAGACTAAATCGTTAAACCTAGCTGTACGGGTAATACTGACAACATATCTACCTGCTTGAACGCTGCTTGCGAGAAAAGGTCGCTGAAAGGTAGGCAAGGCTAATCGAGTTTTCGGGTAAACTTCACTTGGAGTTTCATGAAACTAAACTCTAAACCAAGAATAAATATGTCAATGCTCAAAGCGTTTGCTAAAGAAATATTTACGAACGACACTGCAAACGAGGAGGAAGTCAAACACTTCGGATTCAACATGAAGGAACAGGTAAACACTTGAAGTTTCTTTTAAAAAAGTAGCCTTATTTGTAGATAGAAAATCATTGCTTGATACTTTTTCGTAGTGGCTATTCGTACGTCACCCGTACGGCGACTTGTATTTGCTATTCGTACGGGAGTCAAAGATTTACCCTACGATAACATAAATTAAGCTATAATAAATATTTATGAGAACGTGCTAATGATACATCGTTAAAATATGACTAAAAAATGAGCACCCAAGCGAATTCACTTCGTGGTCTAATGGTTAGGTTTATAAGGCACTGATAGGGGTTAGGGTTAAGGTTTTGATTCTTGGTGTCTTCATTCGTTTTTTCTTAATTCTAAGTGAGAAGAAACCAAAAATTCCCCTCCGTAAGAATAGCAAATACAAGTCGCCGTACGGGTGACGTACGAATAGCCACTGCCTACTTTTTTACTCGTCCCTCGAGCGACTAGGGACGCACTAGGGGAACAATAACTTATATTCCTTTGAACACTAACATTTAACTTGGAACGCATGGTTTTGCATTGGCAATGCTCGCTATTAAGCGTTGACATGTTCAGTAAAAAAATAAAATTATTTTCAAAATGTTTTGGTTCTTCGACCATCTTAATGTATTCCTTTTCTTTAATTCCTTCTGGGCTCAAAATTGTGTATCCTTTATTGATGGGTTGCAAGTATTCCCAAGAGAGTTAAAAATCAATAACATGGCGGCCATTGTTGTACCATTGACAATGGATGCTAATGAGAAATCTTTTGTTAAATGTTACCAACATGTCCGCGATGACGTAACGTGCAAACGAAGAATAGGATATATCCTACACCCTATGATTATGGTTAACGTTGTTTAGAAGAAAATTCTCTGATCCACTTAATGTTACATCTTTTATAACTGGATCAATGAAAGCCGCCCCATAGGCGGGCCCACAATATTCACACTTATTATTACTTATGGGGGCTTGATGAACCCAACAAAAATGACCGGTCGCCACACTTTCTTTTGTTCAGTTAAATAGCACCAATATGCCTTACCATTTTCATGAGGGAATACAAATTTGAGTAAGAAAGAAAATTCGACAAGAATGTTGAATGTTGCAAACGTCGTGTTCCTTTGTTCATTTTATCGCCCCTAAAAATAATGTATTTCTACATATTTTTAAAAAACAGTTGGCTATTATTCGAGAAAATGTTTGTAGTTTTCATTAACATTTCTAAAGTAACTTTGAAGTTTCGTGATTACTGAAACCTTTATCACGTGTTATGCATGATTAGCCAATCCACTTGCCTTACGCCTATCTGTATGTAAGCTTAAGATTGAACTCAACATTTACACTCAGATAATTGATCATTATGTATCTAATTGGTGATCAATCATTCCAATGCCATAAACTTGGATGTTGTATAATCAAACCATACGTATGTCAGACCAATCGTATGAGCAATTATAGTCATCCAACGTAAGCAATTACAGCAAAGATTTGATATTTCTTTTATGAAGAGACCTTGGGTTCAATGTCAATTATTTCATTTTCGTTTAGTGAATCAATTGTTTTTCAAAGCGGAAAAAAAAAATCTATGTTTATTATAAGATTTGCCTGCAGATTGTAAACGGCACGTTCATGATTCGTCTGTAAAACAAAACGGCTCAAGTGTGTAAATTAATTTAGGACGACAGCATGATATCTTAAGAATATTTTTGTCATTAAAGAATTTTAGATTTACGTTCACGGCAAACATGAAACGTCAGTTGACCAGTAAAATATTCTTTTAAATGACTGAAAAAGAATCGCAAAAAAGTCCAAGTAGTAGAAAAACAAAAGAGTATTTGCGCTTGGTTTGTAAAAGGTTAAGTAAAATACAGGAAAACTATAAAACGTGGTCACGTTTGCCGTTTGCGGGGCGAAAAAAAAGTCAATCTAAAACTCTCTATTATTTCGTTACCCTCGCCTTCGAGAACTATCTTTAAATCACACGGCTTCAAATGCGTATTTTCGCAGCCAAATCTAGTTTTTCACTAAAGAAAATGTTTAACTAGAAATTAATGAAAACAGCTAGGCATAAACGAATAACCAAATCTCTCTTTAATTTTCAGCTTTTTCCAGATCGCAAAGGATTTGGTTGGACATTTCTTCGTTTTCTCCTCGACACTCTTTTCATTCTGTCTTATCTCGTTCTTTCTATCATCTTCATTTCTTTCTTTGTTTCTGCTCTCGCTTTCAGTCTCAGTTTATCACTGGACATGACCTTTGAGATGCTGTCTCCAGTGGGCTCCACTCAGTCCAAGAAGAACATCATCTCAGTTTGCTTGTTCTTTCTTCTTTGTTCTGTTCTCGTCCTTGTTTCCCTGATGCTTTCCCTATTTCTGGGAAGTTCTCAAAGCCGTTCTCCTCAAGATTTCCATCAAGTACAATATTGCTCGAGTAGTGCTTCTTTTGCTTGTAGTAGTGATCAGTGGCGTCTGGGCCGGCGCAGTTGCACCCGTGGACTCACAAGTCAATTTTGCGGACTATTTCCATTACATCTCCGTAGTAGTTTGGGTTACAGCCTTTGGGTTGTCAGTTATTGGATCACTGCTTTTGATCATCTTTGTCTTTACGCATTCTGTCAAGAACAAGAAGATTTTATACACTCTTCGTTTTTATTGCTGTGATGTTCGTGGTTTTCTCTGTCATAATGTTCTGTTGCATTCGGCATCATCACTGCTTCATTAGTTGGTATCATCGCTTTTGTGTTATTGTTACCACTTTTCACTGCCTTTGTCGTTATCTATGCTTACTTTAGAGGTAAAATGAGAGACCGGAACAAGTACATTTTCAACAAGTATCCCTGTCTCTTGTATCTTATTCTTTTCTTGCTGACTGTAACTATTTTTACTTCTGTGATGAACGCACCGACAGATTGTGGTAGTCAATGCAAGGAGGAGCTTAAGAAAAATGCGTCCACAATAGACAGACAAACATTCTTAAAACAACGCTACCAAATCTGCACCCAAAGATGGACCTCAAAGATGTTCAATATTGCTGACATGGCTTTCTTTGCAAACCTGACTTACAACAGACAAGTTGTTAAATACAATTCTACAGCAATACAGCAACTTGCTAATGACGTTTTTAAAACAAGAAACATGACTTGGACAGTGAAATACATATCCAGTTCCATGCCATATTTCATTCACTTACAAACTGGATTTGTTCACGTTATCGGTATTCGTGGATCCAAAAACACGTTGGAGTTTGTAGAAAGTGCGAAAACTGTGGGATGAAACTGCTGTGCTCCAATCCCTCGCATTGGTTTTCCCCATTCTTCAAAATCTACCAATCAAATTTAAAGCAGAATACGTCTCCAAAAGCTCCTTTATCAACAAAATCTTTCACGCGGGCTCCAACAGCCATTTCTTCCAATCTATCGAGGATTACGTCAAACAAGTCAAGAACACGAGTGAAGTGGTACTTGTTGGACATTCTCTTGGAGGCGGCATCGCCAAAATCATCGGAGCCCGCCAAAAAATACCAGCTGTTTCTTTCTCAAGCCCTGGAATTGGGAATAGCTATATCAAGTTTGGATTCTCTCTTCAAGATGCCATGAAGTTTGTAGTGACCATCGCTCCAGATGGGGATGTTATTCCAATGGTCGATCAACTGTATGGCCAGGTTCAGACTATTCGATGTACTGGAGAGAATTTCGTACAGTGCCATTTGATGTCAAGGACTTATTGTGAGTTACAATTTGGATGTGGAATCTTAGTGCCCGGATGTGAATCTATTATTTATACCCAGCAATAATTATGTATACAGGGAATCGTAGAGTTAATACCATATATCCATGAAAAACTTTATGAAAAATTGAAAATAGTAGTTAGTTCAGTAGACCTCAGCAGACCATAGGTCTACAAAACTTTATACTGTTTTGTAAGTGAACTTTTTGACAAATTTATGGTATCATTATGTTTATTCACAATATCAGAAGTTTATATCCAAGCGCTAACGCAACGAAAATAAGCTTTTATCGCGTGGCTGCC
This sequence comes from Actinia equina, assembly GCA_011057435.1. NCBI lineage: Eukaryota > Metazoa > Cnidaria > Anthozoa > Actiniaria > Actiniidae > Actinia > Actinia equina. Next base: position 142,628 of record WHPX01000446.1, read on the forward strand.
ATGTTTATTTATTCATTGTTTTGAGCCAATCTCGTTCCAAGCCCCCTTATTTCTTATTGCGCATACAAAACTAAAAAGGATTTTCATCTTATGAGAATAGTTCCCTTGTTCCTTGCGCCATCTTGAAAGGTAGCCGTGCCTTTGCATCGAAGCGAGACGAAGGGTGAGCATGCAATGATGGAGACCTCTTTTAACACCTTAAACAATTATTCACATGTCTTTATCGTTGCAATCTCACCGTTCCTCTCGCTTCGATGCAAAGGCACGGTTATCTTTCAAAATGGCGCAGAGAACTGTGAAGGAGACTATTAGAAACATATTGTCCTCCAATTTAATTGACCTGCATTCTGGCGTGCAGCACGGAGACCATAGAAGCTTTTGGGTGTATCACACCATTCTCTCGAGAATAGGATTCTTTGATTGAATTGTACCCATATTCGTGTGTGTCAGATAAACACGATAGAAAACAAAAGAATAGGACGTTTGAATGATAGTGTTATTGATCGAGCTCTACTACCAGACTCCCTTGCAAAGCTTCATCTGTTCAGTTAATTAACACCATTATCTCACCATTCTCATGAGGGAAAACAAATTTAAATAAGAAAGAAAATTCGACAAGAATGTTGAATGTTGCCATCATGCAAACGTCGTGTTCCTTTGTTCATTTTACTGTCATTATAAGTCCTCATAATGGCTGTCAAGTGCACGAAAACGAGGTCCCCGGTCACTAGTTCACAACAAGAGATAGAAAAAACTCACGAAGTATAGAAGAAGAGTGTAGATTTTGCCCTTTTGTTTTAACCTGAATTCGCTCTATCCCCCTTTATTTTAAATGAGCAGCCTTGTTCAGCCTTGCAAGATGACTGGATGACCTAATTTCCGTGCGCTCGTGATGAGAATGGTGTATTGCATCATCGTCAACTGCTTGTTTACTGTATACAGTGAAGGCGTTTCTCGACCGTATGGAGGAAGATTGGGGCGATTTCCTAAGGAAACCAACCGCGTATACTGGAATGGAGATCACGGTTCGAGGTTAGCCTAGGCTAATCATTTGGGAGTTTTCGTAGCAAAAAAAAAATGCATTTATTATTAGTTTTCCATTGTGCATGCATGCTATTATATGTAATAATACACGATTCCTAGAAATTCTAACACTTCGTAATAGTACGTCAAGTCGTTCTGCCAGCTTTATCTTAGACTTGAGTTTTTAATAGAAAGAAAAATATTTTTCATCGTAGAAATTGTAATGAATGATACTTATTCATATGTCTCACGTTTGAGAGTTTTGACTATGACAAACTGAAAGACAGACAGACAGACAAACTGAAAGACAGACAGACAGACAGACAGAAAGACAGAAAGACAGAAAGACAGAAAGACAGAAAGACAGAAAGACAGAAAGACAGAAAGACAGAAAGACAGAAAGACAGAAAGACAGAAAGACAGAAAGACAGAAAGACAGAAAGACAGAAAGACAGATAGATAGATTCTTTTATTTATACACGGACGTCTCATCAGTAAAAGTACACAAATATAAATGGTTAAAAAAATAACAGTAACTGCTTTACATGAGTACCGTGTGAAGCTGTGAAGCTTAGCCCTTGCCCTGAAAGACTTTTATAAGCAGGCCCCTGAATAGCTAAAAGTTTCTCAAAACATTACTTTGTGGCAAGGGGAGGGCAAGCTTTCCATCAGTGTCCCTCAAAGAATAATTATCAAAGCTGTTTCGATTTACAGATTTGGCATGAAGATAACAAGGGGCTAATTTATGAACCGTTTTAAAGACCATTGTAGCTAAGCGCATTTGATAATAAGTCTCGAATATAGGCCAATAGGCGCCTTTCACGGATGCCGTTACTCAACCTCGTCAGCGCGTTGTTCTTGTTCTTGTTAGAAATTGCCTACAACCTGTGAAATTTTTAAGTGTTTCAATTGTTCGTTGAGTTATGAACTCCTTTCATTACTGCGGACTGTAGTCAAATTCTAAAGAATAATTACACCCTGACGAGGCGCTGAAGTTGAGAAACGGCATCCGTGAAATGGCCTATTGAAGGTTTTCAAAATGCTATTAGTGTTTGTTTGATGCATTTTATCTGCTTCACAGCTATCAGTCGGTAAATCCGCGGGAAAATCCCTTAGGAACCCTGGGTAATATTCTATAGTATTAGTAATATTAGTACCGTTCATAGTTTTAAATACATAAACACGTTAACGGCCATTGTTGGCACGGCGTAGCCTCAACGTCTTCCAAATGTGTTGATGTTTTTTCCGCTCTAAAACAAGTATTTCATTTCTTCAAACATTTCGGTGACCCCAAGTTTAAAGAAATTTTTTAACATGGTGGAGTTTATTTTACATAAGATTTTCCATCTGCGCAATCTCAAACGTTTTTTTAGGCTCTTTGATACGATTTAACCAATACTGATTTCATCAATGTGTGTTCATGTTTTTATTTTAATTTAAGCTAACGTTGGTATGTTTTAACCGCTTGTTAATTGGGCTTGCACAAATTTTACGTTTGCAGTCACTTTTTTTCTGCTCATCCTCAAGCTATTTCGTAATATAAAATAACTGTTATGAATGTCGCATTCTGATTGGTTTAAAGCAAAGCAGCAAATATAAGAGGACATTGCACGCGCGCGCACTTTCCGTTGCATCATTCCTATCTATTATTGTAATTTGTATTTTATAAAAAAAAACTTGTTTGCTGTGCTGTGTGCAGTCATAAAGCACTTGAGGATTGGCATAACACTCGAGAAGTATCTCCTAACACTTCTCTCGTGTTCTGCCAAGCCCTGTGTGCTTTATAACTGTACACAGCACACACGGGCGTTTTCTATTTCTTCGATTCAGTAAGCAGTGTTCTGCCAATTCCCGCGTGCTTTATGACAGCTCACAACACGCGCGTGTTTTCTATCTCTTCATTAAATTCGCTTTACTTCTTTGATATGGACATTTTCACACGATCTCAGTAGTCTCAGTTTCCTGGGTTTTTGATTGGTGACTGACTGAAAAAACGGACTATCAAAAGTCATATCATGAAGGAATATTAAATAACCAGTAATCATGATGAAAAGGTAAATTATACACCGTTAAAAGATGGAAAAACTTACTGACGTTTTGGACGCTAATCCTTCGTCGGAGTAGACGTCGGAGTAGACGAGGGACTATAGTCCGAAACGTCAGTAAGTTTTTTCATCTTTTAACGGTGTATAATTTACCTTTTCATCATTACTATTTCATTAGAAACACCGACGAAGCTCACACTAGTTTTTAGCTAGTTATATCTTCTTATTAAATAACCATTTTATCCTAGTAATAAAGGCGGCAAAAAGATTACCTACAAAAAGAGCTTTGGCATGTTGTTAATCTAGGTCGACCGACTTTGCTCTACTGTGCATTTTTATATTCCTATAGGCAAATATATCACACATTTCGGAGTAACCAAAATCCTTTCGGTCTTAGCTTCGATGATATGACCTTCTCGAACCCGACTACGTTTTTTCAATTAGATGTATACCTCAAAACTAGCTTAATCTTAATTATCGAGTACAGATTCACATCCAGGCATTAAAATTCCACATCCAAATTGTAACTCACAATAAGTCCTTGAAATTTGATGACACTGTACGAAATTCTCTCCAGTACATCGAATAGTCTGAACCTGGCCATACAGTTGATCGACCATTGGAATAACATCCCCATCTGGAGCGATGGTCACTACAAACTTCATGGCATCTTGAAGAGAGAATCCAAACTTGATATAGCTATTCCCAATTCCAGGGCTTGAGAAAGAAACAGCTGGAATTTTTTGGCGGGCTCCGATGATTTTGGCGATGCCGCCTCCAAGAGAATGTCCAACAAGTACCACTTCACTCGTGTTCTTGACTTGTTTGACGTAATCCTCGATAGATTGGAAGAAATGGCTGTTGGAGCCCGCGTGAAAGATTTTGTTGATAAAGGAGCTTCTGGAGACGTATTCTGCTTTAAATTTGATTGGTAGATTTTGAAGAATGGGGAAAACCAATGCGAGGGATTGGAGCACAGCAGTTTCATCCCACAGTTTTGCACTTTCTACAAACTCAAACGTGTCTTGAGGACCTCGAATGGCGATAACGTGAACAAATCCAGTTTGTAAATGAATGAAAGATGTGGTACTGGATATATGCTTTACAGTCCAAGTCATGCTTCTTGTTTTAAAGAAATCATTAGCAAGGTGCTGTATTGCTGTAGAATTGTGTTTAACAACTTGTCTGTTGTAAGTCAGGTTTGCAAAGAAAGCCATGTCAGCAATATTGAACATCTTTGAGGTCCATCTTTGGGTGCAGATTTGGTAGCGTTCTTCTGCAAATGATTGTCTGTCTACTGCGGCAGCATTTTTCTCAAGCTCCTCCTTGCAGTGACTACCACAACCAGTCGGTGTGTTCATCACAGAAGTAAAAATAGTTACAGTCAGCAAGAAAAGAATAAGAGACAAGAGACAAGGATACTTGTTGAAGATGTACTTGTTCCGGTCTCTTATTGTACCTCTAAAGTAAGCATAGATAACGACAAAAGGCAGTGAAAAGTGGTAATAATAACACGAATGCAATGATACCAACTGAAGAATCCGTGATGATGCCGAAAGCAATAGGACTGATGACAGAAAACATAACTAGAATCACAGCAATACAGACATGAGCACACAGAATCTTCTTGCTCTTGACAGAATGCGTAAAGACAAAGACGATCAAAAGTAGTGATCCAATAACTGACAACCCAAAGGCTGTAACCCAAACTACTACGGAGATGTAATGGAAATAGTCCGCAAAATTGACTTGTGAGTCCACGGGTGCAACTGCGCCGGCCCAGACGCCACTGATCACTACTACAAGCAAAAGAAGCACTACTCGAGCAATATTGTACTTGATGGAAATCTTGAGGAGAACGGCTTTGAGAACTTCCCAGAATAGGGAAAGCATCAGGGAAACAAGGACGAGAACAGAACAAAGAAGAAAGAACAAGCAAACTGAGATGATATTCTTCTTGGCTGAGTAGGAGCCCACTGGAGACAGCATCTCAAAGGTCATGTCCATGTGATAAACTGAGACTGAAAGCGAGAGCAGAAACAAAGAAAGAAATGAAGATGATAGAAAGAACGAGATAAGACAGAATGAAAAGAGTGTCGAGGAGAAAACGAAGAAATGTCCAACCACATCCTTTGCGATCTGGAAAAAGCTGAAAATTTAAGGAGGAAAAGAAAAGATGGTTAGATAATTATTCCTTAAGCATGTCATCCGATAGAATAGCACTGATGTTACACAGACACACAACCTTTTAATGTTTCAAACACTCTAAAATGAAGCATTGAGTTCAAATACACCGGGATCTTGAGTGATCTATTCAAATCTTATTTTTAATCGATTGGCTCAATGGATGATTCACAGTAAAATACATACAAAAAATGATTGAAAAAATCTCGAAGTGTTCACGGTTGCAGTGTCCTCAATAATTGGTTCAAGTTGGTATAACAATGCATTGTGGGACTGTTTTAGATGACGAAATAGACGCTATCTTGGAAATATTTCCCCTACAACCCTAGCACGCTTCTTTTAGCCTTGGAACGCTAATGAACCGGGACCAATTTGGCCTAGTAATCGAAGTAATATTTCAAAGCCTACAATGAGGATTGGACGGGATTTGAAATCCGGTCCAATTGGAGGCTTCGATATGGCTTCTCATACTCATTAATAATTCTGGAGGTCATTCATTTAGGATTGAAAGACTTAAGGGACAGATATGTCCCTGAACTGAATTAATTGTGATCCAGTCCAAGGAGATAAACAAAATTAATTCAATCCTTTCACAGGACTTTACCAGGTTTCAAGTAACATCATGTGACCCAAAAATTTGATTGGCTGGTTTACTCATGAATTATTAATGAGTTTGTGGAAGCTAAATATAGTGCGATCATCTTTCGAAAAGTCCATCCAGAGTTCTGGATAATCTTTACGAAACCTTCGTCATTCTAACAATATTTTTCCACTTTAAGCACCCCACAACCCCAGTTTTCCTTTAGTGAACTTTAAATTTAACATTGTCAAATTAACACATTTTCCTATATTCTAGCAAATATATAGTCATTATCGAAAGCAGAAAATTCACTTCCTCTTTAACATCGAGTGCTCTTTCCATATCTGGTGTTCATTTTGACACGTCTGCTCGTTTCAAGGGGGTATGTTCACGTGAACTGCTAGTGCAAATGGTTTGTAAGGGAGAGAAACTTTGAGAACTCACAGAATAATTATGGGGCATTTCTACGAAAGTGTTACAGCCATAGAAAGCGAATACATGATCATACTTAAACCTTCTATAATAATGCAGTTGTTGCAGTTGCAATTGTGTTATTCAAAAACGATTCCAATAGCGCAATGTCATGATCAATATTAACCTATTTTAAGAAGAAACATATTGACAAGATCGATATAATATTTTAGATCAATTAATCGTCGATGGAATTCGTGTATGCTTGCCTTTTCTTCCTCCTTTGGTTTCATATGAAACCCAGCATAAGCGTAGTCATCGTCTTCTTGAACAAACATTCCTTCCGAAAAGATTTTCAACGGTATCATCTTGACTTCCTTCTTGTCTGTTTGGTTGTGTTCAACTTTCACAGTTCAATTGCAACAACGACACAAACAGAGACTCCTTATGTTAGATTTGATGAACAACAAAATGTCCTTAGATCTAACCTTGTCAGTTCAATAAAAATATATAATCCACCTCGCTTTTATGCATCCTAAGAGTCTAAGAACGTTCTAGAACCTCAAAGAATCCTGCTCTAAGGTAGCTTTAACAGTACTAATAGTTTAGTATTCGAATTCAATAGTTGTTTATATTCCGATATGATAATAGTGATGATAATAGTAATAATGAACTGACGTTTGAAAGCGTTCATCTGTGAAGCAAAGCATTCTTCAGCTTCCAATAATAACCACATAATATAAATTAGAGTGATTTTTATTGAGACCCATTGTTTTCTTTGCTTTTTTATTTTTTATTTTAATTTTATTTTATATTTATTTTATTTTTTAATCAACTAGTACTAGTACTGACTAAACAAAGTCAGTTTTCTTTCACGGGTTAAATAAGATCACTTTAACAAGAAAAACAACCGAAAATTTGCATAAGAGAAATCAGGTTGGATAGATAGATAGATAGATACACTTTATTTACTTAAGGGAAACAGTAATTACAGAAAAAACTGTACTCTCCCTTACGGACCTAACAAAAATATGAAATTATATTAAAGATAAAGAAAAAAGCAGTTGGTCTAAGTCAGAGAAGGATATAATACTGAAAAAAATAGTGGCAACTGAAGTATATAAATATCAATATAAGAAAGAAAGGAAACATAATACATCAATTTTACTGTTTCATTAGAAACACCGACGCATCTCACACTAGTTTTTAGCTAGTTATATCTTCTTGTCAATTTTAATGGTAAACTTCTTAATAAGGATATATTAGCCATTCATAAATTAATATTAATATATAAATAAGAGAAACTTTGAAATTATCATTATATGATTCCATAATGGTTATATAATACTAGGCCTTTCTAACATTCTTGAAATTGCTCTATTTCACTATGACGTCACTGCTTATTTATGTGGGGGATAGAATCGCCAAATCCAATAGAAAATTCAGCAAAATTTTCTTCTAGAGAAACAGTTTAGTCTAAAATGGGCTGGTTTTCAGAAATAATGTATAATATGTACTAAAAATATTCTGAGCGTTTGCTGGCTATTCTACTTCTCTTCGTGGATTGATACGGGTTTAGTAGAACAATTTTAGGTAAATTTGAGTTGATTGGACCCCCTACGACGACCATGATAAACAATAGATTGTTTTGATGTGTCGTCATAGTAAAATAGGGCAATTAATTAAGGTTAATATTAGTTTTAACCATAGTGTATGTAGATTGGCGTAGTAAGTGATGGAAGTCGTGAACATATCTTTTATTTTGTTTCTACTTGATTACATTTATAAGAATATCAAGTGTCGAACTGACGTACAATATGTGATGTCGTAATAGTGACGTACGGCATTCCTCGTTGATTTCGTGCGTGTCTTATTCGTGGCGATTGCGTGACGAACGCAAGTTGCGTGAACTAATGGTGTACGGTAGGAATAGGCCATTTGCATTAAGGCGTCATTTTACTACCACTACCAAAATGCTTCGTGAATTTTCTTTCTTATTCAAATTTGTAGTTCCTCATGGGAATAGTGAGACAATTGAGTGCTAATTAACAGAACAAAAGACAGTGTGCAATGGAGTCTGTAGTGGTAGCAAATGACGCCATAATGCAAATGGCCTATAAGTATTTCGATCTCCTGAGAATTGGAAACCTATTTTTATGTCCTCCAAATCAAGTTGCATTCCGACGTGTCGCAAGGGGTTTTATAGATACTCGATGTACTTTTGCGCCGAATTTCACTGTGACAGAAAAAACTTTAGACGAGGAGTGTGATCATGTTACCGATGAGAAGTAATCCCGTATACTGCAGCTTTAAGCAGATTTCGTTCGAAATGAAATGCCAAGGCACACAACATAGCCTTCGTCACATCCGGAATTTTCTTCGTACATACCCTGATAAACACCGTCTGCAAAGCATCATCGCCAGAAAGCTTGTTCTGGACCCCCCGCAGATTCCGCGATTATATATAATAAATTCTGATTGGCCGTTAGCCAAGCTCATTCTAACGTGAACTTCCATTGGCTACACACAACACGGCACTAGAGAAAAACATTTGCGCATGCGTGCATTTCAGCACGTTTTCTAAGAATTTTGAAAAGTTTGAGTGAGAAAATAAATGTTTGTTTTCTCAAAGTATAAAAAATCCGCAAGTATACTTGTTGCCAAATTTACATATTTTTAGCATGAATGACGTTTTGACTAATTTGCATACGGTTTAGATCATGCGCAAACGTTTTTCACCCGTACCCAGAGCCCGCGTTTCTTCTGGCATTTTGGCGCATGCGCAGTGTTCCGGAAGTAAAATATAATTAATGAAAAATTATGCTCTCAAACAGAATTTTGAGTTTACTTCAGATCAAAATAGTAATTAGAAATCGGGATATATTTTTGGGAGCAAGTCTGTTAACGGTTGGGCTCTTATACCGGAAGTCAAAGAAATCCTGGTCTCAAAAAAATGGATTATACCAGAGCCCTCGTTCCTCGTTCCATGCCGTGGCTCGCTTGATTTTGAATAAAGTCGTGCAATTCAAGTATTCGAGTTAGTGCAAATAGCCAGGCCGCTCACAGAGGATACCAAACCCGACAAAGATAAATACCGTAATTAAAGCTTAGTGTAAGATATTATGAAAACACATAGAACCGGCGACGACCGGAGACAACGGTGACTTGGCCGGATATCGCAGTCGACTCTAGGAAAATAGCCATACAAATAAAAATATTGCCTAGTTCCTCAACTGGGTCACATGCACAGAAACTCACCATGCAAGATAACCCTGTTATAAAGTCTGGATTATTGTTTTATAAAATATGATATGGATCCCTCACACCACTCGATGTAAAGTTGGAAGTTTGCTCAATTAACCGCTCCAAGGCCAGCCGGTTCAGAGAGTGAAAATTATCCAATGGATAGAGGTTTCGCACCATCACGTGAAGGGAGCCATGTTAGGAACGATTACAATCGTTTTACGTGAGAAAGAATTCAATTCCCGAGAGTACAGGGATGTTATTATTCTGCCATCTAACTACAGGCAGTCCTGGATTACTGGATTGTAGCAACGGTACGTGATGGTTCAAAACCTCTATTCATACTTGTCCGGAGTCGATAGATTTATCCCTGGATAAGATTTATCCGTCGGATATACAATGCTATCTACAGTTCGTACATCCGGCCCCAGTGATTTAACCCAGACATATTTTCTGTATGTAAAAAGCGCCATCCAGGATAGATTCCCTTTCACAATAGGATTGCAATTTTGATGACATTTCACGTGTGATAACCTTCGAGTCTGTCTTTTCGTCGAGGGTCGAGGGTCGAGGGTACCACGTCGAGTGTCGAGGGTACCAAGTCGAGGGTCCAGTATTACGTCGAGGGTACCAAGTACCAACTACAGGGTAGACCGAATTACAATGTCTAATATGGAGGAGAATTTCTAACTATTGAAAATATAATTGAAAACCATTCGCGGCAAAGTTGCATTTGAGCCCCAAAGGTCATTTCCGGTTTTATATTTAGGCTCTGACAAACAAGACCGATTTTGTAACGCCACGCTTGACACGTATTCAATACTATATATACTATTTCTTTGGAGCTCCGCTTTTAGGCAGTGCCTAAATCTACATTAAGTTTATATTTCCATTATCCTAAAAAAAAGAATTAAAAATAAAAAACCAAACGAATATTTTGTAAAGACTTCTCATCTGATTACTCCGTCATTTGACAGTTCTTGATGCAAAGCATGCATTAAACTGACCGGAAATGTGCGCTATTGTATTCCCGTGCGCATAGGCAATACGAGTCTTTCGAAGCAGATAGCTAGAGAAGAGAGCTGTATATTCGTTAGTTTTAATATTCGTAAGTCGATTTACTATTACCAAGATCATGTCTAGTTGTGGGAACTTAAACCAAGTAAGCAGGCAAGCCGAGAAGCTGGGAATGCTTGTCATTTACGACCCATGGGGCCAAGGAAACCGCTGTTTTCACCAGTGCCTCGCAAAGTTTTTTAACAAGGACTTAAAAGTATTGGTGAATCAGCTGGAATGCTACATGCTTGACAACGACACTATTCCCACTATGAACGAGGTACGTTATCATAATTTTGCTGTTGTTTTAAATTTAAAAAAAAATCTATAAATAATAGTAAGCGTGTCAAGCGTGGCGTTACAAAATCGGTCTTGTTTGTCAGAGCCTAAATATAAAACCGGAAATGACCTTTGGGGCTCAAATGCAACTTTGCCGCGAATGGTTTTCAATTATATTTTCAATAGTTAGAAATTCTCCTCCATATTAGACATTGTAATTCGGTCTACCCTGTAGTTGGTACTTGGTACCCTCGACGTAATACTGGACCCTCGACTTGGTACCCTCGACCCTCGACGTGGTACCCTCGACCCTCGACCCTCGACGAAAAGACAGACTCTAACCTTCCTATTTCCTCAGGATGTGGGCAGTCAACTGTTGAATCAGTCAACGGACATCTTACCAAGGTGCCTGTTTGGCGACGGGGCGCCTCAATGGCACCGTGATACCTATGACATTTCTCTGCAAATGGTAGGCGTTGCCTGCGCTGTATGTGAATGTAACTGTGCCTAAAAGGCGTTACAGACGGGCTTAGCACGCAGGCTAGTGTAGGCGACGAGTATTAAGGGAAAGGAAATAATGAGTATTGTTTATCACTGTGCAAATCGTTCGTTCGGAAATGCTTCGCGGAATTGAGCTATGATTTTGGGTCGTTACCTCACGGTGATAGTGGTTAAAACCTCTTTAGCAGAACTCGGTCATTCTAATGAGGCATAAATTCATACAGATTGAATGGGTTGTATTATTCTTGATGTAAATCAATTCACGCTTTGTTTAACTTGTATTCGATACGGTGTTCGAACAGATTTGATCTTGTTTTGCTCATTTTTTTAATTACTGAGTCCCACATCATCATAAGAGTTTAAAATGTTGCCATTACGGCCAATCGCTATCGACCCGGCCCTCGTAGCTAACCCGTAAGCCCACAAGCTTGTATGATCTTACCAAGAATCTTCTAAAACAGCTATCTTTGAGTACCAGGTGTTTTTCTGGGTGACTTGGCGAACGCATTGTCAAGTAATTGTCAACGCAAACAATCAAAAGAACAAACAACATAAAACCAAACATGACATTACAACTCGCACTTAGCTATTTTCTTACGTACTCAAAAAAGTCGGACCTATCAGATTGCAGCGAAGACAACTATTAAAAAGATTTCTTGTCAAACAAACTGAGAATACAGTGGAAATTAACATGCCATGACGAATTAACGGTTAAATGCTTCAGTTTTACTCTTTGCCGTCGATATTTACGATCATGCCCATAATCCCTGTCGATCTTGGTCCAATAATCATTTAATGACGTCATAGTTTTCATAATCCCCAGGGAACAGCAAGGAAGCTAGTTAGTCTGACACAAGATATCGATCATCGCCAAGAGCTTGATGCTGCATGTCATCCTGGCTTGGCTTGCTATAAGAGAGAACTAATCAAACCTGACTTGAGATATTCTCAATATACGTACCCTACGTCGCCATGAGACAAGAATTTCGATGGAAGAACTATAAACTTGACTACCCAGACATCAGTGTGTTCACTACTTCCCCAGTAAGTAACATCATGGTTTAAATTCTTATTTTAGTCACTGATATAATGCTTGATTACTCTGCGAAAATCATTTGATCCTGCTATATCCTTATCCGCCTTGGATAATCATTGCTAATGCAAAAATAAGATTTCATTTTTAATACATAACAATATACCGGCAATTATGAAGGAATCTTTTAAAAAAGATCTTCAGCCGGCAATACCACCAGAAACTACAAACCATGATTTTTTTAAGATCTCTTGCACGATGAATAATATATTAGTAAGTGCCCAAACAGGCACCTAGCTTAATGCCATATTTCGCAACAATTCGCGACTATAATCTTGAAAGTAATAATTGTAGAATAGAATAGATATGCACATCTTTATTTAAAGTATTTATGTCACTAGACCTTATTATAAACCAGCCTGGGCAATGATATCTTCAGAAACTACGAAGATTGTTAATCCCTATAGTTGTTGTTATTTTAAAACTTATAGATTTCCTGGGATACTGATTGGTTAGGATATCATATTTAAGCCCCTCGGATGAGTAACAATAATGTCTTGAGGTTAGTTTAGAGTGTCGTGTGTTGGTGTAAGATTAGAAAATCTTTCTCAAGCGAATTCGAGGGAGGATAAAAAGTGAGAGAATCGCAAGCCAAGTGGGATAAGCACAGGACTTGTCGAAGCACGTACCGCTGCTCACTCAAGTGTTGTGTTATAAAGGTGTAAATTAATTTAGGACGACAGCATGATATCTTAAGAATATTTTTGTCATTAAAGAATTTTAGATTTACGTTCACGGCAAACATGAAACGTCAGTTGACCAGTAAAATATTCTTTTAAATGACTGAAAAAGAATCGCAAAAAAGTCCAAGTAGTAGAAAAACAAAAGAGTATTTGCGCTTGGTGAGAAGGTTTGTAAATAGTAAAGTAAAATACAGGAAAACTATGAAAACGTGGTCACGTTTGCCCGGTTTGCGGGGAGAAAAAAAGTCATTCTAAAACTATCTGTTTGTGAGAAATAACGCCTGATAATAGATAGAAAAAATACAGAAGCAATGATGGTAGAAACTGGTAGGAAAAATTAAGAGTAAGGAGTAATCATACTTTGGTGAGTAGACAAGCGACTTTCGCTGTTGGATGTTCTTGATATATTGAAATAATCCATAGTTCACTTCTTAGAGCTAGAACACACTACAAAAGTAACCCTAGAACAATCAATTACCAAAATAACAATCATATAACATCTTCACAAAAACTTTCTTAAAGCAATTTTCCTTATGAAAAACCAACCAGATTTTTATTTTTCCAATTGGTGTACAAATAGCTCGCCTTATTCAAATCAAAATTAAAGTTATTCCAGAAAATAATTATTTACCCACAAAGCTGCTGTTCATATTCTCTTATATCAATATTTAATGACAAGAGAAATATTCAATGCCACATCTTTTAAATAATTGAATTGAGTTTGCCTTCAATATTTTTTAAAATGTAACTCAAAAGACGAAGTGACAGACACGAAATAACAAACGGTATTTGAGGTTATTCATAAGGTCAATCCACTGTGTTCTTTTTATTACATGCCCGGCTTTTGTTTGAATGCTAGAGTGCCTTTCTGACCAAAGCTGGAAAAACACTGTCATTGAGAAGCCAAGAACTAAAATTCCATTTGTTTAGAACTTTACTAATCATGCAGCTTGTAGCAGTGACAATACATCAGTGTATATATTATCTTGTTCGTCATGAGTCACCTCAGATCTTATCTTGTTCAGGATATTCATTTAGAACGTTTACGTGGTCGTCATCTCTTTTCTTTTTTCGACTTTTTTTTTCTTTTCTTTCCTTTTTCTCTCCTTTTATTTTTTTTTTCTTCATTGACGTCGTCTTCTTCTTTATTCTTTATTCTCTTTTCTCCATTCTTTATTATTTGTTTCTTCTTCTTCTCCTTCGACTTCATCGTACTCGTTTTATTTCTTTTCTCTCTCTATCTCTTCTCCTTTCTGCTCCTTTCTTTTCATTTGTTTCTTCTGATTTTTCCTTCTTAATGTTATTTATTTTTCCTCTTTCTCCCCCCCCCCCCCCCCTTCCTTCCTTCCTTCCTTCCTTCCTTCCTTATTGTTTTCTGTCTCATCTATCGCTCATTCTTTAAATTTGTTTTTCGTGAATCAACCTTCCCTGTTCATGGCGTTCATTTTTTTCCTCAATCCTTCGTACAATAATAATTTTTCTCTACCGTGTTCATTCTCTACTAAAACCAAATCCTAACCGACCTTGATTTTAACATGGTTTCTAAAAAACAAAAGTTTCATTTCATATGTCAACCCATCAATCAATCGATGTAAGAAGCCGTGATTTTAAGGTCTATCCCCGCATCAAATCAAAAACATCCAGTGGTCTACCATGGTTTGGCCACAAAAACACCGTCACAAATGAGGTACATGGTATAGCTATCATCCCGACGTCAGTTTTTGCACAACTGTGACGAAGACTTTTGAAGTCGTGAGTCAATCCCAGCTTCTCATTTTCCTCGTAAACCCGGGGTTTTTTTTATTTTATTTTTTTTTTAGAGTTTATAGTCGAAAATTAGATCTGGAAACATGACGATCTCTCCCTAGCTCGATGAAAATCGAAATGAATACTCGTTCGATCAAAAGTAAACCCAAGGTGGTCTTTTGTCTTTCAACCGCAAATCCCAACCCAGCCTTAAAGCTGTCAATGATGATAAAATGAAAGATGCCTCAGGGCACAGCGTTTAGCTTGCGATAAAACCCCGCCACTAATTACGTCCTTACTAAGTGATATTATTTTAAAGATGGTTGGAGTTTGGGCGCAAATGTTTCGTAGATACGAAAAAAATGGTACGATCTATATCGGAAAGCCTAGGAATCATTTTAGGGTCAAATAAAGTGACAAAATGTTTATTTAGAAAACTCGTACTAAGTAACAACACGAAAATAAGGTGTTTTGGTGTTGATGGAATGTTTAAACTAGAATCAATAAAGAGCGCTAAATAAATAATACTTTAGCAAACAGATCTGTTATATGATTTGACAATTTTTAGCAGTCTTTTACATGCGTAGTAGTTCACTCACAAATGAATCCAATCAGTAACATTAGAATACAGTCCTTTGACTAAACGTTGTCGTTGATCGGATCATCCCTACGCGCCTAGACCGAAAAGGATAACGGGTAAATTACCCAGAACTTGCGTCATCAAGCGAGCTCAAGACGTGTTAGATAACATATGAGGCAGCTAGTAACTGTGAAATAATTATCCCCATGATCCTTTTTGGTCTAGGCGCGTAGGGATGAAGCCGATCAAGCGACAACGTTTAGTTAAAGGACTGTATACATTGCAAACTGAATCATATATAACCGACTATTGTCATCTTCCCATGGAGACAATTAAGAAGTTTTTGTCCTACACATAGAATTCAATTCAATAAGAAAAAAAATCACGCATTTATGCACTCAAGTGAGGGGTAAGTATAGTGGTTAGAGAAGATCGGAAGCGCACGGCATCACATAAACATCTTAAACTGCGCTTGTGGGCATTTAGCTTTAATGCACTTTTCGGGGGGCAGGGAACGAAAGGGATTGAATGGCCATATCTATTTAGAATTGACCTTGTTTTTCTTTTGTTTTCTTCTAGTGGATGTCACCGTTATTCTTCATTTTTTATCGTGCAATGATCGCTCTGTACACAACAATCTGGCAGATATTAGGTGTGGTCTATCGCGTAGACCATGGTTTCAAATGGTTAATCTTCTAACAAACTGGAGCTACACATTTCTCAACGTCCACTTCATCATAGGGACTTTCCTTCCTGTATATTATCACTATCTGTACAACAAACGTAAAATCGTGTCATGTGACGCCAACGCTAACGAACAACCAAGAAACGATGACGTTGAAATCAACCTTGACAACGGATGCCCACTTAGCGAGAAGCCCGAGCTAGCTCTCCGACATCCCCGGAAGTTAATTATTGCTTGCAAAGCGTCATGGGTTGTTTATAACATAGCAGCTAATGTTGGACTTTTGGTGACCTTGATGTATTGGTGTATTGTGTATGTCCCTGGTCAATACGTTGATGGTTCAAATGTCAACGCCCATGCGATCAATTCTGTGTTAATCGCTATAGACATGCTGCTTTCAAGTACTCCATATCGTGTTTTCCATTTGATCTATCCCGTGCTATATTCACTGATATACAGTCTGTTTACTATCGTATATTGGGCAGCAGGAGGTACCAATGAGAATGGCAAACCTTACATCTATGCCATCATGAACTACGGAGAGAATGCTGGGCTTGCCGTGTTAATGGCGGCCATGTTCGTACTTCTCGCCGTTCCGTTATCTCAGTTCTTGTGGTACGGCTTATATAGGTTTAGAATGTGGTTGGTAGCAAAGAAGACTAGATAAACAATTTTCATTTAAATCATGATTAACAGTATTGCGTTGAGACGAGATGTTAAGAATCAGTCATCTATGTAAAACTGCAATAATATATACATTTATTCTCAGTAAGGGAAGGTATATTCTTATTGGGGGAGGGGAGGGTCACATCAAACCATAAATCCGTGGCCATAGAACCATAGTTAATAAGCCTGATGACGTTTTACCCCCGTCTCTAGACCATAATCCTTTTCACATTGCTTTTGTTCTTTAATTATGAGTACTGTTTCTGTATTCTCTAAGGAATCAAAAATTTTAATATGAAAGTATTTTAAAAATTGTTATGACATAGAGTAGGGGGTAAAACGTCATCTCGCTTCAGGCTTATTATGGTAGAACCTAGCACCCATATCGTATGTGATAAACATTGATAAATATAAAGAATGTAGTATTATACATCAATTTATCGTAAGTTCACTGAAATGAACAACATGCTTTTACTAGAATTATCAGAATTAAGCAATCCAACTTAAATCAGAATGAAATGAATTTTTTTGTACAGAACCAACATGGCAGATATATAACAACAACCCGGCTTTTGTACTTCCCTTTTAAAAGAGTTACATCGCATAATTTGCCATCATCATTTGCATCTTATTATTTCAACTGATTTCGGAGCATTAAAATATCAATGCTTGGATGAGTTGATTGCATTAGAGACTCGTTTGATTCGCTGATAAATGAAAAGGGTTTACGAGGCGTGAATTAAGAATAGAGAACGTTAAGGGTTTCTAAGTTGCACGATGATCATTAAAGGAATTCAATGAAGCAAAGGTACAGACTCTGAAATAAGTGGCTGAAAACAGACTCTGAAATAAGTGGCTGAAAACAGACTCTGAAATAAGTGGCTGAAAACAGACAACTGTCTGAGAAGGACTGAAGCCGTACGAAAGATATCAGCAACAATCGGTATCCGGAAAAGGAACAATTTCAGAATGCCCGTCAAGGGTATGAAGCAAGGACTTTGAAAACGATGGAATAACAATCATTAGTGTGTGCATATAATTGGATCGGGTATTCTGAAGTTGTGCCCAGGGGGGCTTTACACTGAAAATTGACTCCGATAGAGCTGCAAAATGCTACTGAAACAGGAGCTGTCTATAAAGAACTTTAAATTATCGTACAAACGTACGAATGATTTTGTGGAGTCGAAGGTAAGTAGGGGTCTTTCTCGTTCTGAGTGTTCTCAATACTCATTTACTACGACCTCATATGTCTTACCCGTACTAAATTACCCTGGCCATGCAGTTTTAAAAATTAACTCCCTCGGGCACACCTGATGTGTTTACTCTATTATGGCCTTCAAACAGATTATGGATTATTTAAGGATCGGCTTTAAATATCAACTGATGTGTGGGATAGAGTTGGTTTGTTTGTTGTTGTTTATCTTTTGACTTTATATCCTTCTACGAGGCACAAAAAAAAACCTCAGTTTACGAACATGTTTTTTCCTTATTTTATCGTAGTGGTTTCCTGTGCAAATAGTTATTGTTTATCGAGGTTTTCTGGCTATGGTTTGCTTGACTTGGATTGCCTATGCTGCGGCAACATCACCCATAAACGTGAAAACCTTCTTTTACCTGACCAACTGGACCTATACTGCTATAACTACATACTTTATCCTGTCCACAACACTCACCATTCTGCACTATACTCAAGGAACAAAGAAACACCAGCATCACCGCCTGATAAATCAACCTGAGTTCGACAGTCAAAGAGAGAAGGAGGATGCAGACGATGAAGTAAGCGACGATGAAGATAACCTAAAATGGTACTACCGTTTTGTGTGGATTCTCTTAAACGTTTCCTCAAACATGTCTCTTTGTGTGACCATTTGCTTTTGGACTTTAATCTACGACGGAAAGACAATTCATACCTCGGATGTCTTTATTCATATTTTGAACTCAATATCCATGGTTCTTGAGGTCGTTCTCAGCTCAGTTCCTCTACGTGTTCTTCACCTAATTTATCCATTCATTTTTGGCTTTGTTTATACACTAACAACTGTGTTATTCTGGCTGTTTATTGACAAAACGTATTTATATGTTGTATTAGACTATTCTCATAAACCAGGTCTAGCTGCTGGAATCTTACTCGGTTCAACTTTATTCTATTGCCTTTAGTTCAGATATTCCTCTATGCATTGCACCGTATAAGGAATCAACTCTCAGAGAAATACTCTGAAAGTAGTGATTGAAGATGGTATGAATAAGTCCTGGTAAAAAAATATAATAAAGTAAATGTATTAAGAATATATTTTCTCTTGTGCTCCTCTCCTCTCCTCTCCCCTTCCCTCCCCTCCCCTCCCCTGCCCATCCCACCCCACCCCTCCCTACAAATTCATCATGGCCTCGATATGACGCAGCTATATATAGCTTCAAGTGGACCTTAACCTTAGTTAAGTCACTGAAGCCAAACGGAGCAATAAAGATGCCGAACTACAATTAGTACTGGATCGGGTATTTTATTCTTCGTGGAACTACAGCAACATGTGTGGAGAAGAGTTTCGTTTGGGAATGGTAAAACCGAAACATGACAGACCTCGAGACTTTGCTGAATCTCCGGTAAATATTGAGTGATTGCATCCATAATTAGATCCCCTCCTTTCATTTATATAATTGCCAGTCAGCAAATCAAATATATCACGTTGAATTTGCTTTTTTAGTGTAGATGTAAAACTAAAACTTATTTAGTGTGAAATAAAGTCGACGCAATTAATTCAGAACATAGTTAGATACAAAATTGTTCGAGATATAGACTGGTTTTTCCCGCAAGAAATTTACTACTAAGACGTACTAAGTATAAACAGCTTAGTATCCTGTTCTTCACTAGATAATCAACGAACCATAAGGCTGTGTTCATAATGCATGGCGGGGGGGGGGGGGGGGGGGGGGTAGGTGGAATTGAGGGTGGATCGGAAACTTTTGGTAGGAAAAAGGGGGGTATGCACAAATTTTGGAAGAGGCTACAAGCCTTGCTTCAGGAGTATCGTATTTTTTTGCATGACTTTAATGGGGGTGTTAAGAATTATTCTGGACATTTCAAATTTCCACATGCCTCCCCTCCCCCTCTCCCAATGCCATAAATTATAATGAACGCAGCCTTAAAGTGTATATGACACGAAAAAATTTCATCGTTTAAAATGTCCAGTATGTTAGTAATATTAAATATTTCGTAATGAAATTTGTTTCAAAAGCTTATTTCTTGTAATATTTGAGAAAATTAAGCCCAATTTATGACGTCATCTTGTTGACACATCCTCTAGATTCAGTAGTAATGTACTAAATACAAATTGTAATTCGTACAAAATAACAACAAAAGGCATATTCTTGTGGGCTTCATTTGATAGCTTAGGTAGTATTCTTCAAATGTTGGGAAACTGAAAAGTGTACTACCTGAAATTAAGATTCTACATTCAAACATATTTCGTGTTTTGCAACTAAATCTGGAGACTTGTCAACAAAATGACGTCATAACTTGTGCTAAATTTTCTTAAATTTCTAGAGAAATACGTTTTTGAAACAAATTTAATCGTGATATTTTTATTAGTGCCAATAAACTACACATTTTTAACATTAAAAGTTTTTCGTGTCATATGCACTTTAAGAATCATATGCATTAGTGAAATCACTCACGCAAACAAATTAATTTAAAATTTTCTCTTTTTGCGAAGCCATCTTTTGGCAGGGCACCAGTAGATGACTGAGTTAGGCTGCATGTAACGTTTTTTTCTTTCTTTTTTTCTTTTTCGTGAAACTAAAACAAACTGACTAAAAACTCTGACTGATAATTATATCAACACAGAGAAAAGAAAAGTGTCAAAAATGAACAGGATTTCAGGTATGCAAGGCTGGCCGCGCGGTTCTATGAGATTCAAGAAACTGATTCCTATAGCTCGCTGGCTGAACCAACACTTTTCATCAGCGTTACTGTCTCTAACATACCTAACGCAACTCATATTATTACCATGCATCCATACATGTTCTACGCAACTCATATTATTACCATACATCCATACATGTTTTTTGTTGTCATTGTTTGTTTGTCTGTATATAAATCTGTCTATCTCTGAGTTGATTTTTGTTTTTGTTGTTGCTATTGCTTTTTGTCTTATTTTGTTTTAATGTTTTTTGTTGTGATATTTGATTTTTTGTTATTGTAATTTTCGACTTAAGGCTACTAAACCTCAGATTAAAGAATATCTTTTACGAATCTAAAGCATTCGGTTGTCACGATCTTCATGCACGTCAGCTCCATAACGACCGTAAAAATATAAAGAAAATTTAACAAGCTGATTGCATTACGTTCTAGTGGTTTCCATGGTATCTGGTTGTCATCTACCGTTTCATATTGGCCGTCTACTGCCTGGGCTGGATGATCTACAGTGGCTACTACTACAGACACGACGGGCCGTTGTGGTTCATTTGGCTCACTAACTGGGGCTACTTCTGTGTTACTTTATATTTCACCCTCGCTACTCTGGTCACCCTGCGGTACCACTGCAAAGAAAAGCACCAAGTAGTGGTTGCCATGGAGATGAGGCAAGTGGAGGATCACCCCGTAGAAGTGGAAGACGAAATGCCACTAAGATGGCACCATAAAGCAACATGGGTGATCTATAACTTTGCTGCTAATAACGCAATACTAATATCATGCCTCTACTGGGGACTACTCTTTCGAGGTGGTGCTCTGGAAGGACTAGATGTCAGTACTCACCTTCTCAACACAGTATTCGTTATGTTGGAGGTCATCCTGTCCTCCATACCCATCCATCTTCTTCACATCGTCTATTCGTCATGTTTTGTTATTGTCTACATGGTGTTCACAGGTGATCTACTGGGCAGCTGGGGGTACGAATCCATTCGACAGGAAGCCATACATTTACTCATATCTTGACTATGAGTCTAGCCCTGGACTAGCAGTGGGGTTGTTCCTTGGTTGTTTGTTAATAGGAGGACCGTTATGTCAGCTTATACTTTTTGGATTGTACAAGTTAAGGCAGCTGACTGCTATGAAGTGTGGACGCGTGGACCAATAGACAAAAGGCCCACGTTGGATTGCCTGTGAGCTTCCCTCCATTCCATCCTTCCTTCCTTCCTTCCTTTTTTCCTTCCTTCCTTTTTTCCTTCCTTCCTTCCTTCCTTCCTTCCTTCCTTCCTCCCTCCCTCCCTTCCCTCCCTCCATTCTATCCTATCCTAGGAATTTAGAGAAAAAATTTTTTTTATAGAGGGAGGAAGATCGGAGAGCCCGTAGAAAACCCCCCGAAGCAAAGGAGAGAACCCGAAACCAACCAGTATAAAGTTTGTTAGGTCTCTCCCTTGATTCAAAGCTTTTTCTCTAGTTTCCTTCTTCCGCAAAACTAACGATTAGAACACAGGGCCCGATTGTACGAATTCTGGATAGCGCTATCCAACGGATAAATCTTATCCAGTGGATAAATTTATTGGATAACAGCATCGACTTATCCACTGGATAAGGGTTTATCCGCCGATTAGCGCTATCCAGGCTTCGTACAACCGGCCAGTTCTTCGTGCTTCAAATACGGCCTCGTGCGCGGCTTTTTCATTGATAATTAACAACATATTTATCGACCGCAGTATCCCTACCATTCAAGGAGCCAGAATTAAAGAAGAAGGGGTACTTCTAAATATACCAGCTATCTGCCATTGGACAAAATTGCTATGAAGCCAGAACGATGAGTTTCTAGTCAGTTCCTACATGTATTTTGTTGTGATAATAAACATATGCAATGTTTATTTTGTTTTTGTTTGTTTGGTTTTGTTTGTTTTTTTGTTTTTTGCGCCTAGATTCGGAATTGCGTCGAATCAAGTTTTCGTCATCGTCTTGACCTTTCCTTGACACCTCTGTCTACCAGTAATCCCGGCACTAATACTTCTGTCATTAATCCCCTAGTGGGTTTTAGAAATTCGTCAATTTGCGGAAGCTTGTTTGCATTCTTTCGTTTGTTCACATATTGGGAAGTTTTCGCCGGTTCTTCGCTTATCTGTAGCTAGAGCTTGTTCATTTAACTCAGTTACTCTCTAATCACGTTAAGCACTGCTTAGCAGTGGTCCCAAACCTGCGCGCACAGTTTCTCCAATGTTCAATTCTTATTCATACTTTATTCTGCATCGCTAATGGTTAAAATGAGTATTCTCTAATAAAATAGTATTCATTTAAAAAATGCTAACCTCATCGTTACTTGACGCCAAGGTTTTAAGAGTTCAAAACAGGAAATGAGGTTAAAAGATCTCCATATTAGCGCGCAAAAAAAACACTTTGTTTTTTACTTAGTAATTAGAATATTCAAGCGTGAACCAATTGAAAATCTTCCATTGTTACGTAAATGCATTGTATTTGTAACTGTCTGCTCTGATATTCTTGTATATTAGGGTCGCCATTTACCACACGTTTATTTAACATTTACTGACATTCTGTCCCTTCCCGTACGATGCCAGCCGGAACGGACCTCAAGGAATTACTTTTAAGTGAACTTCAGTTAAAGAATTTTCGCCTACTTTATCACGACGCTTCGGATTTTACAGAATCTCCGGTAAGTGTTGTTCGTGTAATTTTCCTATAACGTGATCGCCATTGCCGGTCTTGTCGAGGAAACTATTTACTGAGCAAACTCTACAGTACTCACTACACAAACACCTTAAACCGCAAATAAACCGGTTAGAATCGTTTGCAAAAGCTGTTGAAGAAACAGAAGGAACAGTAGATGTAAAATATACCACTCATTCTTAGCTTGGCTTGGGTGGGTTTTGCGTTTGTATAATATAATCGAGATCTCTGACTTTACACTTTCTTCAAACTAAATTCCAATTATTTTATTCTCTCAGCTCGCTTATAATGAAAAGACTTTAGGCATGGTTTAAATCATAATTCGCTTCCACGTTGAAAAGATTTGAGATGTTGCGATTAGCTTTATTCATGTGTTACGTTTCTAAATTCATGTCGGAAGTCTACGCCAGCTCTTGTAGCATTCAAATCGACTTCAAAGAAACGAATCGTCTTCTGCTACTCACAGTTATTTTTATCTAGTATTCGTTCCTCTACTGTTGGAAAATCCTTTATTTTCAAGTGTTAGTAGTGAAGATTATATAGACGTATGGAGATGACAACCAGCCATGATTTCTGAGAGGTCAAACTTGTTGATGCTTTGTGAATTCTAGAATAATTTTGATGATGAATTTCATCTTTCTCCTTATCAAATATAAAGTTGATATCAATGTTAAAATTGTTTAGTCTAGTTTCTCAAAATTTCTTCAAAATATAATCATTCCAATCCGCTTCCCTTTGCCAAAGTGTGATCCATTTGATTTATAGTCACAGCAATTTCTGTTAAAGGTTCAGTAGACACCTTCTAATGATTACCATAGTAACAACATAACTTGTTTTTTTATTTCAGTTCTTTGCAGTGCTATTTGTTTTTCTATATCGCCTTTTCTTCGCTATCTACTGTTTTGGTTGGGCTCGTTGCAAGTGGTCTTCATCCAAGTAATGGCGACGAGAAGTGGTTCATCTATCTAACCAACTGGTCATATTTCTTTCTTACTGTATACTTCGTCTGCTCTATGATCCTAACAGCTAGTTATTACCGCGGGGAGTGGATGGTCGGGGAATATGATGTACAAAATCATGACGTCCTTAAGCCAAGATCTCGATCAAGACCCGGTGAACTTAACCAACAACCTCAAGAAGATTTGGAAGAAAATGTTGTGAATCCCTTGGACTTACGTCACCAAGAGCCAGTCCACTGGTACCACCAAACATTATGGGTAGTCTTTAACATCGCTGCTACTAATGCTGTTGTTGTAACCATGTCATATTGGACTGCGGCGTACCCCAATTACCCTGACTCCTACACTCCTGACGGTCTGGACATAAGTACCCATCTACTGAATACTATCTTTATTTTGATTGACATATGTCTGAGCTGTATGCCTATTAGATTATACCATGTCATTTATCCCATGTTATTCTTCTTTATCTATGTTATATTCACTGTCGTATACTGGGCTAGTGATGGTACTAATGTCGGAGGTCACATGTATGTCTATAAGAGCTTAGACTACACAGGGAACCCAGGATCTGCTGCAGCATTCATTCTGGGATATATGTTTATTGGTCTGGTTCTTACGCAGTTGATTCTGTTTGGTTTGTCTAAGTTACGCTCTTGGATCAGTGAAAAGGTCTATAGCGGCAGGAGAAGAGGTTATGAAGTTAACGTAGTAGTTACCACTTTATTGTAGGATCTGTTGTGCCATGGATCGTATTATCCGTATTATGTTAGATTGTAGGGTTAGTCAGTACCTACGCTATAGCCCCTAGTGATGTGTCATAGACCTAACTGCTGTGTAGCAGATCAAAGATTACAGGGCAAGCCAAAGGCTGTACTATAGCCTATAGTAACTTGACCCATTGTCCTTCTATTTCGTCATTGCATACCTTAACTCTAGACCATATATTTGATCCTTTTACATACTTGTGTCAAAGATTTTCGTGTAGTCCTCAAATCTTAGAGGTATAGCCCATACAGTGATCAATATCAGCTAGTCAGCTATAGACACCCTTGCAGCTGCGTTGTGGAATGCAGCTCAATTTGGAGGACATAACAATAGGTTTCCTAATTCTCAAGAAATTGGAATTTTTTTGTTTTGTCCTGCAAATTGAGCTGCTTTGACGTCACGTGCAAGGGATATATAGTTCATAAGATGATTGCATGCATTAGCCGGAATAATTTATTACTAAATAATAAGAATTAAGTATCCATCTTAAAAGAAAAATTAGCGACATCTATTGTTTTTAAAATATTAAGCTTTCGTGCATGAGTATTACTTTAAATAATACTATATCGCTATTATTAACGAAAAAAGTAATTAATTAATTAAAATAAATAAACAAAACTAGTGCTGAAAAAAAATAAAATAAATAACCTAGTGGTACTGAATGGTTTATGCGCATGCCCCAAATCACGGGACAAACCGCTCGCCTTATGAAGTCAATTGAGCATTTCGCGTACAACACTTGAATACTTTAAGGAGCTCATTAAACTCCTCACTGTTTACTGGATTATATATTTCGACTCGTTCTCGGTATTGTATGATATTGACAAGCGTCGCTTCGTGGTTTTTTTCCTTCATGGCCATTTGGTGGTGATCTGAAACCAAGGCCGAAGGCACTTTTTTCGCTTGCACTGATAAAGCTTGAAAATTATTAATTTGAGTATAATAAATTAACTAAGATATGCCCTCGAAGCTAAACTTGTACATGGATTCCACTGAAAAATTCTTATTCGACTAACTTGCTTATGAATCCTACACAGACAGCGTTCGATACGTGATTTAGTTTTCGACACGTGACTTTCGACTTGTCCATGAAGTCAAAACCTTTTGAAAAATTACCAAGGTCCTGAAAGTGAAGTTTATGAATGACAAAAACAGTGTTTAGTGAATCTATATCAATTCTGTTCTTGTTTTTTACTCAATTAATAAAATTTTTGAAGAAAACTACAACAGATCGATGGTGTACATTTTGTAATTATAGGTGAATATAAATATAATATGCGCATGCATGTTGGCTCAAAAGTGAATTAAAGCTGATATGAATTAAAAGCCGATGATTGGTCAAAATTCTCTTCGTTTAAAAGCAACAATGTGATATAAGTGAATCTAAGGTCTTGGCTTGATAAAACACCGAAGAAAAAACCTGTCTACGTCATGAGCGTCAGATCGAGGACTTTCGGATTTCAGTCCAGTGTAGGATTTTGAATAAGCACGACCTTCGGTTGATTTTCTGTCAGCTTGTTCAAAGAGAACTGCCTAAAATATCTGACATATGGCGTTCTTTTCTAAGGCTACTGCCAACAGTGAGAGTATCTCGGGAAATATTTTACTGTGTCCTGTGTGTGAGGACGAATACGACGACCCTAAACGACTGCCATGCATGCATACAGTATGTCTTGGATGCTTAGAGAGTGTTGTGCCACAGAACTCCTTGATTATGAAATGTCCTATCGATGACCAAGAACTTCCGATGCCCAAAGGTGGAGTAAACGCTTTACCATCGGATCTCAAGATTATACGGCTTCTAGAGCTCTCTTCTGGGGACCAGACAACGAATAAACCAAGAAACAAACCCAAAAAACCCAAGCCAGTGAGCGAAGAGGCGAAGAAAAAACCTGTCGTTCGTGGACAGATAGCTGCGACTCTGGAAGAAGAAGCAGAACTGGTCGGAAAGCTTTTTACAGAAACAGCTAATAAAATTCGCGAAGCAGTTTCTGATAAAGAAAAGGAAATCCTAAAAGAAATAGATGATTTGGTGAACAAGCAGCTACGCAAGGCAGCCAGCGCGGCAAGTTTCTCTAACGGGGCAGATTCTGCTGGTAATGAAGACAATGATGCTGACAATAAAGATGAAGAAGACGGAAAGAGGCATCCATCTTTTATCATTGATTTGACACCAAGTAGAAAACTACTTCAAATGGCCAGAGAGGAAGGTTTGGGCAACATCAAGTTCGGGCAAAAAGCGACCACACCCGGTCCTGCTGAAAAACCTTTACCGGTCAATAAACCTATTCCTTCTGCGGCAGCAGCTACGTCCGCAACATCTGGTGGCACGGCTGCGATCATCAATGCTGTTAACCTTCCAAACAGATACAAGCGCAGTTTCGGCCCCTCTGCGGTAGCTGTAAGCCACGTTGGCCATGTCGCTGTTTCTGACTTTGGTAGTGAGTGCGTCCTTCTGTTTGATCCTGAGGGGAATTTCGTCAAGAAAATTGGCGGAGAGTCCGGTGATGCTGGACTTGAAGGCCCAGACGGCCTGGCGTTTCTGCCCGATAACAACCTCGTGGTCTCCGATGGCCCGTTAGATGGTGTACAATCTCTTAAACTCTACAAGGCAACCGGAGAATACCTGAAGACTCTTTTTGAACTGGACACAAGTGACACAGAAGAGTTGTATTTTGGCCGTGTTACCATCGACTCCGAAAGCAGAATTATCCTGTCCTGTTCTGGAGAAGACCCGAGAGTAAGAGTTTTTGACAGCAATGGTAACTTCAAGTATCAGTTTGGTGAAGGAAATCTTTCTGGACCACAGAAAGCTGTTTTCTTTGGAGATCATTTTTTCGTATCTGACTCGGACGTGGGGAGACAAAGATCCTGCATCAAGATCTTCGACAAAACGGGCAATTTTGTCTCAAGTTTCAACGAAAGTAAGCTAAATGTTGGGGAGCAAGACAACATGGGTCTAGATGTCACGTATCCGATACACATTGCTGTACACGAGGGAACCATTTTTGCTTATCATGGGTTGTGCAGGAAGATCAGTCTATTCAAACTCGATGGCACATTCGTGATTGAATACAGAGCTGTCTCAGGCATAAGAGATATGTCAGTCTATGCTGATGGTAAGCTCATTGTAACATGTGGAGAAGAGAGTATGTTACCAAGAAGTGTGCAGATCATGAAAAGCTTATTGTAAAATATCTTGGGGAATTACCGACAGCTAATTCTAACCCCAAAACAAGAATACTAACAGTTCGAAAAGAACAAAGAACGAGGAGGTCAAAAAGGTTTCTGCAAGACTGAAATGTCCAATAGTGTGATTCTTGTTCTAATAAACATGTTATGGCTGACTACTTCGATGTTATTAATCTAAATCACCTTAGTTCCAAGGTTCTCCTGTCTATGGTGTAATCATTATAAAATCTAACACAACTAGATAGAGTGAAAACACTAAAACCGTGAACATTAAACAGTACTAATTAGTACTATTTCATACAGAATCCTTTGTTTTCTATTGTTTAATTATCACTATTTAGTGCTACAAATTAGTATTTGCTTCACGGATTTAGTGTGAACACTCTATATATCATATTTCTTTATTTCCAAAACATAGTTTAAAGCAGTCTAAAAATATTCGGTTTACACTACATGATCCTCATCTAGCACTGATTAATTTTACTGCGGGAAAAATTCTGACACACGGCTACAGGGCGGAAGTGACGACATTTGTCAAACCGTACATAGACTGCATAGTATAAACCAATCAGAACGCTCGGTTACGCAGTCCACAGTCACGCAAAATCTTTCTATATACATTTTTTTAAACTTTGGCGTGACTTTTGATCTCCCATCTCAGACCACGTGTCATTCACTAGAGTAGTGTTTCTTTATTTAACAATTGCGTATGAACATGAATATGGATTCATCTCGAATAATATATTATTCTCAAGGGAATAACACGTGGACTGAAATGGGAAAATAAGCCCAAAGCAAGGAGGTTTGTTGAAATGCGTTTAAAAAATAGTGTATACTTAAAAGCAAACAAAATAATAACTTAGAATTAGACAATAATGAAAAACAATTTTCTTCAATATCCCTCTTTATAGTTACTCTATCTTCTCCCTATTTTTTTGCCCTTTCGCCTTACGCCTTTTCTTTTCTCTCTCATCTCTGTAAACTAAAATCTCCTGTCCCTTCCCCTACAGACAAAGAAATTTTCTTACCTAGGAGGGGGGGGGGGCGGAGATGACAAAGAAGGCCTGGATCTCCTTGAAATGAACGAACTACCATTCGAAACTTCACGCGAGATAAAAGACGATTCCAACTCCATCAAATATAGTACATTATTATACATTATTGGCAAGATGGTTCATATAATAGCTCTTGGACTTCCTACCGTCATTATTTGGATTGCCCAACCGGGACTTAGTAAGTATTTTGACATATTTATAAATTCGTTTTACTGTGTAAAATGGCCAACGCTATTCCACAAACAAGATTACAACAATGTTCATACTCTCTTGTTACACCTGTGGATCATTCGTACGTTCCTTTTCCAAACTACACAGTGAAATCCTTCTGTTTTAGTAATTTTTACTGGTATTTTTTTCAGCGTTTCGTAGCCTGCGTACACGCAGGCTAGCGTTTCGTTGTTATTAGATCAATTCTGGTTGCCCGAGCGATCAGTGCCCGCCATCAAAAGTAATCTCTGTTTTTCTTTCTTCCATTTTGTCTTAGTTCAATATGAGCTTTTCGTTTCTTTTTCTTTTATAAAGTCAGACTTCTTTTTTCTGAGGATTTCATGTTTGATAGACCCAGTTTTAAATTACCAGCCAGCAGACGTGTCAAATACTTGTTGTCTCACGATGTCACGTAAGAAAGGTGTTTTATATATCTCCCTCCCCATCCCCCCAATAAGAAACATCTTGTAGGGTTTCACAGATCTAACTCCTGAGTTACTTGAAGAGCTTCCATAATTTATGAGGGGGAGAGGGGGGGGGGGGGGGGGGGGGGGTTAGAGGGAATTAAACTAGCTGAATGCAGGCTAGTGGGGGATAGGCATTATGGGGATTTGAAGAATTTTCTCCAGTATGGGTGGTGGGAGTGGGGGATGTTAGCCCTGGGGACTCCACTTAGACTACTAGAGGACTACCACATTTTTTCATGATCATATTAATATTTATTTATTAATTTATTCACTATTCTATTTATTTTTGATCATCAGCGGCCTTATTCCCATGGCACCCTACCCTGATGGCAGTTGGAGTAAGTATTATATGTATATATCTAATAGCTATACATGTATCTAGTAGACGCCATATATAGTCTCAAGATCATGATATGTGCAGATTGTTTTATACTTGAATCTCCACCAAGACAGATGTCTTCATCAGAACGTCATTTTGTAGTTCATTCATATCCTCATGAGAACAACAGGCCTGGAAATAAAGGCGTACACATGATTACAAATTGCCTTTACTAAATATGTCAGTGAAAAAATGAAGGGTTGATTAAGAGAATGACATGTGACAGTCACAACTGAAAAGCTTCTGGTCCTCTAGCTATTTTAAACATCTATGAGTCACATCTAAGGCTAGCAAAATAAAAACACTGCTAGCACCTTTTACTTAGAATTATTTAGACCCTGAGTGAGTGCATGTTGGTCAGCTGGCTGAGGCTTAAACCCATAATGATTATTATTATACATTTTACGAAGTATCTCAATTCGATTGGTCAAGAGCCCTCAGCCAATCCCTGATATCGTGTAAACTCGACATGATAAATGTATTATCTGTAGGTTTCCTACAGAGAATAAATTTATCATGTCAAGTTCATTCAAGGTCACACTGTTGTAGCTTTGTTTTTATTCATTATGTGTATTTATTTCCAGAATTATGTACAAAAACAATTATTTAGGGAATCTTTAACTTATTTTCATATATTCTATGAAAAATTCTTGAATATTTCTGAATTAAGAATTTTGCATTTTTCACACGACATCATCACTTTCATAATTTTTATCTCTATAATTTAATGTTCGTGTTAATGTTTTTCCAGTATACAAAATGTATGATAAAGCAATTGATTATTGAATTCGGTTATCACATGATATCGTAAATTATCAAGACCTCAGCTGTGTTATAACACAGCCTCGGTCTTGACAATATTTATGATATCATACAGTACCCAACCTCATCCAATAATTGCTTATTATTGCAACCTCCCCTGCACAATAATCCACTGCTCAACTAGCCAAGTTAAAATTTGAGGTGATTAAGTTTACACAATTAATACACACAGAGCCTGCATGGATCATATATAGTAGAGTAGAAGTATAGCAAAGTTTAAAACTACACATGATGGCCATATAGAAACTTTAATTATTGGTGTTGTTTGTTGTTTGTAGTTTGGTTTTCTAATGACAGAAGCCATCCTAATGTTTTCTCCTCAAAGTTCTGTGTTCCCATCATCAACACGGGCAACTAAAGCTCAGATTCACTGGATGATACAAGCCATATCTATCACATGTACAAGCCTTGGATTTGCTGCTATTTTCTACAACAAGAAGCAACGAGGAAAAGACCACTTCACATCCTGGCATGGCCTTTTTGGACTCATTACTATGATTCTTGTCCTCTTACAGGCCTTCCAAGGAATTTCCATATATTATCAGAAATTTAGTTTAATGAAAGCATCGTTAGGTCAGCGTAAGCAGCTCCATGCTCTTTTTGGTGTGCTTGTCTTTACCTTGGCATGTGTTACTATTGTTCTTGGGTGTTTTTCCAACTGGTTTGTAAGGAATGTTAACGATGCTGTTTGGTGGGGTAGTGTTTTATCAACTCTGGCAATGACAGGAGTGATAATAGGACAGGTAACCAATGAGTATGTTGCTAGAAATAAACCCCCGAAGTAGGAAGACAGCTCTATAAACATTGAAGTTGACAGCTAGTTCAACAGAATACAATGTAGATACTAAATAGAAATGAGTCAAATTAGAATGGTTCTAATATAGGATTTTAAAAACAAAAGCAGATTCTCTTTATAAACTTGAATTATGTATGAACGGCTAGCTATCATTGAATGTATTAGAGACTTTTTAGTGCAAAAACGAAATAAATCATTATAAATTCACAGTTTTGATTTAATGACTAAGTTATCCCTTTTTGAAAATGTTAAACTTTTCATCATTTTTGGCCAAAAAGCATGGACTATAACTAATGGTTTTGATGAATTTTGGTTGTTTTTCACACCTTTTCCACTCAAGTCAATAAATTGTCCCATTTTGAAAAATGGCCAGAAAACGAGAACTATAGCCCATGGCTTTGATCGCGTTTCCGTATTTTTCACACCTTTTAATTTCCTCCCCAAAGAATAATTCATCCTATTTTAAAAAGTGGTCATTTTGGCCCAAAAGCATGGACTATAGCCCATGGTTTTTATCGATTTTGGGTGTATTTTGACATTGATAAAAATATCGCATTTTGAAAAAGGGTCATTTTTGGTCATTTTTGGGCAAAAACCATGGACTATAGCCCATGGTTTTGGTCGAATTTCGACCATTTTCCCACCTTTTGAAAACATATACATAATTTAAGAACAATGCAAAATATGTCATTTTTAACCACTTTTAAGAAAAATCATGGGCTATAGACCATGGTTTTGATCAATTTTCAACCATTTTCACACCATTTGAAAATATATGTGTAAAAATGACCCAAAATCGATCAAAACCATTTAGTACATTCTTTTTGCTCAAAAATGGCCAAAAATGACCTATTTTACATCCCTCATAAATAATGCATATTTTTTCAAAAGGTGTGAAAATGACCCAAAACCGATCAAAACCATGGGCTATCGTCCATGCTTTTTGCCCAAAAATGACCTATTTTGCATCCCTCATAAATAATGCATATCTTTTCTAAAGGTGTGAAAATGACCTAAAATCGATCAAAACCATGGGCTATAGTCCATGCTTTTTGCACAAAAATGGCCAAAAATGACCCTTTTTCAAAATACGACATTTTTATCAATGTTAAAATACACCCAAAATCGATAAAGACCATGGGCTATGGCCAATGCTTTTGGGCCAAAATGACTTTTTTTGCAACTTTTATAAATAATGCATATCTTTTCAAAAAGTGTGAAAATGGCCCAATATCGATCAAAACCATGGGCTATAGTCCATGTATTTTGCCCAAAAATGGTCAAAAATGACCTATTTTGTAAGCTTTATAAATAATGCATATCTTTTCAAAAGGTATGAAAATGGCCCAAAATCGATCAAAACCATGGGCTATAGTACATTGTTTTTGCTCAAAAATGGCCAAAAATGACCTATTTTGCACCCCTCATAAATAATGCATATTTTTTCAAAAGGTGTGAAAATGACCCAAAATCATTCAAAACCATGGGCTATAGTCCATGCTTTTTGCCCAAAAATGACCTATTTTGCATCCCTTATAAATAATGCATATCTTTTCTAAAGGTGTGAAAATGACCCAAAATCGATCAAAACCATGGGCTATAGTCCATGCTTTTTGCACAAAAATGGCCAAAAATGACCTATTTTGTAAGCTTTATAAAGAATGCATATCTTTTCTAAAGGTGTGAAAATGACCCAATATCGATCAAATCCATGGGCTATAGTCCATGCTTTTTGCCCAAAAATGGCCAAAAATGACCTATTTTGTAAGCTTTATAATTAATGCATATCTTTCAAAAAGTGTGAAAATGGCCCAATATCGATCAAAACCATGGGCTATAGTCCATGCGTTTTGCCCAAAAATGGTCAAAAATGACCTATTTTGTAAGCTTTATAAATAATGCATATCTTTTCAAAAGGTGTGAAAATGACCCAAAATCGATCAAAACCATGGGCTTTTTGCTAAAAAATGTTCAAAAATGACCTATTTTGCATCCCTCATAAATAATGCATATCTTTTCAAAAGGTGTAAAAATGACCCAAAATCGATCCAAAAATGTCCAAAGATGACATTTTTTACAATTTTTACAAATAATGCATACCTTTTCAAAAGGTGTAAAAATGACCTGAAACCGATCAAAACCATGCGCTATAGTACATTCTTTTTGCTCAAAAATGGCCAAAAATGACCTATTTTCATCCTTCATAAATAATGCATTTCCTTTCAAAAGGTGTATAAAATGGCCCAAAATCGATCAAAACCATGGTCTATAGTCCATGCTTTTTGCCCAAAAACGACTTTTTTTGCAACTTTCATAAATAATGCATATCTTTTCAAAAGATGTGGAAATGACCCAAAATCGATCAAAACCATGGGCTATAGTCCATGCTTTTTGCACAAAAATGGTCAAAAATGACCTATTTTGCACTTTTTATAAATAATGCATATCTTTTCAAAAGGTGTGAAAATGTCGCAATATCGATCAAAACCATAGGCTATAGTCCATGCTTTTTGCCCAAAAATGACTTTTTTTGCAACTTTATAAATAATGCATATCTTTTCAAAAGGTGTGAAAATGTCACAATATCGATCAAAACCAGGGCTATAGTCTAAGTTTACAAAATAGGTCATTTTTGACCATTTTTGGGCAAAAAGCATGGACTATAGCCCATGGTTGTTATCGATATTTCGATGCATATCTTTCAAAAAGTGTGAAAATGGCCCAATATCGATCAAAACCATGGGTTATAGTCGATGCTTTTTGCCCATATATGGTCAAAAATGACCTATTTTGCATCCCTCACAAAAAATGCAAATTTTTTCAAAAGGTTTGAAAATGGCCCAATATCGATCAAAACCATGGCCTATAGTACATGCTATTTGTCCATATATGGTCAAAAATGACCTATTTTGCATCCCTCATAAATAATGCATATCTTTCAAAAATGTGTGAAAATGGCCCAATATCGATCAAAACCATGGCCTATAGTCCATGCAGTTTGCCCAAAAATGGTCAAAAATGACCTATTTTGCATCCCTCATAAATAATGCATATCTTTCAAAAATGTGTGAAAATGACCCAATATCGATCAAAACCATGGGCTATAGTCCATGTTTTTTGCCCAAAAATGCCCTATTTTGCATCCCTCATAAATAATGCATATCCTTTCTAAAGGTGTGAAAATGTCGCAATATCGATCAAAACCATGGGCTATAGTCCATGCTTTTTGCCAAAAAATGACTTTTTTTGCAACTTTATAAATAATGCATATCTTTTCAAAAAGTGTGAAAATGTCGGAATATCGATCAAAACCATGGGCTATAGTCTAAGTATAAAAAATAGGTCATTTTTGACCATTTTTGGGCAAAAAGCATGGACTATAGCCCATGGTTGTTATCGATATTTCGATGCATATCTTTCAAAAAGTGTGAAAATGGCGCAATATCGATCAAAACCATGGGCTATAGTCCATGCTTTTTGCCCAAAAATGGTCAAAAATGACCTATTTTGTAAGCTTTATAATTAATGCATATCTTTCAAAAGTGTGAAAATGGTCCAAAAACGATCAAAATCATGGGCTATAGTCCATGCTTTTTGCCCAAAAATGGCCATAAATGCCCTATTTCGTAAACTTTACAAATAATGCATGTTTTCAAAAGGTGTGAAAATGACCCAAAATCGATTAAAACCATGGGCTATAGTCCATGCTTTTAGCTCATAAATGCCTTAAAATGCCCTATTTTGCATCCCTCATAAATAATAGGTGTGAAAGTGGCCCAAACTCGTTTAAAACCATGGGCTATAGTCCATGCTTTTTGCCCAAAAATCTCTTCAAAAATGACCTATTTTGCAAGTTTTATAAATAATGCATATCTTTTCAAATGGCCGTATAATTAAAGAACGATGCAAAATACGTCATTTTGGGGCATTTTTAAGCGAAAAGCATGCGATATAGCCCATGGTTTTGATCGAAACTGAAATTTCCGGGAAAATCACTTCCAATATTGTTATTACCGGTCAAAAACATATTGTTGCCATGTGAGAGCCATTGCTGGGGAAACAATGAAACTTGTTCACGTTCATGTGATTCCCTCTCGCCAAATCAGAGTATGAGAAAAATGGACTTTGACAGTTGGTATATAACAATGATAATTAAAGCATTTATTAAATATCATGTGTAATTGTGTCTTACGTATCTGAGGTCCCATTACTAATGTTTACATTCCTACATCAATCAGATAAATCTATGGTGGTTACAAGTACCTTTACGTATTCTAATAATATAATTGATTGACAGTAGTCTTCATGTACATGCTGTCAATCAACCTGTCACAATTTGCGTCTCAATCAGCACTTGAAATGAAAAGAGTAGTAAAGAGAATTGAATAAAAAAAGAATGTACAGTTTGTAGAGCTGCATGTCTTGGTGACAAGAAATTCAAGTATAGCATTGTTCATAGACACTGACTGCCCTAAAAGCTCAAGAATATGTGATATAAAGCATGAGTGGCATAGTGTTGAGAGTGCTCAGCTCTCACCAAAGCGACCAGGTAGTTGCTTTTTGGTTCTTTTGTGTGCTTTAAGGGTGTTTTCCTCCTGGTGCACTGTTTTTCCTCCCTCCTCAAAAATTACATTCTAAACTTTGTGGAACCACTGTTGATTCCCATTTTATTTATTTTCTATAAAATGGGAATCCCTTTATTTCAAGAAGAATTGTTTGAGCTAGGTACTAGTCATCATACTGTCACATCTAATAATCTTCCCCTCTACTTATAACCTCTTTGACAGTAGGTCTAAGCAGGATAGTGTGCTCATATTGAGCAGTATAGCACCCTTTAATATCACATAAAGGTGGATATGCATCTATGATACCAGTATCACAAAGGTTCTTTAGGGCCAGTAGGTACTTGGTCTGTAGATTAATAAATACATTCTCATTAGAACTTATTTGCAGTTTTTATATTTTTATCAGGAAAGCGATTGGTTAAATCAAACTTTGCTTTTGTCCTAATGTACAATGTTAGAACATAATAAAATTTTAAATGATTAGAACACCACACCTTCCCATCGTTTGGACATCCCAATCCCCCTCCATGAGGAAGGTATAGATAAGGGATATTTTCTAGACTCCCTCCACAGGGGAGGTATGGATATTTTCTGGTACTACACAATATACTCTCCTCAGACCCTCCCCACCCCTTGGAAATTCCAATCCTCCTCCATGAGGGAGGTATGGATATTTTCTGGAATTACACAAGATACCCACCCCACCCCCCTACCCTTTGGAAATACCAATCCCCCTGTATGAGGATGGGATAGATATTTTATGGGTGACAGAACCATTAATCCAGGCCAGTTTAGTTCGAGCAAACTCTAGAGTGACCTTACTGAATTCCTTTCTGAATATACACAATACATCCTCTCCAGAGCATCCCACCCCCCCCCCCCCCCCCTACACACACACACACCTGAAAATGTACCTTCTTGGACCTAACCTTTCACCTTTAGACCTACTAACCTGGCCAAGTCGATCTAACCATCTCCTACAAAAGGCTAAAGTACCAAAGTTCTCATTGATGACATTCAAAAGTTGCTTAGCTCTTGGTACCCTGAAACATCCAGTAAAAGCAAATCATTATTATTTCTAACCACTTCCAGATAAATCAAGCCATTACCTGACTTTCATTAGCCTAGATGTTATTTCATGGTTCACTACTGAATTCTAATGGCAACATTTGGGGGGGGGAAGGGAGGGGGTTTATGTAGCAGCTGTTTATTCAGTTTTCCAATGAAGTATATTAATTAATGGCAAAGAACAAAAACGCAAGAAGCAAAAGCAATGTACAGTAGTAACTACAGCTACCAGAATCCCTTGCACACTTTCTTTTGTTCAGTTAATTAGTACCAATTCACGTGAGGAAATACAAATTGACTTGCAAAGCATAAATTTTGGTAGTGGTAGTAAAATGAAGGCAACATGCAAATGGCTCATATTGAAAAGGAGCTGCACTAGTTTAATCAACTGACCTTAGAGGAATGTGTCCTGCTTCAAAGTTCTTCATGTAGTGAGAACAATCCATGTCGTCATGGACCACACCTCGACCTGTGCTGCCGAATGTCTCAATGGCAAAGAATTCATTTTCCTGGTTATAAAGCAAGTGGTATGCTATCAAATGCCAGAAAATTGGCTCAAAATGATTTCTCATTTGCATGTCCTTCAAGGGGAGATATGAATGTAGGGGGGGGGGGGGGGGCAGAATTTACTGAGCATGGAGGAAAGTAGCTTAAGGGACTTTACCTTCTACTTTTCTATTAATATACATATTATTAATCTTATGTATTTTTGCGTAGTAAGTAGTAGTAAATTTTCAAAATTAGTTTCCAAAAATCCCATCCCCCACCCCTCACCTACCCATTCCCACCCTTCCCTTACCCATTCCAAACACATAAACAATCACTGGAAATATAAAGTACCTCCATCTTTGTAGCTTCTCCACCCTTGACAATAGGTACCGTCTTGCCAGCATGAATGCGATAAGGACCAATAGAATGACCATTTAAGTTTCTAATGGGCTTAACTGAAAAAATATATAGTTAAAACTGCAGATTAATGCATTATAATGCAATATTTTCCTATATTTTTCGTCCTCGTATACAATACCTCTGTATGTCTTGCCGTCTAATTCAACTTCGTAAGATTCCATCACTTCTTGAATTGCTTCTCCAACATCACACAATCTGACATCAATACCAGCTTCCTAAAACACCACAAAAACGACATTAGGATTTTATGGACTGGTATATATTTTCAGACATTTCTAATTGTTGGTTTAGTTTCATGAAATCAACAGTGAAAATTGAATAGTTATAAAAACATCAAACAACAAAAACAAACCAACTTTCATTTTGCCTGGCACAACCCCCACTCCCTTAATGAAGCATTGCAACCCAAGCTATACCCTTGCTTCATGATAAGACTGTAGTTATTGCTTTGAATATCAAGTTACTTTATTATTTCTACCTTAATGCCTGTATTGGTAGCATCCTTGACAGCAGCCAATAGGTTGTCATAACGAGGGTTAAAGGCTACAGTAAAGGCACAGTCAACAATACGGCCTATGGAGAAAGTTCAAAATCTTAATTTTTTTTTAACTTAAAACTATTAAATCATAAACTGATTTAAATATGTTTATATAAAGTGTTATAAAAGTTGAATGTCTAATAATTTAATGTCTCATGAGAATAGCAAAGAGACAATCAATCCTCATATTGTAAGTGTTGATCTAAAGAAAGTTCACAAACTTCATACCATAATGCAAAATTCTAATAATTTTTTCAAACGTAAACGATGTAAAGTACTGTACCATTAATGTGTGTTCCAAAGTCAATCTTACAAACATCATCATAGCTCAGAACTGTCTTGTCGCCAGCATTTGGTGTGTAATGTGCTGCACAGTGGTTTAAAGAACAGCCAGTGGGGAATGCAAGACCAGCTTTCAGTTTATTTTCATTGATAAGCTTACGACCAGCCTCTTCCAACCTCTCACTGAAAATATACATCAATAGACTTACTTGACTCACTTGACTCCGATGAAGGACTAGCGTCCGAAACGTCATTAAGTTTTTTCACCTGGCTCACATTGATAGTAGGCTAACCCAGACCTAAAATTTTGATTTTACGTACCCTACCCCAGACTAAAACTAAGAATTGTACACCCTATCCCAGACTAAAAGACAGAAAAGCAATTTTTCAACAAATTGTGCAATCAATATTTACTAATGTTTTTATTGTTTTTTTGCTGGCAGAAAGTGTAGCCTATTCGCCAAACAAAAAAGACCATATTGTTGACCCTATCCCAGACTAAAATGATACCCAACCCCAGACAAAATGTCAAAAAAAGATACCCTACCCTAGACCCAAAAGCCAAAAAACCATACCCTATAGGGCAGCACATACCCGTATAGCAAATATAGGGGAGTACCCCCAGGGTAATCCACCAATCAGAATCAGTAGTATCACATTCATAATAATTAATAAACGCAGACAGAGCTTTTAGTTAAAAAGCGTTTGCTTGCTAGTTATATTCTTTTTATATTTATTGGTATCAATTTGTGCCATTACATTATGAATTTTTTTAATAATCTTTATTATATATAATCTTATAACCATATAACAATATATATATAGACGTAAATATTTTTTGCTATATTTTATAGTTTTCTTTTGTGATACATGGTTAAATCCATTAAATCTGATCTATTTTGTACTTACCATATTTCTATCATAGTCAAGCCTGGTTTGATGTAACTCTGGACATGTTTTCTAACTTGTCTATGGGCTTCAGCTGCTTGTCTTATATCTGCATAAATGTCTGCATGCAGACGATCAAGAGCTCTTTTCTCTTCATTGGTTTCCCTCCACAAGTTGCTGAAAATATGCAGATAATGAGTGCATGGTTCCAGAAAATATCCATACCCCACCAAGACACTGAGGGGATTTCTAAAAGGCCCCCCCTACCCCCCAGGAACTTCTGATTTTCTTCCATACAAACCCTGTAATTTTGTTCTTTCTCTGACCCCCCTCCCCTCCAGAATTTCCAAATTCCTCTGTGGGCGGGGTAGGGATATTTACTGGATTAATAGAAGACAATGCAACAAAATGAATGATTGCAATCTTAAAGTGCCGATGACAGCTAACTCAATATTTTCAGCATGGATTCTACATAAAGCAAATAGTTAAATAGTAAAAGATTTTTTTGTTTTGAGATATCAAGATTCATACTTCCAACATGTTAATGAGTGTGATGTCATAGCGGGCACTTGTTTACTAGATTAACAATAGACATTTGATTAAAAAAATATGATAATTAGCACTCCAACCTCTTTAGAGGGCAGAGATAGAAAATACGGCCCACTGGCGCACCCAATCAGAATGCACAAGTTTTAAGGTATTATACCAGACTACAGAAAAAATAAAATGCACTACATATCTACATACTCATCCTTGTAGCTCATGATCTCTCCTTCAGGATAGTTGCCACCAGGAAATAGAGTAGATATGGGTACAGTGGGTGGGTCAGTTTGCTCTAGTGTCTTACTGTTTTCTGTAGATATAATATAAAAGGTAACTTTTAATATCCTGGTTATTGCACCTCTGATAGATATTTCATTTCAGTAAGCAAATTGATACCTTGTGTGGCGGACGTTGCATCTGTGGGTTTCTTCTTCTTCTTTTTCTTCTTCTTCTTGCTACTTGTCCCACCTTCAGCCTCAACTTCTTCATCTTGTCCTGTAATTTAAAAAAAAAAAAAATGTTTGGTCCTTTTATTGTTTTTATTTTCTTGAGTGCAATTAAAAATAAATTTTCACAATGCCCTGTCTCTGTTCTAAATTTTGTAAATATTTGTTCGTAACCAAAAGAGCTTTTAAAGAAAGTAAGTGGTTTCAACCAGGCACCACACAGGGACCATGGGAAAGAACTTGATGAGACCAAAAAATCCCTGAACACCACATCATTATTATAATAGGCCCTTTGTAGCTCAGTTATCATATGCTGATTAACTCACTGACAGCAAATGGATAAACATTTTGATTCCCATATGGATGAAACATACCGGAGAGCATTGAACAAACTTTCTACATCCTGTTTTGAAAGATTGTAATAAAATTACATTTTTTAGGAGGCATTTCTTCAGATCATCCCTTCCTCACTCTCTCTGTTCTAGTCATTTTACTTCTAAATATTACAATATGGTAAAAAAAATGATCTTCATGTACAATGTAACACACTACCTTCATTTTCTTTGTCTTCACCACCCTCTCCCACAGCATTTTCTTGGGTTTCTTTGTTTTCTGTTGTTTTTCCATTTACTATGCCATCAACACCACCATTTTCAACCTCCTTCTCGTCATTTCCAGCTGTAAAAATAATGTAGGATTTAAAGTGTCATGTTTGAATTAACAGTGACTTAGCATACATGTATATATTATAAAATATTTCCTACTGTGTATATCTCACTTAGTTATTTGATTGTTTTGGGGTTCAAACCAAGATGTGAATGGGAGAATTAGAGAGCAGATCAGTGCAAACACGAGCTGTAGGTGCGAAAGAGGCTTTTGCAAGCAAATGTAGATAAAATAATAATTCCAAAGCTTAACCAATGGCTTTAGTCATTCTAGACTGAAAAGAAAACATTATTTTGAGAGCTAGAACTCGCTAAATTCAAGCTTGATTTCCGTTGGTGTTGTTGAAAGAGTTCATCAAGATTCTCCGAATTCTTCTGGTGGTTCTACTATTTCAGAAGCTTCCTAGCAAAAGTCAAAGTCTAAGCTTGAAAAATTAGCCTAATCTTATAATTTTACTGGAGTTATGACTGCCTTTGTGTACAAGTACAACTTCCAAACAAAACCCAAATTTTCCCGCTGGTGTTGACGCATGTCACAACCGTGCTTGCACAGGGAAATGCAAACATGGCTCTCGGCAAATCACAACACGCATACTATCTTAATTATTTTATGAAGCTTTTTGGTGTGCTTTCTAGTTCATTCCAAATTTTTATCCAAGAGAACAACTATGAATCTCAGTTTCGATTCATAAAAGAAATAAAAAAAACATGTAAGTTGAGCAGCTAATTGTCACAACCATGATTCTGCACAATTCTCCTAATAACCAGACCAACATTGACAGTTCACAGTAGCTCACATTTCAAGAAAAGACAATGATAGATCCAAAAAATATGATAGACTATTTGAAACATTAAAGACTGATACAGATTACTAGAGCGCAAACAATATAACCATGAAACTTTAGTAATGCTAAATAGCACAATTTCATGCAAATTCCATTTTCTATTGTTTAATTAGCACTATTTTGTACTATTTAGTAATTAGTGTTTCACAGATTAATTGTTTGCACTCTAATAATAGCATTAACCAAATTATATTATTTCGCAAGATGTATTTTCTGCTCCTCTAACAGCCCCTCCTGCCCTATCAGCAAGACAGATCATTAAGATTAATAAAAACTAAGTATAAATGCAATAAAATTAAGCAAAATCAGCATTGTCTTGA
The DNA here is from genome assembly GCA_011057435.1 of Actinia equina. Classification (NCBI taxonomy): domain Eukaryota; kingdom Metazoa; phylum Cnidaria; class Anthozoa; order Actiniaria; family Actiniidae; genus Actinia; species Actinia equina. Next base: position 185,721 of record WHPX01000446.1, read on the forward strand.
TCAAAATAGGACAACTAGGTAATAGGGACTGTTCACTTTGACAAATAATCTTTTGCACACTTTGAGACGAGATCACCTGGCCAAGAAAGGATTCTGTAAATAATGTTTTTGGTTTATCGTCATGGTTTGTAAACTATTACAGCACAAAACATATTTGCATACTTCAATGCTTTTATGCAGCCGAGACATTTCAATGCAAAGCTGCATGGCTAGGTTTACCAAATAAGACATGTAGATGCTCGCCTTAAGGTTTTTGATTTAGGTAATTAAGAAGGTAGTCAGTCACGAGACTGAATTATGGGTAATATATAATAATAATATCTTAATAACTAGTATTTAACAATATATTACATAATATTTCAATTACAATATGAAATAAAAGTATGTGAATAATATCTATTATTCAAAGTGTGTATAACATCTATAAACTATACGTAATTTGTAAATTTTTAAGTAGCCTTTGCAGCATGGAGCAAGATTAAAAACCTCTTCTAATGATATTCATTGGAACACATTTTAAAAAGATCAGTTAAGCTTAAAACCCTACACTTCTTGGTTCTTAAATAAGACGAATACAAATAGCTGGGGGATATTATTATTAAGAACGGTAGGTAAAAACTGCTAGCTTTTGAACTACGAACGAAGAAATCCCGACAGGTTTTGAACACCTTAGAAAAATAAGCGTAATATGCATATTGAATTAATGATGTGCTCTTTCTGTTATGCAAAAGCAAATATCGTTTAATAAAACACACACAAGGAGGGAAAATATATCAATTGAGATTACCCTTCTTTTTCTTTTTCTTCTTCTTCTTCTTTTTTGCCTCAGTAGGCTCAATATCTTGGGGTAATTCCTCTATTTTTTCACCATTATGTTCCTCGCGTGTTTCTGGTTCTTCTGTGACCACGGCCGCCATCTTGAACACCAAGCCAATACACAGGGATCCCATCCATTAAAATGTCCAAACAATGTTTTCTAGACGTCCAAAACATATAAATTTACTTTAACTAAAACATTCAAATGAATAAAATCTTAAAATAAATAGAAAAATAAATAAACACAATTCAAAAATAAAGCTTATTACGAAATAAATAAGGGATAAAATAAAAGATAAATAAATAAATAATTCAAAAAAGTAAATGATTAATGATAATATAACGAAGAAAAAAGAAATGATAATAATAGTAATTTTTAAATAAGTTAATATTAACAACAAGATAACAAACATTTTATCAATTTTAACTAATATTATATGACCGCGAAGAACTGAGTACTAGAAAGACAAATCCAAGATGGCGTCTCTGTATTCAAGTGCGTCGAAGATCGTAGACAAAGTGATCAAAAAGAAAGGCACTATGAAGAGTCTTGTAATAGAGAGTGATTTCAAGAACAAGAAAGTTTTGTATGCTCTAGTTTGTGAGACCTTAAAATGTAAGTAAAGTCTACAAACTCGGGATTTTTCGCCAAAAACGTTTCTCTGATGCTGAAGGTTGGATTTTTTCTTAAAATTTGTAGTCGAATTTCATTCAATCAGGGCATAAATATATCATATATATACTCAAACTAGACTAAGAATAAAACTTCTAACGAAAATTAATCATTCTTTGAAGAAAAATAGCTTGATGCTATAGGAGCACAATATCATTGGGTGGGTTCCCTGTGTCTTTTCTAGAAGGGATGGTTTTTACGTAAGATTTTTTATTTAACAAATAGACATCAGATTTTTATGTGGCTGTCCTCTTATTGTCAAAAAATTGCATCATCACATTGTCAAAGTAGTGTGGATTCACGAGGCGTAGCTGAGTGGATCCACATACTACTTTGACAATGTGATGATGAAACTTATTGTCAATAAGAGGACAGACACATAAAAAACTGATGTGCATTTGTTTTTTAAAATAACAAAAACAGTAAAGACTTCACATTTTTTGTGATCAAAGCAATCAACGGAAAGAGCGCGCTTTATCTGTCTGTCCTCTTATTGATGATTAAAAATAACCAATCAGCGCGCAAGAAATTTGTAAGTTATTGTAAAAATGAAAATGACATTTTCTTTTGTTTTTAAATTTAGACAAAAAAATAATCGATGAAATTTTAGAGCAGACAAATTTACTAAAGCTTGAAAAGCAGGTTAGTTTAAGTGTATATTAAACTCTTGCAATTACTTTCTGTTGTTTTATTTAGTATTGCTGCTGTTGTTGTTGCTGTTGTTGTTGCTGCTGTTATTCTTGTTGCTGTTGTTGTTGCTGCTGTTCCTGCTATTATACTGTTGTTCTAACTTGTTGTTGTTGTTGTTGTCTGCCATTGTTGTTACTGTTGTTGTTGTTGTAGCTGTTGTTGTTGGTGGTGTTGTTGCTGTTGTTGTTGTTGCTGTTGTTGTTGCAATTGTTGTTTGCTGTTGTTGTCTGCCGTTGTCGTTGCAGCTGTTGTTGCTGCTGTTCCTGCTACTATTATTGCCGCTGCTGCTGCTATTGTTGTTGCAGTTGCTTTTGATGTTGCTGCTGCTATTGTTGTTGCGGTCATTGTTGTTGCTGTTGCTACTACTGCTACTCATGCTGATCATTATCTGAGTTATATCTATTAATGCTGTTTGTTACTAACAGCTAAGTAACTTTGTTTTAAATTTTCAGTTAAAACTTAGCTTTGCATTAGTGTTGGTATATGAATTCCTATTTGGCCATGGTCTAAAGTGTGGTGGGAAGTTCAAACAGTGCATATCAAGAAATAAGTCCAGCCTTAATTCTGCACTTGCCAGAATAAAAATAAGAGAGAAGGTATCAAGCAATGCTGACCTACTTTCTACTAAAACTAAAGTAGTTGGTAAGTAAAAAAACCTTGATATAGAGCGAGTAAAATCCACCGGCATATTGGTTAACAACCGCTGATATAATACGAAGGCATTCAATGATGTTAATTAATGCATGAAATGGAGTGGGTTATATTTAGTACTTAGGGGGCTTTCATTCATTAGCACATGGGGGATTGACAAAATTTTAGGGGGGGGGGGGTTATGCTATTTTGAGAAAGTGGTTAGGGGGTTGGGTCACATATATATATTGAGAAGCTTTTTTACTATTCTAGGCTGATAAAAGCTGGGTTGGTTATGCAATTGTTGCCTTTACCATGGAGAGATGTTGGGTTATGTTTGTAAAGCTTTCCGTGTGATCTTGCCCCCCCCCCCCTAATATGCACTAATAGATAAAAGCCCAAATACAGTTTTAATTGACAAAGAATGGTCGTGCAATGCTAACCCTTCTTTATTGTCCCATTTTAGGATCAATCCCCAGATATGTGAGAGTAAACCTACTTTTGACATCCATAAAAGATGTTGTCGAGCATTTTAAGAATGAAGGATATAATATGCTGGAAACACCTCAAGATCCCTTGAAAAAGGTACTGTCTTGTCAAATGGAAATTAATTTTTTTGCAGAATCAGCTGTCACTATCACAAATAACAGGAAAAAACTAATATTCACAGCTGTAGTAAAAAAATGTAGGTTTTTATTATATTTGGTAAAAGCTATTAATAAATATTATAATACTTTTTTGCTAAAATGACTATTATTTGCTTCTCAATCTAATTGACTTTTTTCCAAACTATATGTTTGTACTTATTTATAAGGAAAGAAAGTCATTTCACATGGATGAAGATATCCCAGATGTTATTGTATTCCCACCAGCAACAGACTTACATAACCATCCTCTGTATTTAAAAGGGCATATCATACTACAAGACAAGGTACTCTGATGATCATTCGAAATAATGTATTGACTGTGCTGTGTTTTGGGGTATTTGATTGGTAATAGATTGGATTGAGAGTAAATCCTCCTGCAATGTGATAGGGGTATGCTTTAGCAACATGTCATGGCCTCATTCATGCTGCGAACTTTTCACAGTCATATAAAAGCTTACTCTAATTTAAATGTCTGACCTTGCACTGAAGTAGAATCAAATAGTAGTTATAGAGCCTCCTTCATCTGTATCCTCTGAAACAGAACCAATATCTAGGATAACAGCCGATGATTTCCTAAAACCAGGAAGAAATGTGGATTTACAGTATATGGGACATTAATGAATCTTGTTATGGTATTTCTTTCAGGCAAGTTGTCTTCCTGCCCATGTTCTAGATCCCCCGCCAGGGAGCCATGTGATTGACGCATGTGCAGCTCCTGGAAATAAAACCAGTCATCTTGCGTCTCGCATGAATAATAAAGGGTAAACAATAATATAGAATACTTGTGTAAGGTCTATTACTATATGAGTAGTTAGTTGGCTTTGTGACTGATGGGTGAAAGCTGACATACGGACGGACAGACAGATATTCTCCATTTATATATTTATTTTATTCTCAAAATAAATCTTTCAATTTTCCAGCAAGATACATGCTTTTGACACTGATAGTCATCGGCTTTCAACCATGAAAAAGTTAATGACCACAGCAGGAGTGAGCTGTGTTACCATGAGAAACATGAGCTTCTTGAAGGTAAGAAAAATGTTTCCTTCAAGACGTCCATCAGGTTGCTCAGTAGGTACAAGCATTGGTTTGTTGTTTGGAACAGGTTGTGTTTCAAGCCTTGAGTGAACCAACTTTCAGGGTCTTAAAATAACTGAGAAGAAATTGCTTTGTAATCACATGAATCTACAAATGGTTAGATTTTCATTTGGCTCATTTGATCACTTTAAATGGCAGTCCCATCTCTCCATGCTTCAGCATCACTAACCGCTATTGGGGGGTTATAAAGGAAGCCACTGAGGACTTAAAGTGCACATGAACCCTTCAACAATACTTTCAGTACTGGTTCTGCATAAAGTATAGTTGATTGGTAAAAATTTTTCATGATTTGAGTGATGCGTCTCTAAGTTATGAAGGTTTATGCTTCCAACATGCTAATGAGTGTGACGCCAGGTAAGGTACTTGAGTGTTTTTGTTCGTAACTAGTAATACTAAATGCTGGCCATTTTGAAAATACAAATTTAAAAGTAGCTATTTAATTCATGTAGAATCAGTACTGAAAGTATTGTCGAAGGGTTCATGTGCACTTTAAAGAAGTCATGGCAGTGACCACTCATACTAACCACATCACTATTGAGAATTGTATAAAGAATGTTTCAAGTTGCACATTGTTTGGTGTATTCTAGGTTGATCCATCAGCTGAGGAATACAATGATGTTGAATACATCGTTTTAGATCCTTCATGTTCTGGTTCAGGAATAGTCAATAGAATGGATTACCTCACTGATGATGAAAAGGTTTGATAATTATCTATTTTAAATAGATACGTAACAAAATAACTAATGTTGACTAGATTGAGCTTTTTCTTTTAAATAATGTTACTCTTTGCTTATATATATATATATATATATATATATATTCATTAATTAACAATTATTACCAAAGGCGAAGGGATTATCTCTGAATATTTACTGACCTGCAAGTCTTAAAGCTGCGAGGTATATATTCACCATAATCACTGAGCTTGAGATGAATAATAATGTTATTGTTTTAGTATAATTTTAGACTTGGATGTCGGAGAATAGTTAAAATTCAGGATAAAACGTTATAGGTTATGGTATTACTTTTACTCTGGCAAACTTCGCAGCTCAAGCAGTGATTATCAACTCATAATCACCGATCTTTCAACCAATCTTAGCGCACATATGTGTCATCAATATATATTCAGGGTTAAAATTATTAGTTAATGTAGTTTTATTGCTATTTTTCCAGGGTGATGACTTTCAAAGAAGATTGGACTCATTATCTCAGTTTCAACTTACAGTACTGTTACATGCTCTTTCCTTTCCGTCCATAAAAAAAGTTGTATATTCAACCTGCTCAGTCCATAGACAGGTTATTATTGATTACAGCAGTATTTTTATATTTTAAAAATCTTCAATTACAGACTATTTTGTTATACAATACCAGACACATTATTTTACTACCACTACCATAATATAATATTCATTGTGAATGTTCTTTCTCATTAACTCATTCACAAAAAATCATTAAGAAATAGATGGATAAAAAATAATTAAGATTTAACAGTGGTATTTCCGCAGAGTGGCTCTTTATCCACTGTAATTCCATTTGGAATTTAGAAGTTTACCGAGCCTGGAGGAAAACTGAAGAACCTGGAAAACTATTGAATTGAGAAGGGAACCAACAAACAGTTTTACTCACATATGACACCCAGCCCAACACAACTCAAACCAGATCACATTGATGAGAGTCGAATGCTCTCACCCCTCTTCCACACTGCTTCCCAATCTCTTATGATCTTAGGAAAGTTAGTGTTGATAAAAGACAAAAGAAAGTCTGCTAGGGATTGTGGTAGTTGTAGTAAATGATGCTATAATTCAAATGGACAATTAGGTATGTTAAATGTAATTAATGTAATTGTTAATTCAATGTTTTTGTAAAGGAAAATGAAGATGTCGTAAAACAAGCACTGAGTAAATCACTGAGTAAATTTGAATTATCTCCAATAATGGAAACATGGACCAACAGGGGTCTTCCAGTATTCCCTGGTGGTAGGTATAATCATCATGTATCGTGTCATCACCATCATATTGGTGCATCATCTTCATTACTATCATTACCACCATCATTCCCACACATCATAATCATCATGTGTCGTCACCATCATATTGGTACATCATCTTCATTACTATCATTACCACCATCATTCCCACACATCATAATCATCATGTGTCGTCACCATCATATTGGTACATCATCTTCATTACTATCATTACCACCATCATCTTCATTACTATCATTACCACCATCATTCCCACACATCATAATCATCATATGTTATCACCATCATATTGGTGCATCATCTTTATTACTATCATTACCACCATCATTCCCATACATCATAATTATCATGTGTTATCACCATCATATTGGTGCACATCATCTACATTACTATCATTACCACCATCATTCCCATACATCATAATTATCATGTGTTATCACCATCATATTGGTACATCATCTTCATTACTATCATTACCACCATCATTCCCACACATCATAATCATCATGTGTTATCACCATCATATTGGTGAATCATCTTTATTACTATCATTACCACCATCATTCCCATACATCATAATCATCATGTGTTATCACCATCATATTGGTGCACATCATCTACATTACTATCATTACCACCATCATTCCCATACATCATAATCATCATGTGTCATCGCCATCATATTGGTGCATCATCATTAACACAATCTTTTCCAAGTATCATCTGTTATGATCTCCACCATCATGATATTATGCTGCAACACTAACATCATCATATAACTTCACTCGTGCTTGTGAGTGCAATCTCACCATCACCAAAAATCGCGTTCCTCACTCAAATTATTATCATTTATACTAATTTCTACTTTCGCAGACTCACAGTTGTTTGGATTTTTTGACAGCTGAAAGATGTATTCGTGCTTCACCAGAGGTTAACCAAACCAATGGCTTCTTTGTGGCTTTGTTCACAAGAAAAGAAGTGGACAGCGAACATACTAACGGCAGTGTTACAAAACTTGACTGTGTTAACGTTCATACTGAGTCATGCCACAGTGAAGAAAAGATAAGTTCACTCAAGAGAAAAATGATGAAACATTCCTCCAAAAAGAACAAAAAAAAGAAACTTGATATGGCTTTAGAAGATGGTGATAAATTAGATAAAAATAAGCTTAAGCAAGACGAAAAGTGTGTTGTAACTTTGAATAATAAATGTAATGTGAAAAAGAAGAAAAAGAAAAAGAAAACGAAATCTGTTGTTAATTAACTCTAAAAAAAGTTTTTTTCTAAAATAAAGTTACGAAATGGTCAATTGTTTGTAGCAATATATTGTGAAACAACAACAGAGCACAGTTATAGCACTATGCACTGATTATACGCCATCACAGTACAAGTATAGCACTAAGCACTGATTATACACAACCACGGTAAGGGTATAGCACTGCGCACTGATTATACACCACAACAGAACAGTTATAGCACTACACACTGATTATACACCACAGAGTACAGTTATAGCACTGCGCACTGACGATACAGCACCACGGTACAGATATAGCACTGCGCATTGATTATGCACCACAACAGTACAGTTATAGCACTACGCACTGATTATACACCACAACAGTACAGTTATAGCACTGCGCACTGATTATACACCACAGAGTACAGTTATAGCACTGCGCACTGACGATACAGCACCACAGTACAGTTATAGCACTGAGCACTGATTAAACACCACAAAGAACAGTTATAGCACTGCACACTGATTACCCCTGATTATACCCCACCACGGTATAGTTATAGGACTGCGCACTGATCACACACCATCACAGTACAGTTATAGCACTGCGCACTGATTATACACCATCACAGTACAGTTATAGCACTACGCACTGATTATACCCCACCACGGTATAGTTATAGGACTGCGCACTGATTATACACAACCACGGTACAGTTATAGCACTACGCACTGATTATACACCATCACAGTACAGTTATAGCACTACGCACTGATTATACCCCACCACGGTATAGTTATAGGACTGCGCACTGATCACACACCATCACAGTACAGTTATAGCACTGCGCACTGATTATACACCACCACGGTACAGTTATAGCACTGCGCATTGATTAAAATTGAATTCATTCAAGTTTTATTTATGATCTCTATTGTTAGCCAAAATTTATATTAACAAAACTGCCTCTTTAGATTGTGGCAATAATGTGGTCCTTGACTTAAGCTGTTTATGCGATGAAAACCCTAGCCATTGGTAGATGTTTTATTTCTAGCCATTGGTAGCTGTTTTATTTCTAGATACCTTATCTAATGCCGCTTATATCATCATTAAGTTAGTTTTTTGTTCACTGGCGGTCTTGTTCTTTCATTAATATTCACTAGAGTAAAATTCTATCGATCTTTTTGTTTCCTAAATTGAACTGTTTTGGGAACATGCTTCAAGCTAGAGTTTTTTTTATTTAGTTTTACAAAATTAATCGTTGTAGTCATCGTCATCGTTATGTATCCAGTACCATGCCATGCAAAAGCCCTAGGAGAGACAGAAATAGAGAAAGAATAATTATGGGCTTGCAGAATTTGTAAAAGGTGTAAATCTTTGTTGAAAACGAATTACACACTGTAATGATTTTATTCGGGAGTAATAGAACTCCTTTAGGATGGCGAAACACACCTTCAAGCAACATTTGGTCTTTCCTCAATTTTTGAGCTCTCTTTCAGCTCTGCTTCGTCTTCTTCTGGTCCAAAGCATTTCTGACGGGCATACCAACGCTGAAGTCTTAACAATGGTCTTGCAGTCTCTACGCATCCCGGACAGGATGCCAGCACCAGCTCTCTGAATGGCTGCTTCATGTTTCTTCTCAACCAAAGCCAAACGTACAATGTCGGTTATCATGTCTGTTGAACAAAAGGGATTAAGATTCAAGACATAGGTTAAGTCGTCGTCGTCAATATACAAAAGTTCGTTGTTGTTGTTAGAGTGGTAGCTGATGTTATTTTGAGAGCGCTTCGTGGTCCCTGTCTTAGTTCTTACCGGTATAGTACATTATGGTCGCTCTGCCAACCTTTATCGCTTGCTTGAACGCTTTGGTAAACTGTGAGAAATAAAATAGAATAAACAATGACCAAAAAAAACAATAATTAATCGGAAACACTACTGTTATTAACCTCCAATTACAATGCCTGCCTGCCTGCCTGCCTGCCTGCCTGCCTGCCTGCCTGCCTGCCTGCCTGCCTGCCTGCCTGCCTGCCCTGCCTGCCTGCCTGCCTGCCTGCCTGCCTGCCTGCCTGCCTGCCTGCCTGCCTGCCTGCCACATGCGCGACACTTGGCATATGTTTCAGTACTTACCACTTTAACGGTTTGAACTCCAAGTTTTACGAACGGTTCTACAAAAGTAAAATTATCGCAGTATTTATTAGCAAGTAGCTTATTATATCTCGATAACTGAGATTCAATGATGATTCAAACTTCATGTTTTCATTCCATCTAAATTGTGATTTAAGTTTATCATTTATCTCGACGTAGATATCATAGTAGATATCATAGTAACCATCTTACCATCAAGCAAGCCATCGCTTATACGAAGGTCGCTAAAATTTTCCAAGATGAAATAAATGGCTCTTTGAGCGTTATTGACCTGATCTTCGAGTTCTCTTTTGATTCTGTGCAAATGCATCGCATCTTCACTTTTGTTCTTGCCAACTCCTCTGAAGAGACCTGACACGTACACAATGGAGAGGTGTTAGTTAAACTCTAATAAATATCGTTATCGTTAATACCCCACAGCAGTAGCGCAGCTTGACGGGGTCAAACTGCACCCCCATCAAGAGATTTTCATATGCTATCGATATATATCTGGGATTACTTAGACATTGGGGTCCCTGTGGATGGAGGACTGATATAGGAAATATATAGGGTTCACTTACTCACTCACCCATTCTATCAGCATGTATCAGCAAGAGAACAAATCTACGGTTAAGTGCAATGAAGTACTCCCCGACGATGTGCTTGGATTTGAACATGTTCTGTTCTTTGACAGCTTAAAAAGTCTCTTCATCATTTCTGGCAGAAATTATAATATATATATGTTCAGTAAATGTAGACTGGAAGGACAAGGACAAGGACAAGGACAAGGACAAGGACAAGGACAAGGACAGGACAGGACAAGGACAAGACAGGACAAGGACAAGGACACGACAAGGACAAGGACAAGGACCAAGGACAAGGACAAGGACAAGGACAAGGACAAGGACAAGGACAAGGACAAGGACAAGGACAAGGACAAGGACAAGGACAAGGACAAGGACAAGGACAACGACAACGACAACGACAACGACAACGACAACGACAACGACAACGACAACGACAACGACAACGACAACGACAACGACAACGACAACGACAACGACAACGACAACGACAACGACAACGACAACGACAACGACAACGACAACGACAACGACAACGACAACGACAACGACAACGACAACGACAACGACAACGACAACGACAACGACAACGACAACGACAACGACAACGACAACGACAACGACAACGACAACGACAACGACAACGACAACGACAACGACAACGACAACGACAACGATCAGCCCCCATTTAAAAGTCTTTGAAGCACAACCTTACCCGGCCCCCCGTAAACATTTTCACCTCCCAGCTAAATGTCTTTGAAGCATATCCACAACACGTATCTGGCTGATTTGCTTTGCTAAAATTAACTTTGCTAAGGTACTACACATCATCACATACTTAATCAAAACATATTGGTGTGTCCCTTGGCGTCTTTTTCCTCACATGATTGGGCATTATAATAACCAATAACCTACCGCATGAATGGACACAAGTAGTTTGTTTTTAAAGCTTCAAAAACCTTACAATTATTTATATATTCAAAACGGTAAATAAGTTTAATATTAACTGCAAACTGCCAGACCTCAGTAAAGTGAAATTTAAAAAACAACAACAACGACAGCTTCGAAGAATTTATATCTAGTTAAGCAAAAATAGAATCTGTACGGCACTTAAACCCATTGCAGTCTCTTAAGTAATACATCGGGCAGAATGGGGCGTCACATCCGGGACATTAATGAGCTCAAAAGCGCCAAATTCAAATGTTCAGCTCGACTGATCGCGCTCAATTACAATGAAAATAGGCCAAAATGGCTATAGTTGTCATGAAAAAAGCTTATTTCTGGCATGAAGATGCAGTTAACTTAAAATGTTTTCATATGGCTTTTGTAGAACTAGAGTTCCACTTGCAAGATCCGAAAAAAATAACTTCAAAAATTGCATATCTTTGCCATTAAATGCCAATATGAACGAACTGAAGTATGGAGATTTTATAAAGAGCTGATAATTTAGCCCATATTTCTACAATCGCTTAAGAAATCAAAAAGTTTTCATATGGGAAATGTTTTCAGACATGGAAGGATTACCTCTGCCAAATTTCATTGAGTTTCCATAAATATTTTTGCCATTAAATGGAATTTTTCGAAAAGAGGTAGCGAAATGCATACTAATCAGTGTGGTTTAAATCTACCGCGGCCTCCAAAAGAGACACAAGCTCCGCCTACTGGAACCACCAAGCGCATCATAATAACAAGGGGACACAAAGGCATTTAAATGGCGTGTGAAAAGAGTAAAAACACAAGAAGCTATCATTCATTGAAACTTTAACTCTATTCCAAATAAAGTCGCTTAGTTTACTTCTCGACTTCGGTTGTCAAGAAAACAAGAACACAACAAGTCATTCCTGTGATCATTCAGTGAACCTTTATATCTTATTCGAATAAAGTTGCTTTAGTTTACTTCTCGACTTCGGTTGTTAAGAAAAACACAACAAGTCATTCCTGTGATCATTCATTGAAACTTTAACTCTTATTCGAATAAAGTTGCTTTAGTTTACTTCTCGACTTCGGTTGTCAAGAAAAACAACAAATGATTCCTGTGATCATTCATTGAAACTTTATATATTCGAATAAAGTCGCTTTAGTTTACTTCTCGACTTCGGTTGTCAAGAAAAAAAACACACAACGAGTCATTCCTGTGATCATTCATTGAAACTTTAACTCTTATTCGAATAAAGTTGCTTTAGTTTACTTCTCGACGTCGGATGTTAAGAAAAACACAACAAATGATTCCTGTGATCATTCATTGAAACTTTAACTTTCACTCGAATAAAGTCGCTTTAGTTTACTTCTCGACTTCGGTTGTCAAGAAAAACACAACAAATGATTCCTGTGATCATTCATTGAAACTTTAACTTTCACTCGAATAAAGTTGCTTTAGTTTACTTCTCGACTTCGGTTGTCAAGAAAAACAACAAACGATTCCTGTGATCATTCATTGAAACTTTAATTTTCACTCGAATAAAGTCGCTTTAGTTTACTTCTCAACTTCGGTTGTCAAGAAAAACACAAGTCATTCCTGTGATCATTTATTTAAACTTTGACTGTCACTCGAATAAAGTTTGACATGGTGACTTCTATTTGTTCTTTATCCATATTACGAGTCCGTGTTTATAAGTAATTCTTATTCGAAATTCAGTAAATATTTTGATTGACATGACGTGCTTGATTCAAGGGCATTAGTGCTGTTAATCATTCGTGATTGACAGGATCTTTGTCTTGGGTCAAACCAATCAATGTTAGCGAAAGCTGATTAATAATGCATTTCTTATAATGTATTCGTAAATTATACCCATCTTTGAAAATCACTCAACTGTAAGTACATGTCGCCGAGAACAATAGCCATTCTGCCCGATGAGGTTTTCTGCAAGGTATTTTAACTGAAAGTCTTTATATTATACACTTAATGTCGCTAGCTTCATGTCTACCAAAACTGGGTGCGGTTAAAACAACCTTCTCACACAAAAAACTACTCCAAATTTTATTTATATCTGTAATTCACTCTTGTTGTATGCATTTCAGAACTTTATAGTTGACTCACCATTATGATCTTCGACCAAGAGTTTTCCGATTTCGATAAACGGTTCAAAGGTGCCAATAACCTGTGAAGATAAAGCAAGATCAATTCAGTCGTTGTAAATGTCAAAACAATCAACACTATAAGTTATACTGTCTTCAAATTATAGGAATCATTTTTATGTGTTAATCGTCTTATAAACCCATTGCAGAGCAGCTTAATTATGAGGGACATTAAATTTAATTTCAATTTCTTGTGACCTGGAATTAATTATTTTATTCAACCATAGGAAGAGTCTATAAAATTGTAATAATATAGTTAGGCAGTTAGGCGTTTGTTTTAAGTACGTACCGCTTCCCTGACCACGAGAAGCTAAAAATGAAAAAAAAAATAGTTACAAAAATTCACTTGCAAATCTCGGTGTCAAAAGAGAGAAATCTTTGATTGCACGTTACGTTTCCTCTTGAGGAGCGATGTTACCGTTTAAACAACAGCTTTCTTATTAAGAATCCATTGTTAAACGGCACCAAAATGGCCGCCATGTTTTTGTCTTTTAACTCTCTCCTAGGAATGCTTTCAACAGGCATCAATATTGATTTCGTATTTTGGACTTACTCTCTTAACGAGTTTTTCTCCTGGTTTTATGTACTTTACTGTAAGAAAAAAAAGCCAGTATTAATTTATCGTAAAATTTATCTCACTTGTAAAGAACTGCAAAATAAATGCATAAACGCATCTATATGATGGTTTTAACAAAATACGGTAACTTTTAACTTACTATCGGGATGTTCATCGGGTTTGACTTTTCCAATAGACACATGAATGAGGTAGTGAATAAACTTGAAAAAAATCGAAAGATCTTGATCTGAGTCTTCATCGTTCAGGTTAGCTTCGGGTTGATATTGGACATCTTTGGCATCCTTCTGGTTGACTAAAAATGAATATAAATGACACTAAAATAACATCCTAAAATAGAGAAACGAAATTTGAAACACCTTAGGTATGACACTGGTTTGAAATTTTTGTGCGATTTGTCTACTTAAAAATAAGCAAATTGTCAATCTTAAAATATATCTGCAACATCAAGCTTGTTGTACTAGAAAGGAGTGTCATTATTCGGTTTTGCTTTGCTACATTTATTCCAATGAAAAAAAATTCGTGTGAAGTTTTAAAAAAAGCTTCTTTACCCAGAGTCTGAATGAGTTCATCATCATCACCGTCAAACGAAGGCTTAGCAACGACCAGTCCAACTAAAAGCAATAAAAGAAGTATTCTTTCCATCTTGAAAGTAAAGTCTCGAAGCACTTTTTGTGAGTGACCCTTCCTTGCAGCTCTAGTGTTTTTGTCTGCAAGTGAAGTTTTATTTATTAACGCCCTGGATTGACATATAAAAGTGCAATATATTTTTAACCCTTTGAAATCTTAAAATATCATATATTTCATGGTTCGTAGAACAGCTTAGATATTTTCAAACACTTTGCTAAACGTTTGAACTCCAGAATTAAATCATTGAAAACAATTTCAAAAAGTTAAACTCTTATTAACAAAGAATATGAATTAAAAGGCATAGTGTAGAAATAGACCTTTTGCATATAAGACACGTGTCCGTTGTACCAAGACGTCCCACTTAGCAAGCACCGTGATAAGATAATGAGGGTTCTAAAAGCATCATTATCACCCTAATATATATATTTAGGCACTGCCTAAAAGCGGAGCTCCCGATACGGAAGTCACAGGGAGAACAATTTGAATGAAACTGAAAGTTAAAAATAAGATAGGGGGAAAAATCTTCAATTATTTTTTATTCGAGATGAAGATAATTTCTCCCATAATAAAAACCATGCAGTGAAATCAAATCGAAATGCACTACAGTATCGCGATTCACTAAATAGTTTCTTATATTTTTGAGACGTACAATATTTTGTGGTATTGACGTCTCAAATCAAGTGTTTTGATTGGCTATTACGCGCGTGTTTTGACAGCTCATTGTTCTTGTCAGCCAATACGAAACAAGATGGCGCTGAGTAAAAATTATTTTATTCAAGCAAAGCTGAAATCAAATTCGTTTACATTTTGAACGTTCTTCATCAAACTCATGAAAATTCAAGTTTATCACTGGAAAAAAAGGAGGGAAGCTAACATAAGGTAAGTTTTTCTCGATTAAAAAATGTTCGTTTCAAAATATTTATCTTTAAAAGCAGCAATGTTGTTGTGCTTTCAAAAGCGAGTGAATTTCAAAAACGGTTTACAATCGTTTACAATAATTTGGTACTGAGCAAATGAGCTTCAAATATTCATAGTTTTAAACCTTTAACTTACATCCATAAAATTACTCTTTTTACAATGATTTACAAAGTCATTCTTTGTTAACAGTTATCTGAATTTGACAGTTGTTTAACGTTGAATTATTCAACAGGTTGGCAGGGAGCACGTGCTCGTCCTTCTCGTCGCTAAGATGACTGCAAGTTTCTACTACTGTGGAGGAACTCTTAGAGCTGTGAATACTGCCAGAGGAATTATATGCCAGCAATTCACACATAATTTTCTTGCCACGTTTTTGAAAGAAAAAAAAATTTCTGTTCAAAACGACTGCATTGAAAAAGTGCTTGCGTGATCGATTATTGTCATAGAAACAGGAATTTTCACGTTGGGAGAATTTATTGCTTCATCAGGAAAACTGAACATTAGTCATGCAAAAAAAAAAAAAAAATTACAGGAATCGCGATACAAAACTAATTACGATTTTGAGACGGCAATACCACAAAATATTGACGGCGTTGGTAGAAAATATATTCTCGTATTGGGCTCCGTCGCTACGCGACTCCGCCACAATACTGAATATATTTTCTCCCAACTAGCCGTCAATATTTTGTGGTATTGCCGTCTCAAAATCGTAATTAGTTTATATTGTTTTTTTGTTGTTTTGTTTAGCGCGAGTACATACTCTCACACTTAGGAATTTTGTACACAACTCACCACCACCCCCAGGGGCTAGTTTTGCTCTTGGAAGATTTTTCGACAAATTTTTCCAAAAAAACCGACATTTTTAGGCTTTGAATCTCTTTTACTTAAAAAAAAAACGAAAGATAACTACAGATAATCCAATACAATATCAAGTTCAGTGAAATTTACCTCGGATGTCTTTCATTGAAATCGAAAATCTGGAGATTTAGGACAAATCAAGACCAAAAAAAACAGACTTGGAGCAAAATATAAGCTTACTTTAAATAATTACGTCTTTTACAAAACGAGACGTTTTACATTCAGTTAAACTTGACAAGAACAACTGAGACAAAATAGAAAATAAAAGCAATGCAAAATGACGAATTTCTTTGTCAGTAAATTGGCGTTTGTAAATGTTTTTGAATATTTTTTACGGCTTTTTTAAGTGAAGTCTAGGTCTTTCTACAACAACATCTCTCAACAACACAAATTTAAGCTCATTTTTATAATCAGACTTGCTCGAATAGCTTAATAAACAGTTGAATATTTGGTCAGTGTAAATTTATATTTCATTCAATACTTAAATTATCTGTAGAAATAAAAGTATTAAATGAAAGTCTTCGTTGTTTTGAAGATGGGACCCCGCGATAGGAGGCGAATCTTTCTTGAACGAAAAACATACGATAGTTGGTTAAAAACAACGTTTTACAACGTTAACCGAATTGCTAAAGATTTACAAAGCTAAATAAAGGACGAATATTTGTTGTAATATGCTCTTCATGTTATATTTACTCCAACATTAAAATAAATTAAGCTTATCTACAGAAATATTAAAAGTTTTGAGGGAAAGTCTTTGCGAATGATTTGTCGATTCGTCGAGAAAAAATGCTTGTCAAAAAATAATAAACGATTGTTTGCTAAACCACACACCTGAATTCTTGAAGAACACTTCTTAATCCATCTTTGAATACATGAAAGTTTTTTAATTGTCTTTGGTCTATAACTTGCCTTAAAGCGATTTTTTTCTGTGCATTTGAGAGTCGCCTTAGCTAGTAGATTCTGCTTCAAATTCCTTGTCCTTCACGCTCATTTTCTCTTTGTTCATTCGTGAAGTTTTGACTCAAATTCCTTTGTATTTCACGTTCATTTTCTCTTTGTTCATCCGTCAAGTTTTGCCTCATATTTCTTTTTCTTTCACGATCATATTCTCCTTGTTTATAATCGAAGTCCCGCCTGGATTTGCGTTCTCTATTCTCTCTCTCTGCTTGCCGCTTTTCTTTGGTGAGTCCTTCGTCTTTGCCTTCCTTTTTCACGCCACCAGAGTTTTTCCTCTTTCGAAATAACTCTTGATTCTGGCCTTTCTTTTTTGGCTTCATTCTCCTCTGAGCTTTCTTTCGACATATCGATTTCGGAAAGGGGTTTCATCGTAAATAGAGTAAATATAAATATAAGCTTGTGTTGTTATCTTTCGGTATTTCTATACGTGTGTAAAACGTTTTTTTTTACAAAAGTTTAATAGCCGGATTTACCTTTCTTTATGTGTACCCGGATGTTGCAACGCGTCGATATTCCCGCCAAAAAAAAATCTAACCAGCCAATCGGAATGCTTGTGTACACGCCCGGACGGACGGACGGACGGACGGACGGACGGACGGACGGACGGACGGACGGACGGAAGTGACGTCAGCCAATCCATGAAGATTCAACTCGATAGTTTACCATTTTTTCTTAGGTATGGTGCTCCGCTATGAATACATGCCATTGTTGATGAGCAGCCTTACTATACAAATTAACGGTTCTTTGATTTAGGTGAGGTGGGAGGGACTATTCTTCAATTGTTTTGTTTTCAATGGACGAATGAATGGAGGAAGAATAGTGATGAGTTGGCGACTGATTGATTGGATTCGTTTTTATTCCTTGTCACAACGAAAGTTTCAATAATGTTAATTCATTAGAAATCTTCGTCTTCTATTTCGTATAGTTAGGCGTTGAATTCGCACTCGAGCAGCAGCATTACGACGTTGTAAGTTCAGTATCGGTATTCTCATTCTTATCACTATTTCTTCAAATGTTTCTATAGTTTCTCCGGTTAGATACCAAAATTCAGTATTCGTGGCGAGTTTGTAAGGACACTGTAATAATCTCTACCACCGTTCATTTCGGGACCAAAGACACCCAAACAATCCAGGACGTCAAATGGATATTCATCACGGCCAAAACCTGAACGACTAGCATTGTTATGAAACACTGGAGCCATGCTAAAAATTTCAAAGGAAAAAATTTGGTATTGTTTATAATTCAGAATTTGGTATAATGTCAGAACAATCACTGGAATTTGACCAAAGAAAAAAGGGAAACGGTGGTGGCATATCTTTGATAAATAAATACCAATGGTGACTGTAGTCATTCAAACTTTCCAGTACAAGAATTCAAGGACACCAAAAAGTCGAAGATTGATAGCGTCCTGGACATGCTTCCAGGCATGATGGACAGCGTCAAATCAGCCGCGACGCCCATAAGAAAGCTGTCGCCAAGTGGCAAAATCTTCCAGATTCTGAATGAGGTATCAGTAGACCTTACTAGTTTCTATTTGCTCTCGGTAAAATTTTGGAATATTATTCCATTTGGTAGCTCAAACTCCTGGTCATCTACATACTTAGGCTGGTTTCACGAATAGTCTTTTTATTGAAACCACTGGTCTATTGATAAAGTCTACTGATAACTTTATACATGTTTCATTTGTTTTTCTTTTTCTATTTTTAAGATTTCTTTTCGAACGATATTTTATAGATACAGTTGGCGTATAAACTGCACCATAAAGGAAGCTAAAATCGTGCATGTATTGCGTAAGAAAAATTAAAAGCAAAAGAAATTTTGATATTTTGTTACGAAGACATCAATGTTTAAAACAAAGATCTAGTAGAGTATTTCCATTATAAAATAAATGATAAAATGTAAATAACAATATAAATACCATAAGATTTTCTATAGTATTGGCGACCATTAGCATTCCATTCAACACAAATTAATGGTAAATGAAGAGACAAATTAACAACAATGAAGTAGAGGCACTTACAAATACACAAAACTTTCTTTATAACAGGCATGCGACATTTTTGTTCCATGCTTTGCCCCTGGACACCCCATAATGCATTGCGATTGAAGTTGCTCGCCTCATCGCAAAAATGCAGGTTGTAAATGGTATTTGGGTATCATTTCACATTTATCTTGCAAATTCATATCCCAAAAACGTCTCTCGCGATGAAAAAACCTTTCCCCAATTCGCTTGAAATGGAGGCGGTCCTTGATTCTTTTCTTTATCAAGGCCAGCCTCGACTTGAAACCATTTCGTGTTCGTTAAATATCTATTGAATGCTAATCGACTCCATAACTGTAAAACAAGCTAAGTTTTTTACAAGTTCCCCTTAACACAATGGCCGCAGTATCGTCGAAGTAGTCCATATTGTTTTTAATGATTGTTTCTGAAAAATGAAAAACGAAATACAAAACACATTTTTAGCGTGGGTATAAACTGAAGCAAAAGTATGGCAGAAATGGAACATTAGAGCCGACATGAAAAACCGCGAGTAAGAGAATATACTCATTTCTGCGTGCCTGAATAACAATGCCCGGGTATAAGTGAGACATTTCGGGACACGGGACACATGTCTTATATGCAAAAGGTCTAATGCAACCGTATGTCGTGCCGTTAATTCATATGGAAATTTAATTCAGTGATTAGGTATATTTGTGTTTTGCAGGGTTAATTCAGAAAGTTATGGCTTTTGAATTGTTTTGCATGGTCTAATGAGTATTAAATTAAGTGATTTAATTACTTGACGCTTGAAAGACCGATTGTTCAAACTTTCCAACTTTGCTTTATCAAAAGTCTGTTAAAAATCGATTTCAAAATTGAGTAATTTCTGCAAGCTATGTCAATATTTCTACTTTCCTTTGATATTGCTTTCCCAATTGCAAAGTCCCTATACATTTGGTCCATGTACAGATATTGCTAAAAATAAATTAAAGAAAAATGAATGACAAAATATGTTATAAATTTTGTTCAAAACTACTACTCACTTCATAAGCTTTTAAGAAATCGTGTAACTAAAATCTAACAACATCACAGCTACTGTTTGAAATTGTATTTATTGATGTAAAAACAACTTTTGTACCAAAATAGCTATTGTCATTTCTAACCAGGACTGGCTCTCGCTCAGCAAGACAGCCTTAGCTATTATGAATCTAATGGTGCTACTTTACAATTTATCTGTAAAATGTACTGAATCTTCTTGAATCACAAAGAAATAAAGCCAGTTATCATTCTACAAGTATAATGATAATAGATTATCCGTTCCGGTCATTATCTGTGTTGTGCCATGCCTTTCCGCTTTCCTGTAATGAAGAGAAGAAAGAAAACATTAAGTGGAACGAAGTCAAACAAAACTGAATCTGGATCAAGTTGTGACTGCAGTGCCAACTCGAACAGGTTTTTTCGGTGTCCGCCTCAACCTCGGAATCTCAAATAAATGCTTTATACTCTCTCTTTATAATCTCTCTCTCTCCTCACACACACACACATAAATACTTTATTATCTCTCTTTCTTATATCATTAATTATTCATGAGCTCATCGCCCAACCAGGTTTCTTATTTGTACCATGTACAGTAGTTTGAAACCCCCATCAAATACGACCGCACCCATTTCAAAAGTTCTAGTACTTTGAAATATTTCAAAGTCCTACTACTCGGAGTTTGGAATATTTCAAAGTACTAAAACTTTGAAATGAAAACAAACACAACAAAAAGAGTATAAGATGTCGTGTCAAATACTAGTCACTGTTAGCGTATTCTATTGGGGTTTCAAAATCCTCGTGGAAATTCAAATTCCTCGTGGCTACGCCTCTCGGCATTTGAAATTTTTCCACGAGGATTTTGAAACCCCAATAGAATACAGCAACTCGGATTTGAAACTTTAGTCTACTTCTTACAGCATTTATAAAACTTACCTTCAAAATTAACGATTTAGAAATCAATCGTCTTTTTCTTCTTTTTCTTCGTCTTTCCCCTTTCCTTCGTGTTCCTTTTCTGGTCCTGGTCCGCCAGCACGGCATTGCTTTTGGCTATACATATGGTGAAGGGTGATTCCAACTTTAGTCTGTCTACGGATCATTGATAGAACTCCAGCGCCGGCTCTCTGAACAGCACCTTGGTGGTTGTGTTCTTTCAGAGCCAATCGAACGATGTCGGAAACCATATCTGTTTTGAAAAGAATATTTCAAAGAAAGTTTCAGTTCTCTACGGATAAGAACCAACTGATTTGAATCTTTTGAACAACGGATTGACACTCGATTCCTTGTATATGTGGTCAGGTTATTTATGAAAATATATCAAGGGAATGATATTTATTTCAAGTCATTAAAAAAACGACAGATTTATCACAAAAGTTTTTGATATTTTTTTTAACAGCATATGTACAGTTGTTTAAAGTTTTCTGCCGTTACGGAGGCTATCTATAATATCATGTCAATCTCACTATAAAACACCTCGTTATTTCATGAGTAAAACAAATGTATAGTTTAATCAAATAAGTCTTTTCTTAATTTTAACTCTTAGTTATAATTTTAATTTTTTTTTTTTTTTTTTGAATAAAATTAATGGAATTTTTAAACCAAGTCCATTAGTAAATAAATAAATAAATGTTACGTTATGTATGAGTATGTATGTATTGAAGCAAACATGTATTGATCAAATAAATGTTAAAGACTGTTAATTCTATTATGGACAATTTTATGGAAATTGTAAAGCGTTGTTGAACGTCCAGATATTAACGCTATATAAAATATCTAATTATTATTATTATTATATTTACTACGAATAGAGTTTGTTTGGTTTAAGTACTGTTCTTTAACATGCTGTGCATGAGGGTTTTTTCCCAAGGTTCTACTCTGGTTTTTCCTCCGTCCGTAAAAATTAGTGACTTGAGAGTTGTACCTATGCATAGAATATTTGATGTAGTGATCCTAGTGTGTGCAAGTGAGTGAGATTGGCCAAATTGGAAACCTGAGGTGTTAACTATTTACCAAGAAAACCGGTCGGAAAATAAATGGTTTGTTTCATTCAGATCGGAAAGTTACGAAAAACTCGGTTTTCCGATGCTGGGGTAATCCACTTTTCCCGCTCTTTTCGGTTCTTCGGTACCAATTTCCGAAGTCAAATTTTCCCGCTCTTTTCTTACCATTAGCGAATAAGTTTCCAACCGGATGGATTGGTTTAGTTGATAAGCACCTCAGTATGCTTACTAAATTTGCCTACCTCTTTATACATATTATTTTGTAACTATTTGATATAGTTTATTTTTCTCTTACCAATATAAACTTTCATGCTGATTTTGGTGACTTTCTCCATTTGTTTAAAAGCCTTAGCAAGCTAGAAAAACGAGGAAGAAAAAAAGGACCCTTAAATATCATATCATCAACCATATAAGAACTAGAATACTTGCATGTAGCGACACAACAACACTGACAATCAACAATTAAAACTCACCACAATAGCAGTCTCAACGCCGAGTGCTACAAAAGGTTCTGTAGAAAAAGAAATACAAAACATTGAGTTAAAATATCACGATTATAAAAATGAAAAATAGTCGCGCCAGAGAATCGTCGCCGCCATTAATGCTATGGTAATATGACTTACTATCAGGAAGCCCATCACTGACACGGAACTGGTTGAAGTTCTTCAAGATGAATTCTGCAACCTCTTTGCCCTTTTCGCCGCCGTCTTTAACTGCTTTCTGGAGCTCTCTTCTTACTTCTTTCATGTCCTTGTCATCCTTATCATCGCCAATCTTCTCGAAAAGACCTGCACGTATCAACAAAGTTTCTTTTAAGGAGAGGGGACCGAATTTCATAACCCACCCTTCCACCCCCTAGACTGATCATGACCTCCCCTAGCCTCCTTCGCAGCCGCTATGAGGCGCTTCCCGTCATTTCAACGGAAGTGCCTTACAGCCTCTGAGCAGGAGGCTAAATTTCTAAAGGAGTATTAGGAGTCTTTGGCAATTTTGCTATAAAATACAATCTAAGAACCCCTAGAAAATTGTGAATTTAGAGTCGCCATCTCGATTTCAACATCGTCTTTAGGTTTAGAGATGAATAATTGTCCAATAGGCTGAGATAGCGAACCAATGAAAACACGCCGTCTTTTGTAAGTACGTTCCGCATTGGTATGATCGAACTATTATATAAGAAATACTACACAGAGAATCGAAAGTAATTCTAACCTTTTTGTTCAGCATGTACAAAGAAAGTCAAGAATATTCGGTTAAGAGCAATGAAGTATTCTCCAACGACGTGCTTGGCTTGGAAGAGGTTGTCCTTATCAACGGCTTCCTTGACTCTTCTCATCATTTCTACAAACAAGTACGTCACGTAGACAAACATGGGTTTTCAGAAATCACAAGTTATTCAAATTGAAATTTCATAGTATCAAATCCAAAGTTTGGTTTAAGATTTGCTTTATACTTGTTATACTCGCTCACTTTGACGTCATATACACCAAATTGAAAAATCTTTGTTGCTTTTACTAGCTATTTTGTCTCTTTTTTGTTCCTAAATATGACGGGTTTTTTTTTTTTTTTTGTGACAGACCAGTGCTTGACTAACCTTTATGGTCTTCAATCATAAGCTTGGCTATTTCATGAATTGGTTTCATAGTTTCAATGACCTGAAGACAAACAAAAAGTAAAATCAGTTGCAATTCTTTGCACCCAAACAAACGAAAAAAATGGAATTTCCTGGCATAGAAGTAATTATAACTTACCGCGGCTCTGACACCAAGAAGCTTAAAAGAAAGAAAGAAAAGTGAATATAAGAGAGAGAATTCTAAAAAAGTATTATAATATTCATATAAGAAATCAAGCTATCTATTAATATTTAGTTCGTAATTTTTAGATACTTACTTTCTGGACTAATTTCTCTCCAGGTTTTCTGTATTTCACTAAATAAATATCCAAATAACAAATAAGAAAACTTAAGAATATAAAAGTATTATGGTGTTTGGTAATAGCAATCAGATTCGACTTACGATTAGGATGTTCGTCAGGCTTGACGTCTCCAACAGAAACGTTAAAAAGAAAGTAAGCGAACTTGTAAAACAGTGGAATATCTTTCTCGTCCGGCTTAGATCCACCTGACGGTCGCTCGGATGGAGTAGGTCCCACGGACGGTTGCTTGGATGGAGCTGCTGTTGTGGATAACGGGAGATCTTCATTGTCGATTACTGCAGGAAATTTAAGAAATACTTTAGATATATATATATAAATTAAAAATCTTCAAAAATACAAGAATCCGTAGAAAAGAAAAGAAAATACCATAAATAGCTAAGAATAAGATGGGGAGCAAGAGCAAGAGCAAGAGGCGAAGAAGGACAACAGGCGGACAAGACGAAAAAAGTAGTCGAGGGAAAGTTCTGCTAGAAATATGAAAAAACTAGATTTTACTTACATAAATCTTGAATAAATTCATCGTCGAGTGATTCAAATGCAGGCTTGGCCACAGCCAAACCGACCAAAAAGAGAACAAGAATGACCTTCATCTTGGATGAAATGATCTTTCCTCTCCACTATACCAACTTCGTTCGTAGCAAAGTTGAAATGATTTTCGGTCCAAACGCTACTCTTATTTATATTAAAAACTTTACAAAGAATTCAAAATAACCTATTGTACTTCATTCTACCTTACGTAACCATTGTAAAAGAACTATTTCTAATGTTCAACGACCGTAAATTTTCTGAAAAGCTTCATCAGTTCTATGTCGCC
The DNA here is from genome assembly GCA_011057435.1 of Actinia equina. Classification (NCBI taxonomy): domain Eukaryota; kingdom Metazoa; phylum Cnidaria; class Anthozoa; order Actiniaria; family Actiniidae; genus Actinia; species Actinia equina. Next base: position 210,984 of record WHPX01000446.1, read on the forward strand.
TTGTCATTTAAAATAATTGCCAAACTATCGTATCTTTCTTTATCTAGAAGAACACGATATTTTCTTTAGCTCTTAAAAGTTTATTAAAAATTTATAAGTTTTTGACTTTTTAAAAGTTTTTAGGCTTTTTTGGGACAAAAAATATAATGAATTCTTAACGCCTGACTAATGAACTGTTTTCTTTAACTTTTGGTTATATCATCAATTAATTTTATAGAATGATAGAAAAACAATAAGCTGTGATGTAACTGCAACCTTTCCGCCTACACGACGCTTTATGCATTAACACATTACTAATCTCATGAAATTACTTATAATATATTTAATAATTTGAAGAATAATGGTGACCGCATTAATTTGAATGGTAAAATCAAATTCCGTCTGAATGCTTATACTTTTCCTTTAAAACAAAGCCTTTTATCATCAACAAACAGTCAAAGTAAACTACTGTAAGAGTGAACAATGGACTAGTAAGCTGCATGATCGGTTATGCTTGAATTTTTTTCACTCTACTGGAATCAGTAATAAATACGAATATCTAAAAAGAGCCTTCAACATAATATTTTATCGCGTAAATATAAACATATAATTTGAACCTAACTGTTCAAAGAAAAACGTTTCCCACGCAAAGATGTTGCACAGTTGGAAATCAAAGAAATTTAATTTGTTTTGCATTCTTAGACTCTTTTATGTTTTTTAATTAGTAATGATAAAAAGGTAAATTTTACACCGTGAAAAGATGAAAAAACGTACTGACGTTTCGGACGCTAGTCCTTCGTCGGAGGACGAACCGACGCAGCTCACACTAGTTTTTAGCTAGTCATATCTCCTGTCTTTTGAGGCCTCTTAAAAAGGCTTTACCCAGCTATTCCTATCATTTATAGATCTACCAGAAGCCCAAATAGCCCAGAAGTTTTGAATTTGGTTTGGCCAAAACTTTCCCACGGCCCAAGGAGTACCTCATACTAAGATCTAAAGATATTACAAAAGCAGATATTTACTTATTTGATTTTAAAAATCATATCAAAGTACAATAGGAATAAAAACGTGTTATTCAAAAGAAAATTCAAAAGAAAATTCGTTGAAATGAATTTGTTATCAGCCTGTGAAAACGAAAAACGAAAAATTTAATTTCGTTCATACTTAGGGAATTTTGCAAATAAACCTTATCAAGTTTAATTGAGCTATCTGTTATATATTTTTTACCAAAATAAAGGGATATGACGCAATTAATATGAAGTAAAACAATTGTGCCAACCAATCAGAGGAGCGCGCTAAAATATTTTCGCCTAAAAATCGCTCAGTTTTTTAAGCTAGCAGTGTTTTTAGATTCTTTTCTGGAGGTAGTCCTGCTGATCGTGACTAATTTATAATGGCATTCAAGTAGTGAGTTTGAACTCAATTAATATAACTTCTTTTGCGTACTCAGCCATCCCGGCATAGTATACGATCGGAATGATTTGTTTCTAACAGTGAAGCAGGAATATGTATTCAAGCTAAATGTAGTCCTAATATTTTTTTAAGCTAAAAACTTGATTTCAGGGCATGTCTAGCTATACTGAGCCAGTCCGTAGCTTTGAAGGGGTACGCGTTATTATGAAAAATACATTCAATTACAAAACAAAGCGAAAACTGAATGGAATTTAAACAAAATTTAAACTACATCAACAATAGAGATAATAACTCCATTCATGAGTGCATATTAGACTTTGATCTCTGGGTGAAGTGACATTCACCTTGTTACTGAATTCATTCAAGCCACGCTTAAGGTACCTCAAGTGATTTATTTTAGTCACTCCCTCCCCTTGTTTTGAAAACTGTCATAACTTTGAGTCTATAGGGTTTTTTTCATCCGTGACTAATATTACACAAATAGAAGTATATATAGAAATTATTGATCTTTTTTGTCTCTAGCTGAAAGGATACTCTGAAAAATATCAGTCCCTGCTAGATGTTTTCCAGAGTTCCTTTTAGCTAGAGACAAATTATCAATAATTTCTACCCTCCTAGCTAATAAATTAACTAATCAATTAACTAATCAATTGAAGTAGATAGATGAGGCAGTAAGCCATGTGGGATGGGCTCGGATATCAAATAAGAACATTCGTCCACGTTTTCTAGTTGAGCTGGCTCATTTTTTTAACCGACTGGAAAGAAGTTGTGAAAGGCTTGTGTAACCAAGTTGAAAACTAGTTGAAAACATACTGGTTGAAGATTTATTCGAGTTTGTTGCGTTACGTTTGTACAAGCCATATTTGGAATGATGATGTAAGAGATCACGCAACAGTATCGTAATTTGAAAAATAAATCAGTTCTGCTCCAGATTTTGTGCTGTTTAGTTGTGTAGTTGTGTTTTTGTTTATTTATCTATTTATTTAGCTTCGCCATTCAAGCACTCACACATACACACGCATGAGAATAATTACATACATTCATACATAATGGCTGGGAATCCCACTACAGCGTGTGCCAATTACAGTGGTCCCTCACATATTAACATTAATTAAAAATGGTTCGTTTGAAACGAAGTTATTTTGTCCTTTCTTTTTTTTCTTTTCTTTTTGTTCGTTTTCTTGATGATCCTTGATAATCCTTGATGATCCTTGATGATCCTTATTATTGACAAGATATAACTAGCTAAAAACTAGTGTGAGCTGCGTCGGTGTTTCTAATGAAACAGTAATGATGAAAAGGTAAATTTTACACCGTGAAAAGATGAAAAAACTTACTGACGTTTCGGACGCTAGTCCTTCGTCGGAGTAAATTATTGAGTATTATTGACAGTTAATAGCAGCATGATGGGGCGCTCTGCAATCCTCGGACAGTGTTACATTTTATACAGATGGTTTTCCATGTCCGAGGATCTTAATGGTCATAGACGAGGTGCAGAGTGCGACGATAGTAGTCTACAAGAGCATTCTAGTAGATGGAAAGAGAAACCTTCTTATTTCTTAGATTTTCTGGTAGGGCGTTCCACGTCCTGCATACTCTAATGAAGAAAGAGCGTTCAACAACAATTAGTTCAGTAATTAAGTAGTTTAGTTCAAGTTTTAGTTTTAGTTTCACTTATTTTCCTGCGACCTATCTTGGAAAAGACCTGCAATGAGTTTGATCATTCTTGCCGTTCAACATCCACTTGGTCACACTTGTATGACATTCAGTCGTTTCATCTAAGCTCGTAATTTACCTACGCATACGCATAATTAATAGAAGTCTTATTTCCATTGTTTTCTTTGGCGTCGATTCATTAACTTTCATGACGGCTGGGCTTAGTAAAATCACTATAGTATTTTTAACTATTTACTCTTTAGAGGTACATAGGATTAACTATGATTGGACTGATGAGCTACTACAAGTTACGTCCTACGTATGAGTAGCGAAAAAAGCCGTGGCTAATTCAGTGTCTAGTTGGATTTGACCAATGCAATTAGACTTCTCGCCCTCTTAGCCTAAGAGCTATTGACCATATAATATTCATGCCGCGTGCGTGCACTTTGTTGTTGAATGGGCAGTAGTGCATCTAGAAATTTGCAGGGAGTCCATATTGATATCACTAAGGATAAAAACATGCAATTTGATCGATTTGTGACAAAACATACAACCTTAAAGATGCTTTACCGAATTGAGTAGATTTATTTAAACCGAAAAATTCTCGAAAAAAAGTTTGATTTAGTAGTTTATATTGTCATTCTGGCTAAATAAATGGAAAAACGTTTCATTGCCTTGTTTAGCTTTAAGTTTCTATGGTGTGCTATTTAACACTATGCAAAACAATTGAGAAATGCACTATAGAGCAAAGAGGTATTTCATTGAAACTATTTGTCGTTTTAAAGGTCATAGATTCAGAAAATAATATTATTTGAAAGCAATTTGAATTTCGATTTTTGATATTTTGCTTCTTTAAAAAGTAATGAAACTTTGAAGTTGGAACGTCGAAAAATTCCAATGTCGGTTAATGTTTTGCCTACCCTGCGAGCAGAGTCTTCTTTTAACTTCTCTCGCTTGTAGAGGAGTTCAAAGGAGACTCTGCTCACAGGGTATGTTTTGCCGCATAAAAGACGAAATACTCTATACAAAATGTACGATGTTATTACAAAAAATATTGTCTCTGATGAAGATAGATAAATATTTATGAGGCTTGTATGAAACGACTGAAGAAGAGTGCTAATGGGCCTTTCACAACTTCAAGTCGAGTAAAAATGATCCAGCTCAACTAGAAACCGTGGGCAGCTGTTTCGGCCTGTATTGGGCCTCGTCAAGATACAAGGATCGTAATTTGCCTATTACGCATGTTCTTATATGATTTTCGAACCCATCCCACACGCCTTAACTCCTCATCTCTTAAATAAATATGATACAGTTTGCTATTAGGCTAGTCTCATTCCTACGCAGCCGGTATCAGAGTTAACTGAGCTCACTCCCCTACAGGCTGCGTAGGAGACTAATTTGCTAAGTGCTAATTTCAAGCTGGGTCACCGGCGAAGAAAGATCTGTTGCCGTATGTCTTACTGACTGTCTTAGGACCAATTAATAGATTTTGTTAATGATTGGCAGAGCGTTATGAGCGTGGAGGATTGTAGCATTGAAGTAATTCAGGTATAATTCCGTAGCCAGGATTGTTAAGTACTTTGAAAACAGTAAGAAGTACCTTGTAATCGATGTGAGCTCAGTAGCTTTGACCGGGAGCCAGTGGAGACCAATTTAGACATGAGTGATGGTGCATATATTCCTGGTGCCGTGACAAGTCTTGCAGCAGCGTTCTTAGGAACTCGTTGGATTTTTTATCAATTTCTTCGCTAGGAAAGCCATTAAAAACACTGTTGCTAGATCTAACGAAACTAACGTGATTGGACCAGTGCAAACTCAAACAAAATGTATGTGGATTTTTGGAGCAAATCCGCCTCACCGACTTGATGGGCGCTTTTTTTTAATTTACTGACAGGACTTTTTTACATGAAGCGCGGAAATTTAACAACTGGTAGTGATGCATTGTGGGTAATGTCGGATCGAATTGTATTGTGGGACCACTAGACTACTATATGGTGCATCGCTAGGGGAACGTTAACTGGGACTAAATTGCCAAGCCGTCACGACAAGGCCCGACAGAGGGATGCAGTTTTCATCCCACCTCACTTTGAAGTACTTTTAACAAACTGCGCATGATCTGATTTGCGTGAACAGCTTGTCTCATGAATATCTCACTATATAATTTCTTCCATATTTATCCTTTCCATTTCCTAAACTATTTTAATGAGAAAATGCTAAATTTTCAAAAGCAAATTTTACCCCTACTTACTGAATTTTGGGAGCCTTTCAAAATGCGTCCCACATGGAAAGGAATGACACTGCGGTATTTAGCCCTCTGTGGCAGAAGTGAAACTTTGGGTATGCTGGTCATTGCAAGGGGTTAATCATCTATGGTCTAGGGGCCGACTAACTTCTCCCTTAGGCTTCGGCCGAGCTTCCTGATCAGTCTGTAAATCCAGGGATAGCGGTGTCGGGGTCGAAATCTCCGGCGTAGCCGTAAATGCTTCGCGCTGCCATACGACGGTTCAGCATTCGATGTCTGGAAGTATGGTCCTAGCTACAAATCTTTTTAATCCTCAAAAACCAGTCTTTTTTTAAATGTTTAGTGCAAGCAAGGAGAAAACAATGTGCATTGGTAGAAACTCTTTTGGTATTTCAGTTTCTGGCCACCTTTACGAAATTTATTGCAATACTTTCTTAAAACGTCACCAATCGAGACGGTGGTTCAATAGTTAGCTGAAACGTCACCGAGCGACAGACTTGTACTCCTGCGTTCCCGAGGATCGTGTGTGATTGAAAAGGCGCCAAAACTTGTAGATTGTTTACAAGTATTAGGGAGTTTTAGATTGACTTTTTTCCTCCCCGCAAATGGCAAACGTGACCACGTTTTCATAGTTTTCCTGTATCTTACTTTACCTTTTGCAAACCTTCTCACCAAACCTTCTTACTAATATAGAGGGCTCTTTTTATTTCTGATCTTCATTTTCACACAACTTCTTTATTTGTGGGCCTATCAGACTGCTTGAATCTGATCCATACACCAGTATGTTTGCTCAACAAGGAATGTGGTAAAGCAGGGAAAAAAAAAGAGAAACCAGCTGAAGCAGCCAAGAGTGACTGCAATTACACCACATTGAAATAAGATTGCAATAGTTTTAAGAAAATAAAATAATAGAATTAGTGTCTAATGTCTGAGAGACTTAATATCTATTTCGTGGGATTTAAAAACATTTCAAAAATAGTGGAGGTATTGCACACAGACGGCTATGTAAGGTAACAGAACAACAAAAGTATTGTACTCTTGAGAATTGAATTTTCTCATGTAAAATGATTGTATTATTCCTGCCTTCATGATACTGCAAAACCCTGTGTTATAATCCCATAACAAAATAGCCGTGTCAAAATGAGCAATGGAAACAGCAACAACACCTAAATATTAGTAAGATGCTAAGGCAAAGCTTTAATTCACAATGTAGGATAAAAGAGAAATTCCAACACTATTGAATATTTTATTAGAGATTGCATGAAAAAATGCACTGGGTGACATGAAGCAGTTTTTTCTTTACAATCTGCTCAATTTGCAGGACAAAACAAAATGATTCCAATCTCCTGAGAATCGGAAACCTATTGTTATGTCTTCCAAATTGAGCTACATTCCATTGACTGCAAGAATAGGCTATTTGCATTATGGCGTCATTTTACTACCACTACCAAAATACTTCGTGAATTTTCTTTCTTATTCAAATTTGTAGTTCCTCATTGGAATAGTGAGACAATTGGTGCTAATTAACAGAACAAAAGACAGTGTGCAATGGAGTCTGGTAGTGGTAGTAAATGACGCCATAATGCAAATGGTCTATTGGGGTGTTTATAGTTCAACTTATATTAAAAAGATAAAATAATAACAATTGAGTTCTAATTTGTTTTATTCTGCTTTGCCATAAAATGTTTTACAATGGCCTAGTAGAAGGTATTTGGTCTCTTGGCAACAAATTTAGACTTAAACTGTGACTTGATCACACGATGAGGTAGAGGGAACTTCATCTTGTTATCCTGAGAGAATACAATATTAATTAATAACAATTTATATAATAATATTAATAACAACAACGACAATAATAATAAACTTTAATTTATTGATAAAAAAGAAACGAACCAATTTAGCTAAAGCTAATCTTACAATGGGCCATCAATAAGTAATGTCTCTTATCATTTTATGTTACGCTTATGTTTCAGCTGTAATTAGCCCCTTGTGCCTCCCTTCCATTTCCCTTTCTTCTTTTTTTATTATGATTTTATAACCAATAAAAATAATCATTTCTTTACAGTGAACAACTACAGTATAAGTACTGATTCACGATTTGACATCTTAAATTCCCACACACTGCCACTGATACGATGTTCTATGTATACAACTCTCAAGTAACAAAGTTGAACCTTGCTTAAGGAAACAAAGATCTTCCCTTTATTTTGTAGTAGTCTCACTCTAGCTGCTCAAATAACTACATTTATTTCTTGATTGACACGGTTTTCTTTGTTATTCACAAGGCTTTATTCTTGTTATAACCCGGTTAATAACTATATATAGACCTCGCATATATAATGAGCAACATTTGATAGAAAACCTCATTAATTAAATAAAATACTTAATTACCTCAAACGTCGGCAATAAGCCTATACATCCCACACACCTGCAGCCCTTGTGATGTATGTGGCTTATTGCCTCCGTTCTCGGTAATTAACTCTTACGTAAAGTATAACACTACTCTGGTAAATATTTGAAGGTAAATATTTGCAAGACACATGGTTTCTTTATTGTGGCAAATAAAATAAACATCATTAACTTACATGCATTTGCTTGACGTGAGGTCGACGGCACTTGTTTGACGGTACAGTCTCTACTTTCATAATCTGAATAGAAGAACCCCTAGCACGATGTCTTGCTGCCATATCACGGTCTGGAAAAAAACGTCATATATTCGAAATTTGAACTTCGTTTTTATTTACGAGTTTCCATATTATATCGCGGCCGAGCAAGTCTATGAACGAAGGAGTGATATTATATGGCAAACAAGTGAATAAAAATATCAAGCTGTTAACATGTAATTATTTTGTTTATTTTCTTTTAATACATTGAGGGTCGATCAAAATACAAAATTTACAGTTTCCAGTTTATCGTGAAGTGATATCGTATAACTTCACTGATATAGTTTTTATTCATGGTTTTATCACACTGTCGAACTTAAATGTGTAATAAAAACGACCATTTCCAGGAGAGGAAAAAATCATTGCCAAGTTGGCGATAATATCAAGAGCAACTACCAGGGCTCTAAATAACTTCCAGTCAATTAAAAATGTTAGTTCAAAATTGGCACTTGTCTGATAGATAACTTTTAGACTGGTTCTCTTGGCCAGTCATATTGTCTGGTCGCATGTTGATTACCACTAGTCCGTCTGATGTTCCAGGTCATAATGTCAGGCCATTGAACAGAAATTATTTTAACCCTGAACCAATTTCAATTTTTTCTGTTCAATATCACCAACATTTCCTAAATGTTTTAATGTATAAATATCACATAAACTCTTGAAACAACCCAGCTTTCTACTCAAGCTAATAACAGTGTTCTGACCAGGAATTTCTTTCAGGGGGTCAAAGGGCCCATCAATCCGAAATTTAGGGGCCATTTAGAAAACTGGGTGGACCATAATGTTTTTAGCAAGTAACTCTGTTGCAAATCTACAACAATGTAAGACAGTTTTATTAGTAATGGCAACGCAATAAACTCGCACTGGGCAGCCATACTTGAGCCTTCAATAAGCAAAATCAGTTAACACAGACTAGTCCCAGACATCTTGGCGAGTGAAAAACAAGATGGCAGCTATGTTCGATTTGTGTCGTTTCATGTGGACTTTCACCATATTAATTGACAATATAATGTGACTTTAATTATTTCAAAAGTACTCTAAATCTTTTAAAACTATCAGGAAGTATTCTTTGGATAATTCATGCACCCTTGGGGGACATAGAGTTGACATTTGTGCTCCATTTCTGATTTTTATGCGCGAATCCCGCAATGGTGCAGCCTGGTAAGAACACTGTAATAATCATATTAGGCTTAGTACTCACAACAAGCAGTAACAGCATCAGCAACAGTCAAGTCTCTGTACTCTCTGTACATGTTGTGGGTGCCACTTCTGGAGTCATATCTCAGCCACACACCAAAATTTTTAATTTGAAGAGGTTTCTTTTCAAAGATCTAGCAAAACAAAAATAACATCAGCATATCAAATAGGGTTTGTTGACCAACACAAATTTATTTATTTCCAATAAACTGACTCTTCTACACTCCCCCCAATCTATCCTCTTTTTCATCACTTTTTGCAAAGCTCAGTCAAACACCTTACATGTATTTGATGTTATCTGACATTCCTTATGTGTAGTGGGCTTACACATTCAATGAACACATGTTTTATATTCCATATCTGGCAAGGCTTTCATTATTAAAAATATAATAATAGGAGAAGATAATTAACTAGCTTGAGAGTCTTGGCAGCATTTTTCTTAAAATTTTGAATTAATGAGAAGATCATGGTAATTTTGCTCAGTTACCAAAGCATTTTCAGATCTCTGACCCTTAACCCTTTCTGGACAATCCTATAATAGGCGACTTGAAAGAGGTCATAGAGTTAATAGCAAAAATCTACTTTAGATACCTACTAAGAATATATTTCTTACAAGAAAAGGGGATTTTTATCGTTATTTAGTGTGCTAACTTACATGTATCTTTTATCACCAAAGAAAAGACTATCCGAAACCGCCATCTTTTTTTACATTCTTGCATAGCTAAAATCCTGTAGAATGCCAGCCATGATGGCTGATTTGATCATGTGACCTCTTGCAAGTCGCCTATTGCTTCAATGGTGAAGTTCCATGGAAGTCATGTTTTAGGGCAAAAAAAAAACCTTGATTGTGTGAAACATTAATTTAACAAAAAATGGGAATTACATGTTTTTATAGCAATATTTTGATGCTGAAAAAAAGGCTAACACTGCTTAAATGAGTCTGTGAACAACATACGAATTCACAAGAGGTCTATCCTTCACATTCGTATACTCTACTTCTAATAGTATTTACCTCTTGACAAGAAACAATTTCACCTTGTGATTTCTTCATTCTCTTTAACTGAGAAATGAAGTACCAAAACTTTGATCTTGCAACCACTTCATCTGGTGCAAAGATGCGCATCTTGTACAGAGGTGGGACTGTGACCTTTTTGGAGGGCATCTTACGCCCTATGACCTGGAATTCCCTCAGCTACAGAAATTAAAAATTAAAAGAAGTCAAACTCAATTAATTATTTTAGTGTTTTTCAAGTTTCTGCAATTCAGGGTATTTTGTAATCATGCAGTTTTAGTCACTTTTAAGATCCCCAAGCATAATTATAAGGCCCTAGATAAATGAGGAAATATATTTCCAGAAACATGTTTAACGTTACCATGTTTTCCCAATGTTTCCAAGTTTAGCCACATGTGAAACATTGCTGTGTATAACAAATTTTGCTTCCAAGACGTAAAAAGTTTCTGCTGTTCAGCATAAACATTTCCTCCCTCTGTAAAAACCAACATGTGAGTTGAGTGTCGTATGTTGTAATTATAGAATGTAGTGGTAGTACGTGTGGAGTGAACCTCACGGAAGAGCCCCGCAAGGGGAGTGGTGGTTGTAAAACATATATTCATGTTTCCAAGACATATGGAAACAATGTTTCCCTGTTTAGCCATGAAAGTCAACATTCCGAAAGTTTGTCTTTTAGCACCACTCACTCAAGTGTGCATACGCTCTTTTCAAGTGTGCATACGCTAACCAATGTTGAGTAAACATGTTTTCTGATGTTTCCTAACAGTTTCGCCACCTTTAGAAACATTCAAGGAAACAGGTTTTCCTTATTTAGCCAGGGCCTAAGGGTTTGCTCTGCTAGCTTATGAATAGGATAAAAATAATAGCTTTTAACAATATCTAATATCAATATAGCAAGATATAGAAATATAGATAAGTTATAGTTCATCTTTAAATAATATGGCATGGTATTATTACATTAATTATTATTCATCAAATCTCAACTTAAATTTCAAAATGATGATTGTCATCCAACTAATTAAAATAAAATGACTCATATAGCTCATAAATCTAATAAAACAAAAAAGATGGACTTACATAAAGATCAGATATTGATAAAGATGTATGAAACCCCTTTAAATTAATAACATTTTCAGTCATAAAAATTTGAAGTTCTCACAATGAAAAGCAATGGAGAATAATGGAAAAGACATCTTTTATTTTTATTTATGTTTATTTTGGAAGTCTAAGCTGAAGCATGAGGAAGAAGAATGTGAAATTTCAAGATGGAGGACACCGATAGACAAACCACGTTGAAATTTTAGAAAGACTTTTGACACCCCTAAATATAGCTTTCAGCGAGTTTTAGTACTTCAAATCAAAAGAATAGCGTTTATTTGTTGTATTTATTATGTTTTGCAGTGACTTTGAAGGCTAAGGATAGGATAATATTGAATTTTTCTGTTCATTACCTGGCCTCGAACCTTCATCTTGAATAACACGCGGATAGAGAAAGAACAAGACGCTGCTGGGGGGCTTCGAGACCGCGCTGACCTATGGGATACTAAACACAGGAATCCATGCATGCGACCATTGCACACTCCAGACTTTCGCGACTCTCCCATAAAACTGTAAATACATATAAAGTTTAGTGTAGCGTAGTGAGTTAAGAGTAGTTTAGTCTAGTAAGTGCTTAGTATCTCGAAAGTTTGTCCCTTTAATTTGTTCCTTTTCTTTTGTTTCGTTTCATTCTTTTTTTTTTTTTTTACACTTCTTTCTGTATTAATAAAGCTTTGGTTAATTTTGTTTTTCTCAAATTGCTTCCGCCTCGAATAGTTTCTTATGCTAACTGCGGTTAAGCAATCATAATTGTAACATTATTATTAAAATGAAAATAAAGTTGTTGTTGTTGTTGTTGTTGTATCAGTTCTTTGATTGAAATTCATCTATCTATCTACGGAGGTATAAACGACCCCCCCTCCCCCCCCCCCCCCCTCCCCCGTTTCCCCCCGGGGAACATCGTTTTTTTGTTTGATATAATGCATTGGGGTTGCTGTGTTAACCTACGCCGCTCGTAAACTGGAAACTAGTCATGCACAAAATGGCGGACACTGAAGTCAGAAAGGTGAGCAAAAGAAACAGGGCGGAAAGAACAATACTTAACATTTCTTGATATTGATAAGTTAAACAAAGCGATTTGTGGTGATAATCCTTTGTTCATGTTCATTGAGCATTAATGAGTGATCGGACCGGAGCGCTCAAGCGTAATGTTTCCCATTTCAGACCACTTGTCATTCCCTTGAGAATGATATTTTTTGTTTGAGTCATAACCATATTCACGTGTCTTCTCATGTGCAACCGAGCGATACTCTAGAGCTCGAGAATGGCACGTCTGAAATGGGAAAACATTATGTCAGAGCCCAGGAAGCCTATTCAACTCCATAACAATTTTGTCCTAGGGGCTGGTGACTGTCCTAGGAGTATTTTCTAAGAAACCTTGCCCCATATCTGGGGAAATACAGATAGCTTTCCTCTAGGCTCAAAGCAAAGTCCCCACATTTGCCCTGGGTCCCCCCTGCATTTCTTAACTCGTGGGCTTCTGCATTACTGCCTCACAACAGGATGTGACTTACCCTACGACTGCTTTGGATTGTTTTGTAAAACCGGCTTCAAAGTCAATAATTATAATCTGAAATTACGAATAGCAAAATGATAATGATCTGTACAACATGATACTTTTGTGTCTCCTAAGTGTAGAATTTGAGGGGTTGAAGCCGTGGAAAACGAATAAAAGAAGACAAAGGAAAGGTCAACAAAGGTCAAAAGTATGAAGACTCAATGCAGTCCTGTAGACCACATCATGATCAAGGAAAGGAAGTCTCCCCTTTTTGCCCAAAGATCATACCATCAATCAAACCATAACACCAACAACATGCAAGACTTCTCTTTGGTGACTTACAATACTCTATCTAATGTTGCTTTGCTGAACAGTCCAAGTTATGATTACTGCGAGAAGCGGTTCAAGGAGAGATCTGCTGGGTCCCATAGGCATGAACTACTTCTAAAGGAGGTGAGATTAATTGTCCACTTTGTGGGGGGGGGGGGGGGTTGCAGATTTTTTAGCCAACACTTAGGTGGTTGGGATAACAAAATATTGCATGGATTTCTTATTTACTAATTATTTATTAATTATAAGAGCCACTAAAGGCATTTAAAAGGGGGAGAATTGTTCCTGGAGGAAATTGCTGCACCTCCCCTCCCCCCCCCCCCCCCCCCCCCCCCATCCATTAAGACCATCCATAATTATTTGTAGTTTGGGAAGCCTATTTGTATTTTGAAGGGGGGCCACCATATTTGCAAAACTCAGTATCCACATATATACTCGTCCACTAACTCATAAATTATGGATGCTCCCTAAGAGACGTGATTTACAGTTTTTTTCCCTTGAGTCCACAGCTAGAATGGCTTAACAGTGACATTTTGTGTCTTCAAGAGGTAGATCCATCATATTTTGACAATCTTCTGCATCAAAGTCTTTCCAAACTTGGTTATAATGGTCATTTTGTAATCAACAAAGAAATGGCATTGCGACATTTTATAAGACTGATATGTTTGAGCTTGTGGTGCAAAAAGGAGTCAGTATCTTTGACAAGATGCAAGAAAACTGTAAAGAAAGTAACCAGGATGCCCTGATAGATCATCTGAAAGTTCCTTCTAATGTTTTGATGATGGCATTGAGACACAAAGCAAGTAATAAGTTGCTCATTATAGGTAAGTTCATTCAGTCAAATAAGCTCTCAAAATTAAGCACAAAAGAAAGGAAAAAAAACTGTACTCATGTATGATGGCAAGACCAAGGGTCAAACAGAACTTTCATTGAGGGTCGGGGATCATTGGCATGTAAGATGGCAAGACCAAGGGTCAAACAGGACTTTCATTGAGGGTCGGGGATCATTGGCATGTATGATGGCAAGACCAAGGGTCAAACATGACTTTCATTGAGGGTCGGGGATCATTGGCCCTTGGCCAATCCCTGATATCGTGTGAAGTTGACATGATAAATGTATTATCCGTAGGTTTTCCTACAGATAATACATTTATCATGTCAAGTTCATTCAAGGTCACTCTGTGGTAACTTTGTTTTATTCATTATGTGTATTTATTTCCAGAATTATGTACAAAAACAATTATTTAAGGAATCCTTAAACTTATTTCCATATATTTTATGACAAATTCTTGAATATTTCTGAATTAAGAATTTTGCTTTTTTCACGCAACATCATGGCGTTCATAATTCTTGTCTCAAATTATCAGGACCAAGGCTGTGTTATCTGCCTCAGCCTTCTGCGTGGCAGATAACACAGCCTCGGTCCTGATAATTTACGATATCATGCTCAACCTCATCCAATAATTGCTTATTATATTTTATTAAGCAATTAATACTTTTGATTTTTATAGGGAATGTGCATGTTGATTTTGACTGGTATGGGCACTCAATAAGACAACTTCTTATAATTTGTTCAGCAAGTAAGATTCTTCATGAGTTCAAAGAGTCTTTAAAATCTGGTGACCAAAACCTGGATATTCCACACATTTTCTGTGGGGATTTCAACATAGAACCACAATACCCTGCCTATAAAGTGCTCAGCTCTGAAAGACTAGATAAAGATGATCTGGAAAAACTAGAAACCACTGATTATATAAAATACTATGAAAGTATTTGGTTACCATCACCAGTAACAAACAAGGTATTATCTTTCTTTTTTTCATATGCTAAGCTAGAGCTGATATGCATATGATTAATTTTAATTTTTTTCTTTAGATTTCAGAGAAAGAAAAGGCAATTTTGTGTCACTTAAACAAATATTTTGTGAATCCTTTGGAAACAGTAAAAAGTACATACAAAACTGTTCTGGTATGTAGCATTAAATTTGTTAACTATACTTTTCTGCTCTCCTCTCCTCTCCTCTCCTCTTTTACTCTGATAACTTTGGGATTCTAATTTCAAATTCATTTTTACCTTATTTTAGGGCAGAGAACCAGAAGTAACCAATCATGAAGGTGGAAAGAACCACTGGATACTGGACTACCTGTGGTATTCCTCAGATTCCCTGTGTCCTACATGTGTATTGGATGTGGTACCACTCTCTCTAGTAGACAGTGTAGTTGGTTTACCAAATGAGTTCTTCCCCTCAGATCACCTCTCTCTAAAAGCCTCTTACCATTTCGTAAATTAGAGAATTTAAGTCAACTAGCTACAGTCTCGAGTAATGTACAGCAACCAATCCGAGCAAGAGAAAATGAATTAAGAGAAGAAATTTGAAACCAGAGATTACTTTTCGTAGTTCATTTCAGGGGCAGAGCCAGGAATTTGTTCAGGGAGGGGTGCACTGCACAAAGTTAACCCAGGGAGTGGTGCACCCCTTAGAATCAAAGGGAAAAACATTTTTTGCATTGGTTATCTTTGAAGTAGGGACACAAAGTTGAAACAGTGAGGGGTGGGCACCCCCTGCACCCCTCCCTTGGATCCGCCACTGCATTTTGTCTTGCTTGGATTCGGAATATAAACACTGTTTGATACTATATTAAGAATCATATTTGCCATTTTTTTGTTTTTCTGCATGAGCGTACTGCACGCTCTACACTGTTTGCTCACAATTTGTTTTTATGAAAGTAAAAGAAGTCATCAACAAAGATTTTTTTAACCCTTCATAATAATAATAATAATGATAATAATGATAATAATAATGATGATAATAATAATAATGATGATAATAATAATGATGATAATAATAATAATGATGATAATAATAATGATGATGATAATAATAATTATGATAATAATAATGATAATAATTATTATTATTATTAATATTATTATTATAGTACACTCAACAAAATTACTCGACTCTGATTGGTCGAGAGGAGTACAATTATAGCGTAAATTGTACTCCGTAGGAGTACCGAACTAAGTCGCTATGGCAACACGGCCAAAACAATGTCAAAATAATTAATTTCTATCATTTTGTACTTAAAAAACATATAAATAAAATTTTAAAGCCGTAAGAACTAATCTTTTTTATGCATTTCAGTTGCGCGATGGACTGAAAATCGGCCGCCAAATAGACAAAGATGAACCGCGTCGCTTCGCATTTTTTACTGAAATTTGTGGAGTGAACTATAAACAAAAAATCGCACGATATACACTCGTATTGTTTTAAAAGTTCTTTAATTGCAAGAACTAATTAATTAACTTAACTTAATTAACTTAATTACAAGAACTTTCAAACCATTACCCGTGTCTATTAATTTCCAAATTGTACTCGAGATCGTGCGATTTCCTATACTAATTATACTAATAAATTAATAATAATAATAATAATAATGATAAACATTAATAATGATAATAATAATAATGATGATAATGGTTTAATCAATAGAATCCACGAGGTGGTACTTCACCTATTGATAAACCATCTAATATACAATAACACACACACGAGATAAACTTAATATAATAAACTATGAAACTATAAAATAGACGAATTTTAGACAAAGATAAAAAATTAAGATTGAAAATTATTGGAAATTTCTCATTGATTAATTCTAAAGCGATGTTATAATAATTGTATATGAAAGAAAAGGATAACGTTGAAGATATTGAGGGTATGCTCCACCGCTCCCGAGCAACCGCCTCAGGCCGAGACCTCCGGGGCAGCAGACAAAAGAAGCTGACCCAAATGGCTCGACCAAAAAACAATCACCCAAAGGCACCGAAGCACACCAAAATTAGGTAAAGAAAGTGTAACACTTGCCAATCACAACTAATATAATAAACGTTTGACCCTTTAAAGTTTTACTTGGTCATCCAAACGACGGCGGGGGTCTAACCATTTGCGCACATTTCTGTTGGTCATTTTGGCAAAACTACTCGATTTATAAGGGGGTAAGGTCACGTGACCTGTTAGTCAAAGTCGCCCATTTGATCAAAAAACTAATAAAAACATCCACTGTTCTCTGAATCTTTAATACATAATGTTATTCGGGTGGCCAAAAATCACCCTTGTCATGACAAATCCACATTTACAGTAACGTATGTAACCAATATCTCTACCAATAGTTTTATTCTTAATTTCTACATTAACATCTATACATTTTTTAGGCTTTCCCGTAAGAAAGTTCCACAAGGCTAGTTGCTATGGTACCGAAGTTTGCGTCGTCAATTTCCACATTTTGCATACATTTTCTCTTAGCACTGGATTCAATCACGTTAGATCCAGTACCAAAAAACTTTATGTCCATATTTATCGTATCATATTACTTATTTCTCAGCTGTTTTTCTCTTTGAAATTACACACTTATATCGTAGTTTTAATACATTCAGTTTCACAACCAAAAATTATTTAAAAAATGATTTTGTGAAACCTGTTGACCACCATTCTAGTACAAACCTTTCAGATAAAAACGCACCTTTTCTAGACTTATACAGGGCCGTAACCAGAACTTTTACAGGGAGGGTGCACATCGAATAAAATCGGACCATTGATCGTTTTCTTTTAAGAAAGCGGAACCAAAAAAAGGAGATGGATGAGCGGACCTTAATCTTTTATGGGGGGGGGGGGTTTCACGTGCACCCTGTGCTCCCCCCTAGTTACGGCCCTGCTACACTAGTAAACTTTTCTCGTGATTCCTCTAGTGTTTGACAGTTTTATCAATATCCCCTGCATTTCTTTCCTAGAGAAATGGTTCTGGGGAACAAAACAATAGGCCCTCTTTTCTTATACAAACAAATCTGCTGTTTCGTCCCCAAAACAATTCCCCTCGGGACTAGCTCGTGCAAATGGAATGTATCCATTTTTCTCAACTGCAAACTTTGTATCTTCTTTCGGCTAGCTGATTCTACAATGCTCACATTTAAAAGACTTAGTAAATGAATTTATATTACAATAAATAATATTCTTTGCCGACAATGAAACCGCCTTTTGCCTCCCTGTGACGGTCTGTATCGCTTGTATTAGTGTAATAATGCGCCATTAAGCTTCAGCCTCTGTCTTTTACCCAATAGTGGGCAGAAAACATTCGGAGAAAATAAATCTTGAAGTAAAAACATTTTAAATTGGGTTGAGCTTCAGTTGTATCAAAAAACTATGCTTTTCAACTCACTAAAAAGTCCAAACCTGTAAATAATGTATGTCGCAGTTTTCTTTTCTTTAGTACATTACTACACACGAAGTAACTTCTGCGCATAACAACCATCTCTGCAACGAGACTGAATACACCCCTTGCATTGATTTCCTAGAGGAAATGTTTGTGGGGGACAAATCAATAGTAGGGTGTCTTTCCTTATGCAAAATATCCATTGTTTTGTCACCCAGAACAATTCCTCTCGGGACTCATAGCAGGGGTTCTAAAATCTTTGGTAAAAAGATCTTGATTCTACTTCTTCTGCGACACCAATTTCGTCCCCAGAGCTTGCGTTACTCTTGGTGGTGCTGACCAAGAGTAACGCAGGTTCTGAGAATGAGATTGTTTTCCGATACGTTATGTCGTCGATGAATCTCCGCGCAACTATTCGGTTGAATTCAGAACGAATCAGCCAATCAGCGAGCATTTTGTTCAAAGCTCAATCTTTCCTAGTTCCAGGTTTTCAGCTCGATAAACAACAAAATATGGATTATGCCAGAGCCTTCGTTCTTCGCCGCAGGCCAGAAGAAAAGCAGGCTTTGGATACGAGATTAAGCCTTCCAAGTAATATGGATGCCACGCATGCGCAGTGAATTGCAGCGTGTGAGCTAGCCTACAAAGACACCCAAAAATATTGCCGCTATATGTTTTAACATAGATGTGTGGCAAAAGCCATTACTGTGCACTATCCTTATGGATACATAAGTATATTTCATAAATCGATTATATCTGTATAAGTATATTAAGATATTATTTATTATATACATTAATATTTACAAATATTTGATCCAATGCTTTCTATCTTTTGCTTGCTACAAATCCGATTCGTAGTTTACAGATAGAAATGTTTCTTTGACCTTCGCTTCTCTTTGTACATCAATGCACCATTATTTTTCCCTTACTCCTAGCCCGAAACCCTCGTTAATATGGATTATTTGTTTTAACTAATATCCTAGTGTATTTTTGAGGCACCCAAGCGGCGAAGACAGACCACTTCAAAGACGACGGCCACGTGTACCTGATACAGTCTCAAGTCGAATGATCAGCTGGATCTCTAGCTTTAAGACAGTACAAAAGGGGTCCTAGATTCAAGGCTGATTGGGTCAGTGTTCCCTGCACGTTGTATTAAATCATCAATTTTCATTATCGCAGCTTGCTCCCAGCTTGTGTTTAAGGTATCACGGCATGTTACCAGCTAACTTGCCATAATTGAGCTAATTATCTCTTTCTCAATGTGTTAAACCTAATCAGTTCGATTAACACGTCTCAGGAGTCACGTGGAATCGGCAGAACACACAGTTAACTGTAATGGCGTTTTTATTTGATTTTTGTTGTCTGATTTATTCATAATTGACTAATAGTAAACTTACCCACCGCTGCGACAGAGTCTTTGATAACTTCCGAAATATTCAAGCCATTTAACCACAGAAGTGTTCGGCTCTCATTCTTGTTTATCGATGCATGGTTTAAGCATGGTGATAAGTTCTTCAATTCATCGTTGTTAAACAATAGAGTTGTGAAGATTATTTTCTGTCATTCTATGGATTCCCAATCCATTTTCGCACATTCGAATAAAACTGGAATAGCATTCTCGGATACCAAGGTATTTCGTCTTCTGTGTTGAAAAAGTTTGGGAAAACTCTCGCCAGCAATCGCACAGGGAACATTGTCCAGTGCGAAATGGTTTCACTAGGAAAAACAGCATAGCAAGACACGACTATATCCTCCACAAGGATGTTGCCAGTTTCAGTGAGGGGTGCAAATACTCCTGATAATTCACTCGCGCTTATAGAAGTTATCCGTCGTACACCGACGCTGTGATCATGAGGGCGTGAGGTATTCCGTATATATATGTAGTCTCCAACTGCTAATTGGTTAGCATATACCACACTTGCCTGCTGTGTTTGTTGGTTTAATCTATAGATCAAATGGGTCGGTGTGATTACCAGTTTTTTGTCGTTGTGGTTGAGGGTGCGGATGATCAAATACTTGCTTCTTAGGTTTAGATTTCGGTGGAAAAACATAATTACTGAGCTGTAGGTGATCTTTCCATGATCATCTAAGCTCGCTACCCGATCTCCTATCTTTAAGTCTTTCATCGAGACTGTCTTTCCATTCTGTAACCGGACTGAAGAATTGGGATGGAAGCATCCGGTTTGGGCGGGTTTGGTTTCCAAGTCAGGTCCTGTTCAAAAAGGAAACATCTTGATGAATTATAGTAAAATGTATATAGGTCTAGAAAACTGCCCTTAGTTTATATTTTATCGAACCCCGAAACTCCTCTGGGCTGATCAAAGTCCGGGTACGACTAACTTACAGCTAGAGATTAAACCCTGAAACAACCTCTGGGTTGATCCGAAAGTCGGGGCATGGCGAACTCACGGATTGAACCCTTAAACAACCCTGGCAGGGCCGGTGTGAACAACATCGTATCTAAGGCTTTCCTAATCCTAACCCCCCTTCCCCTTGCATAAACTATATGCTACACTATTCTAGATAATTTAATAAGCCTGCTTTCAAGGTCATACCAATTGCTCTCACGGACGCATGAATGTAGTTTTTACTTGAGTATGAAACCCAGTCAAAGCCGGCATTAACTGCAAGACGTCCAAGTATCGGGTACTTTTTGTGGTCCAAGTCTGATGTTTGAATGTCTATGGCTCGTCCTTCATAATGTAGAGTAAGAGGGTGTCTCCTTTTTCTCTTCTCTTTGCCAACATAGTAGGCCTTTATCACTCTAACTTTGACCCTACCGTCCCATTGTCTGATGACCCCACGAATCAGGTTTTTCAATTTCTCCGCGCAACGCTATGAAAAGAATAGAAGAAGGAAGTTGTCAGTAGGGGAGGTAATGGATGGATGGATGGATGGATGGATGGATGGATGGATGGATGGATGGATGGATGGATGGATGGATGGATGAATGCATGGATGGATGGATGGATGGATGGATGGATGGATGGATGGATGGATGGATGGATGGATGGATGGATGGATGGATGGATGGATGGATGGATGGTAGCAACATACCGGAGTCATTCTTTTATTATCGTTCGTTTCACCATCTTCCTTAAAAATGACGTTTGTATTAATCTCCACCTTCAAAGCGTTGTACTTCGGAGAACCTCTTCTTACATGGCCTTCAGAAGAACCACTTGCAGCAGCTGACGATTCTTCCGCATCTGGCAATCTTTGTGTTTGTTTCATCCCGACCTTCCTTCCTATGGGTCGTACCTTGTTCGTCGTACCAGGACCACACGTTCCTCCGCCATGAACAAGAAGAAAGAGCAAAAGCAGGCCTATTCTAATATTCCTGAAGGCTCGGATAGTGCTATTCTTTCTTTTCCCCCACATTTTCTGTCTGTTAAAATATTCCATGGAATGATACGAAATTTGTGCTGGAAAACCTTGGTGTCACAGTTTTGGATGTGATCGTGAGCTGAGCCCTGTAAAAGCGGATAAGATAACGGTTACCAAACATTTAACCTCTTGGCACTTATATACCATACACTATTAAATATAACAACACAAATTCGATTTTTTTTCTTATCTGGATTTGTCATGAGTTCAAATTTAGCCGACAAGTCAAAAATCCATCCATGCTGGATGGATAAACAACGATGATGGCGGCAAAGACGCCAATCTTTTACAGAGAGACACCGCTCAGGCAAACTTAATTCAAACCATACTGTCTGACCTTTATTGGTGTTTGATTGTATGCATTTGAAAGTAATTTTAAAACTGCTGTTTTTGAGACATTTTGACCACGAAAGGAAAAGCTTGATAGTTGTGTAATGTGGTCGATCACAACCTTTTAGTAAAAAGTAGTTTTTGGCAATGAGAAGTAACACTTTTCACAATGAAGTATTAATTAGTAACTAACGTCTATTCATAATGCTGCAACGCGAAATTAAATAACATAACAGCTTATCTTTCTCCGAGTTTATCGTTACACGGCCACGGTACGAGAGAAATAACAAGTGGCATTTAAATCTGGGATCAGCTGAGGATCCCGCATTAATTCCTCAAACTAGACAAAGAATGCTCGCAGATCAAACCCTGAAACAAACTCTGGGCTGATCTAATTAAGGGCACGGCTAACTCACAGATCGAGCCTTGAAAAAAATTCGGAGCTGATCTAATTCAGGGCACGGCTAACTTACAGATCAAAACTTGAAAAAAATTAAGGGCTGATGTAAATTAGGGTACGGATAACTTACTACAGATCGAGTTTAAACTTAATCAACTATTTCAATTAATTATATTTTATTACATAATACAAAATCTGTTCTGATTCTTCAAGATTTAATTAGGAAAGGTTTAATGGCATCGCGTGGTGGTTTAATAAGCCGACAAGACACCTCTTAAAGGAAGTCCCTTGGTTTTCAAACTTGTAAGTTTTTGTCTCAACTTCCTGAAGAACCTTACTTTTGAACCGAAGACAGGCACGAATAATTTAGAAGAACAAAATGATTCCGTTCACTATTGTTGTATGTCGTATATACACTCACCCCCACTGAAGTGGTTGTAGACTTCATTCTCTATCATAGCTCTTTTTGTTTTTCCCTCTTTCACTGATGAACTGATCTGATGCTAGATCCAGTAACTAGACCAGAAAATATTTCCAAACGTATATATAATCAAATTCATATTCTGCTCTGCTCTGCTCTTTTTTAGTTAATTGAAGATTTCGAGCCATACCATGTGACCCTATATCACAAGACCCCACTTTTTCTAACTTACTTGCTACTCTTTCATACAAATTATAAAGTATTGGTTCGTTTTTGGCCCCTATACACTTTGACATCAAGGCATTTATGAAAGCTTAGTTTCACACATGTATTCAAGAAAAAATATTCTACGGTCTGCAGAATCTACTCTTACAACTTAAAGGTTTAAACCATCATATCTCCAGAGTATATGAGTATGACTTCAGAGTAAATATGTATAAAAGAGCTTAGATTAAGGATCTGATAGATTAATATGATTTGAAAATGGATCTTTTCAACGTACGCAAGTTCAAAATACTTTAGGGAAACGTGTTTGTTTACATAACGTTTATAGAAGTTCAGATATTACTATGAAGCATACTTCCCACGCCGGATTTAGTGAAAGTATTAATGCCAGCCCGCTAAATTTAAGCTTAACATCATTGCTAATCATTTGAAATGATATACGTATCTGGCACTACTATACTTGAGTGTGCCATTATTGTTCATATGTAAAATGTTTATGAGTAAAGCAATTTCTTTGCAGACATTTTAAAATTCAACTTACTGAAGGTGTCAAAAGAGTGTCCTTTGAAAGAGGTTGAGTACCCCAAGTGAAAACCTTCTTTCGCCAATCCCTTGGATTAGTTGAATCAGTGTTCAGAAACGGTATTTGAACTAAATAGTGAGCCACACAGACGACACAACAGAAACAATCAACATGGTAGATGAAACTAGTCTAAAAAACTGACGTTAATTGATTCTTTCTCTCAGCGTGTTCCCGCGCAAATAGGCGACCAACTGCGGCACCTGTGGAGACCTTTTTCTGATTTCTAATTGTATATACACTCTGTTACCGACTGCTAAAAACCATTTGGGATGATTAGGACTCACAAAAAAACCTCTAAATTTTCTTTCTGGGGTCTGCTCACGTGTTTTCCTCACCTCATTCCTCTAAAGAGTCGAAAAGATAGCGACCAAAGATAAAAAATGGGAGTTCCAAGTTACCGAGGCAGTTAATTCGAAAACATTAATCAAACGCTTGTATCATAATTAAATCTGACAACTCACTGTTTGTTTTTTAGGATTGATATAAATAATCAAAAAATAAAGCGCTCTTGGTTAAGTGTTAGGAACCGTTGTCTATAATACGTAAACGACGACTGAATCTTACTATCAACAGAAAGGACTTCTTTAAAGCTCTTAATGTCAAAAAAAGAAGAATAACTCGCTTTATTTTGTTTCTTCTTTCTATAAGTAAGTTGGCCGCATTTTCCCGTTTTTAGAAAGACTGTATTCCTATGAAACAAGCTTCTGACGGGCACTCCCTACCGCATATAAATTAGAGTTGATCAGCTACCAGAAATCAATACAACTCCACAGTTACAATACATACCGAACTTTTTTGCATATAGACAGGAATTTTTTTCTGTTGTATAATTTTTTCATCATCCCTCCTGCCGTGTGTTCAACCCTGTTAATTGTTATTTTGGTAGATAAAAACGCCAGGCGTATATCATCCCATTCAATCAATCATGTTGTCCATTTGGCTGATCTGAAATCCAATCAACCGGCTGTTTTGAATTGAGAGTCAATGTCACCACAGGAAGACCATCTCTTTATTTCTGCCACACATTTTTATCCGATACTGAAATTAAAGTACTTTACTAAGGCCGGGATTAGCTTAATTGAAAAAATCAAAATTTCGAGATAAAAATTTCTTGTCCCAGACAAAACCTCTCCGGTCGCAGCAGCACTGAGAAGGTAAACGGATAAACACCAAACACCGGGCATATAGCTGGTTAAAGTGCCGGATCCAGGATTTTAAAGATGGAGGTTCCAAAATGGCCGACACGCCGAGAATGCTGGTAAGATGAGCGCAAAGAACAAGTTCTGACAAGAGAGTATTTCCATGGAACCCACGGGACCACCCTTGGATCTGCTGCCACTAGGCCACCAAAGCCGGCATAACTGACCCCCGAATCTTTGGCCATAAAGATTCAAATCTCGTATAGCCGACATCAAGTATTGTAGGAATGTGTTTCACGCACGCGATCCATGCAACACCGTATATAGATGACTACACCATAACCACGGGGAAAAGGAAGGTCTAATTCATCCATTATTTTAAGTTAAACTAATACCAGCATTGCGAAAAAACGATGGAGGATGAAACAATGAACCACCGTGACTGCTGATCGACTAATCTGGAATTAAGAAAATTCATTAAACTTGTTCACACCCTGTTTAGCTCAGCTTTTCGCTAAGTCGATAAAGAACCTCTATTCAACCTGTACATTCCTGTAGGGGATTTGATGTACTTTATATTAGATTAACGACCTCTTTATCCAGAATAACTGTTCGTTTCCGCTTCGTAATCTAGAATAACTTGACTTGATAAACTTTGATTCTAAGACAAGGATGAAGACCCTGGATTATAACAGGCAATCCTGGATCAGCCTTATTGGTGCCGCATGTGATAAATTAAAAGGTACCCATCTATGCTTAAGTATATGGTGTTAATCACCTCAATAACCTTAAAATGAAAAGCAGAGCTTTTGCCTTTCTCTTCACTTGATTTGACTGTAAACTAAGCTTCAAGGCTGATATAATATAATGTACTGCAAAGGTGCAAAACACGGCATAAATCAGTGTCCTAAACATCCTTCTCTAGATCTGTATTTGATTCATATTCCGTGATATTGAAGTTCTGAATTTAATAAGGCTCTAAGCTGGCTGCATGGGTTATAAGGGCCATATGGAGAAACATGCTGCAAATACTAGGAAGCGCTCGCGTAATTGCTGCATTACACGATGTTAAACGATGAACTGAGCGAGCTTTTAGCCGATTGGCACTGATCACTCTCACCTTATCAACTAATACGAATTGTAGTCGATTTAGGGTAGTTCCGGACCTTTGCTACTGCGCATCCACTTCGCGCATCTCGTCGTTTAGGCGATTCTTCTTTTAATCATTTCAATTTGACGTGTTTGTCTTCCTTCGGTACAAATTACCTTCGTGGTACTTTAAATTGCTTATGATCACAGATTAATACAATATCTTTTTCTTTTTTGATTTTTTTCTGTAAGAGGCAGGATAGTCATGATAGCTCTGAACAGAAACGAAGGGCGGCTGGGTACTAATTGTGCGCGGAGACTGGGAAATGCTGGCCCTTTTGAGTATACATCACAGGCCATATAAACAGAAATAACAGCTATAAATGTAGAGAGAAAATACCGAGTATCGACATCAGGTGGAGTAAAAGCTCTTGTTAGTAAACTTTTCCCAGGAGGAATCATTTCAAAATTGATAAAAATATGCATTTAAAAAATAGAAAACGTTATGTGGATACGATGAGATTCGAACTCGCAGGCTGAAATTTAAGAAAAAAATCGATTCAATTGTGCCATACCCCCGAGACATCCGCAGAGCTGAGGCGGCGTATGGACTTCGGACCTGACGGCGATTAAATCCTTCTGCCCTTGGGTGTACGAATTACGCAAGAAAATGTTCTAGCTGAAGCATCAGGGGAGAGACCAGCCGGCCCCCAGACCATATCGGCTAATCCCTTGCATCTCTACCACGCACGGAATCGGTTGAAATTATAATGTTAAAAAGTCTAGTCTATTGGGTGCTTTGTTTTCACGTCTATTGTTATGCAGATTCATCTGTAACCGGGGTCCAGTGAAAAAAACGTGGACTTCAGTGATACTGAGTCAAGTCCGGTTGAGCGAAGGTAGTACCTGGATGGGTGACCTGAAACTTATGTCTAGTGGGGGGAAATGTTAAAGGTTTTTTATTTTATTATTTATATTTTTTCATTTTATTTGTTTATTTCTTTTTTATTTATTCATTTTTATTTATTTTTTATTTTACGTATATTTCAATCGAATACAATCCGTTTTTAGTTGAGAAATCAAAAACTGCCGGGAATTTTTGACGAGCAAATGCAATTTGTCTAAAGTAAGACAAACACCGAGTCAGACTTTTCTAGAGCTCAGTTCCATTCGGCAAACTTACAAAAACCTTAGTATCAAGGGAGAGACCTAACAGACTCTACTGACATGTGATTCCAGGGGTCGAACTTCAGACCCACCCTATAGAGGCGGAATGAACCACTTCGACGATACGGCGGCCATCTTGGATCGCAAGGCTTTGTTACAGTTAATCAGTGACGCCAATTGAAATTAACAGCTTAGTAAAGGTTCGGGACGGGGCTGGGCTTGCTTGAAATATTACAACAAAAGTAATATCAAGACGGCACATCGATCATCTTTAACCATAAAAGAAAGACAAACACACGGAATTCTGAATTTTTTCCGTCATCTTTGTTTTGTTTTGCCTCTTGACAAGATGGCCACTGTATCGTCGAAGTAGTCCATTAAGACGAAAAGATATCAAAGACAAGGCAACCGTCCATAAAGCAACTATAAACTCAAGTCTTTGCTAATTCAACCTTGGATAACTCAGAAACTGACTCTTTAGTCTGTTGGTCTTGACCTACATACATGTCTAGCTAGCACAGGTCAGGATTACTAAAGCCTTTTCGTACAGTAACGACCCCTAAGCCAAGATATTTTTTATCCTGGATTAGCCTCATTTGCACTTGTAATAAGATAGTGTTAAAGCGACTTAGCTCGTTTAAGCAAACACACCTAACTCCTTTAAACTTGTTTGGAATTTGTATTCTTTTATCAGAGTATAAATCATTGTGGAAACGATCAATATTTATGCTTTTTTATGGCCGGTTTACTAAAACCATGCGACGAGGCAATGAATAATTACTGGTGGGATTGAGAGTAACAGAAGTAATGGCAAGGATGATGATAGTGATAACAGTGATGATAATGAGGATAGTGATGGTCATGTTTAAGCATGAGAGGACACATGAATCAATATGGCTACAACTCAAACAAAGAAACTCATTATCATGAAATGACACGTGGTCTGTAATGGCAATACAATACTCCTAAGATGAAAGGGCCTATTACTTCTTCCTGAGTATTTCTTTTTAAGTAGACAACAAAATGGATGCAATCAAACGATATGGAATGTGTGAAAGAAAGAAAGAAAGAAAGAAAGAAAGAAATAGTACCAGGGAATACCTCGTTAGCAATTCTCTTCAAATTCCTTGTACGCGGGTTGTACGCGGGTTGTCTTTGAAGAGATGATCGTTACAGACAATTTGCTGAAGTCAGGGGAAAATTTACGCCCAAAGTCAAATGTCTGTCGCTTGGGAAAATACGTTTGAGTAGTTATCGCATGACTGTGAAAAGTTCACGGCACGAACACGTTCTTGACACGGCTAGGGATACGCCAGACCAATCACATTGCTCGAGAATTTACTCTCCATCCAATCAAATACCTAGAACACCGCATAAACACGGCGCGGACACGGTCACGCCAAGATCACGGCACTTTTAGACCAATCACATTGCTCGAGAAAAGAAATCAGCCAATTAAAATTCTAGAAAACATCACGGTCACGGCACAGCACTGAACTTTTCACAGTCATACGAAAACTGCACTATGGCATAGCGCACTATGCGAGTAGATTTAGGTAAGTCTCTTCCTAACTATTCAATCTGTGAGTTAGCTCCGTGCCCTGGTTTTGATCAGCCCGTTCGATAAAACTGAAGTTCGCGACCAGACAAAATGATATTCAAGCTAGTATAAGATTACTTATTTGTTTTGATCATGAACCACGTAAAAATCTAATAGCTATAAATTAATAGAATTATATAAATATATAAATATATTAATAGAATTAATAGAATTATCTCCGAAAGCTTGGTGAAGAAAAAGGTATTACGTGGTTGATACAAAACGTCTATACTGATTGTAGTTTTAAGATGATGCCTTTTATGCCATTTTTACACTAATGATGTCAGTGGTAAATGAAGAGAGTTTAAAAAGTTCAAACTACGCTCCAACACTTGACATGAGTCAATCGGGTCACGTGAATGCCGTTCTGTGTGTCAAGGCGCGAATATGAAAAGTTTAAAAAACTATCGAATTAAGACAGATATTTTTTACACAAGCAAAATAATAATAATAATAATTTAATATTTAACTATTATTACCAATATTATTATCAACAATTTCAACTTAACACTTTGAGTGTGGAGAGTGTCTGGTTAGCTACAAATGAAGCGGGAAATGATTTGCACAATAGCCGTCTCAATCATAAATGGCAATTTCCGGATTGAAAGCAGAAACGCTTAACATCAACTAGAAAGATAGATGGCTTTATTTAAAAAAAAAAACATCGCACCCATAGGCTGAATTACGTTTATATACAAAAAAGGATGTATATATAGATATAAACTACCATAGCTTTTCGAGAAAATTCACAAACCGCTTGGAACCACATATTATTTTCCTTCCTAGCTTCGTCATCTGCTTCGGTGATGTGATTTAATATCATCATTCAGTACCCCTTCTAATTCATTGTAATGAATAACAGATCACAAAATTTTAGTTCTGAATGTCGGCATATAAAATCTAATTGATTGAACTGAGCATTCCAAGCAGAACTACGCAGACAACTCGTAAATAGTGTAATTAGTGCTGGCGGGTCAGATAACATGAACCAATTAAAATGCCATTAAAATAAAGTGAACATTTTGCTAGCATCTTCAAAGAAATTTCGAAGAAGTTTTTAAGTAACTATTAATTATTTTATCAGTGTTTTTTTCTTTCACAACGATCTTTATTTTGCAACAATTTTGCCTGTACAAAACTTAGAGCAGCAGACGCATTAAGTACTCGTTCAAGAAGGAAAACATCTTCGTAACTCACTGATAGAATTTAGAAACTATCTTGTTGTTTGTTTTTCGAATAAAATGAAGTTGTTTTCTGTGATAAAATCTCGAGACAGCCCAGCCCAAAAATGAGTGAAGCCGAAAAATGCTAATAAAATTTAATTTGCAAATGAGTTCATTATTGGCTGGGTACGTTTGCGGCCCTTCTCTGGCGGAAAAACGTTTCACTCTGTTTGAATGCGATTGCCATCTAAGTCAGCGTTTAACAGACTTATCAAGTTAAACACCCTGATTAAGTTATGTGTCCTGGGTTATCGCACTACTTTGTTTATGATATGAACTAACGATAAATATTTTTTTATTAATACTAAGTGTTTTTAAAAGAACAATGTTTAGTAAAGCTTTTTATGTGCGAATTCACCCTCTCGAGTTGGATGAAGTGAAGCACACTTCTTCCAGAAAAAGAAAAAAAAAAATTATCGTTAAAATATTTGGAGATTGAGCATTTGACAGGACTTACAGATATAATACAGATGTGTGTTTAATAGATGATACAAGCAAGTTATGGCGGGCTTGGTACGTTTCATACATCATTCATACATCGTTCATACATCGGAATAATGATTTCTAATTGAACGATAAGTTCGATGTAGTGGAGGAATACTAGAGAAAAGGAATGACATTTTAAATCATATGTAGTCCTGATAACGAAATAAAAAAATACACAAATACACCTTTCGTTCGGATCCTTTTTTTAAAAACATACCTATCACGGCCAGCTACCTATCTTCAAAGTTAAAATAGACTAAAAACAAATTAAAATAAGAACGATTCACTAAGGCAAATGAGCACGATTTTTAGAAGAAAAAAATTAGATTAGTGACAACGAAATGCCGTAAAATTTGCTGCAAAAAAAAAAAAGGTGAAGTGAAAACGAGACCTAAAAAGGGTAAAGCAAACGTTTTAAATGACGAGACATCGGATTATAGCGTTGTGATAAGGCCTGAGGTGACATTCCCACATATATCTCACCATTCTCTCAGCACCACCGACTACCATATCATGAAAAGATCAGACGATATGATAAAAAGATCAGGTGGTCGAAGGATTATGATCATCGGTCGACCCTTCAAGACCGGCCACGACCGACCAAGATATTAAGGAAGGGTCATGCAATATAAAATAATTGGTGAGGTGGTCGGATGGCAGGATCGTCCGCGTTCACTACTCAACTACGCCACGGCCGATTAGACGTTTCGGCTTGATATAGTAAGTGAACTTCTGGAAGCATCCAACGCAAAATCTAGTCAGCCGGATTTTGTGAATTCTATTTTAAAAATTAATTTCATCAATTGAAATATTTGTTTTTCAGGGAAACTCAATGAATGGTTTAAAAAAAATTGTCACGACGAAACTTGCTTTAAGACACAGAACGTTTTCAGAAGTTTTCCGAAGTAAAATGCGTTCAATTCATTAATTCCTGACCCTGCTTCGCAACTTACCACCATGCCAAACATTGGTAAGTCAGCATACACAAAGATTTGTCGACCTATGAAGGAGTTCAACCTTAAATGAGACTGATCTTCGTGGGATAGAATCTAACTAACGTTTCGTATCTAGAGCTACCCAAGACTAGGGTTGCTTATATAACCATTTAAACCAATCCATCCGGTTGGAAATTCATTCATGCTAAAGGAAAGAAAAGAGCGGGAAACTTAAATGAGTGACTAGCGAAAAATGGCACACCGACTACGAACTTACTTAAAGAACTAGGTTGGGTTTCTTTAGCAGAGAGATTTGGTTTTTCATAAGTGTCTTACAGTTTTCCGCTGCTTGAATGGTTTCTGTCCTTCATATCTAAGAAATTTATTTAATCGTAATTCAGAGATTCATAATTACAATACTAGAAGGTGTAATGACATTCATTTGCATAAGATATCTTCAAAATCTGGTCAACGATCGTTTTTCGTCGGTGCTGCTAGATTATATAATGATTTAAGTAATGTCAAATTATCTAAATCTGTTCGAAGTTTTACAACTAATTATTTGCGAGAAAGAAATAAATATCTTATTATATATTACTAATACATCACAAATCATATAGATATAACATATATTAAGATTTTTTACACACAATAATAATTTTAGAATTATTATTATTATTATTATTATTATCATTATTATTATTATTATATTATTATTATTATTATTATTATTATCATTATTATTATTATTATAACCGAAAAGAGGGGAGAAAACGTATTACCCAATCGGAAGACCGACTTTTTTTTATTAAGGGAAAGCAACTTGGGTCTTCCAAGAAAAGTTCCGGGCTTGAAATTTTTTTCAATAAAAACATAAGTGGCATGATATTACGCTAAAGTTTGTTCTAAACTGATCGGAGTAGGTGTCAAACGAAAGCAGTGGCGAAAAGTCGTACGGAATCACTGAACTAATGGTGTAACAATTGAAAATACAGTACTTCGAAGTGCAATAATGTATAAACCGCTCCACTTTTGACCCCTTTTTTCCGTCCTTTTCCTATTGAGCAATGGAAGAATAAAATAGAGGTCTCTAAACGACCTTCAGTTCCAGGTCTTTAAGTTAATGTTGCTTTTATTGTTTAGAGCTGATAAAGTGTCGACGATAGAGTAGTTTAAGTGCTTCAAATGTATTTCCGATCATACACGCGCCAGTTTTGAGACAACGATTGGAATCTCTCGACCAAAGAATAACTTAATTCTCAAATTCCGAAGTAAGCTCAGTTACCTCTCTAAACGGCTTAAAAATGAGCTCATTAGCTTACAGATATCGCCCATTAACTATATCTAACATGTATAAAATTGTCGGCATTCTTCTTGTGAGCAACAAGAAATCTTAGCTTGAGAATTGAGTTCTATCATTTCTGCGGCACCAAACTCTCTTTTATTATAAGTGAGCACTTTTAAACACTAACAATTTCTTAAAATTCCTTTACGTTTTTCAAGGAACTTTGGAATACTACAAAGCATTCAAAACCCTCAAACGCATTTCTTTGGAGTATCAGGAAGAAAGACAGCGCGAACAAGCAGCCGGAGATGCGTCTGGAGACACTTAACATTATTCCATAACCTATTTTTTTCATGTACATTCTGAAGCTGAGCTTTTGTACATTGACTTAAGCAATCTTCAAAACATTCTTGAAAATGCAAGCAAACGGACAAATGTTTTTTGCTATTGAAATGCTGTACTGTATTGACGGATACCAACTTTCCTGAAAATTAAAGAAGAATGACTGATTCTCTGGATGATTAATTCGTAACTTTTTGATACAAACTTTAGTGTCGAATATGTTGATGGATAGAAATCCTTATCGGTAATGCAGGCTTAGGGAATGGTTGTGATTATATAAACAATAAACCACTCTGCGCATGAACACCGAGAGAACGGAATCTCGTTTCTCGTTAGATTTAAAACCTGCGTCGAAATGCTTTATATTTTATTTGGAGTTTCGATTTGCATTTGTGCTTCAAATCGCGCGCAAACAAAGTAATTTCTTTAATTTCTCTCGAGTGTGCGTGTTTTCGCGTTCGTATCATTAGATGACACCCGGGTTAACATCTCTGAACTTGGAGTTTATTTTTGCACAACCTCAAAGTAGCCGCGATAGAACGGCGCTCGCCGCAAGTACATCTGAACCAGCGGTCAATGATAATTAAGGATGATCGATGAACTTTTTTCCATTTTGGAACGAAACTTCGTATTCTCGCTAAATTATACGTGAGAGAAAGTGGTTTTCATATTAACACCGAGGACTAAACCGTGAAATCTCTGACTTAAGAACCGTGTTTTTCTCTCACTTAAGTGAGATTCTCTGCGATTCTCTTTTGAGTCTGTTTTTAATTCGTTAAAAGTAACAATTGTATAGGTTATGAACAAAGTGAAAATTGTTTTATGCGATATGCATCCGGTCTGAGTTATGTACAATAGGTTTGAACAGTAACTATGCACTGATTACTTGGATTTAACTTCAATAACAAACGGGCTAAAACCCGTAGAAAATTAATTCAAAGCCTACTACAGATCTGCGCAACGGATGACGGTTTAGTTCGGAGTGTCTCAAGGCTATCAGCCCATCTCTTGTGCGTTGAGGTATTCCTGAGCTCGATAGAACTTCAAATTTAGCAGCCAATACTTACATCTTAGGTGCGCTGAGGAGAATATTTCAAATCAAAATAAATGATAATAAAGTATTTACCTGAATGTAAAGATGATTCGGTGTTAAGTGGAATGAAGCTTTAATGACGCGTGGCTGTCCTGTTGGCAGATCTTTTGAAAACTAAGCAGAGAATGATGAATGCTGCACGCCTTTTTCGGCGATTCATTTCCCCGGCACACACGTTTAGTTCATCTGATACTTCGACTAAAACTAAGCACATGAGACGCGGATTAAATACTGGTTAGAGAACTCTGAGTTCCACCTTTTTTATCGTAATTTGCCTCGAGACATGTAAAGGAACGCTCAGATCGATCTCCATACACATTAGTACCGACCAACTACCTATGAGTGCTTTCCAAAAAAGGTCTCTTGGTTAGCATCGTGTCTGATGGAGGATTTATATGACAAGTTTGAAGATTTCTTTAATTGGCAGGTCATGGCGGTTATCAGCACACATTTTTCCGTTCTGATAATGTGCTCTACTAATATGATAGCTGCACAACGCACTTCTGAGATTTTGGGCTCGTAGTCCGAAGATTACAAGGGCAAAACTTTAATTGCCGGTTTTTGTTCAATTAGAAACAGTGAGCCCTCGACCCTAAGGCTTTGTTGTGTCCTGTAGGAAACCGTTTTGTTTGATTCATTAATGGAAGCACTGGCCTTACCACAAACCCCTTAGGCTCCAGATCCTCGTTGCACCTTTGCTTCTTTAAAGAGTAAAATAAAATTAAAATTCCTTCGGAAAAAAAAAAAGATGACGTTATTGAACTAGACTAATTTAAAGGATCTTCGTTACACTTATGCCGTTATGTGGGATATTAGAGAGCGTCGATACTAAGCACCAATCAGCGTCATTTTTGTGACTTAAACAGGAACTATATATATAAACTGTTTAGAGATGTCTATCTCTTGTTTGCGTTGTCGCCAGTGCGGTCCATGAATAGAAAACTATTCCTGGTGTTTTACACTTTTACAGACCTTGATTTAGTTCATATGCACCACACCCTGTGTTTAAATTAAGATGGATGATATATTGGTGAAAAAACTAGTTTGTTATTAGTGCTATTATATACAACAACAACAACAATAACTATACTACTACTACTACTACTACTACTACTACTACTACTACCACCACCACTACTACTACTACTACTACAATACTACTACTACTACTACTACTACTACCACTACTACCACTACTACTACTACTACTACTACTACTACTACTACTACTACTACTACTGCTACTGCTGCTGCTGCTGCTGCTGCTATTAAGTGCTGCTGCATACTGCTTAACTAATACTGCTACTGCAATTTCTACTGCAACTTCTACTACTTACTGCAGCTACTACCATGCACTCCTGCTGCTGCCACTGCTGCTACCGCTATACTAAAACTGCTACTGCAACTTCTACTGCTACTCTCTATTACTTACTACAGCTACTACCAGGCACTCCTGCTGCTGCTACTGCTATACTAATACTGCTACTGCTACTTCTACTACTTACTGCAGCTACTACCATGCACTACTGCTGCTGCTACTGCTATACTAATACTGCTACTGCTACTTCTACTTCTACTACTTACTACAGCTACTACCAGGCACTCCTGCTGCTGCTACTGCTATACTAATACTGCTACTGCTACTTCTACTACTTACTACAGCTACTACCAGGCACTCCTGCTGCTGCTACTAATGCTGATACACTACTGTCGCCTTAACTACTATTACGGCTTTTACGGCCCTGCTCACGCGCTCTAATAAAACCATTGGAAAAAGTCACGTGATGGGGGCCGGACGGGTTGACGTAAGCGGGCCGGAAAAACCCGTCCTGCCCTGCTCGAATCCGCGCGCTTTCTTTTTTTAAATTATTTTTATTTTCGTGAGGGTCAAATGATAAATTTCTTATTGACAGAGTTAGGGCGGGCCATACGGGAAAATATTTGGCTTTCGGACATATATTTGTACGGATCTCGCTGCGCTTGTTCCGTACAGCATCACCTATTACTATTAGCTACTGCTAGTGATGCTTTTCTTTCTTTCTTCATTCTCCCTTTTTTGCTCCCATGTGCAACATTAATACAAATACTACACCAAGAACACTACATACGAAGCTTAGCTTTTTGCAATATTTCCTTTCGGACCTCGATCAGTTTCTACACTATATCTAATAAATATTATTATATTATTACACGATGCATTATTCTTTTTATAAGGTTGCCAGAAAAATAGCTTGCTACTATACGACAGATAAGCGCCATTTATTTAGTGTGCAAACTCACCTTAAAAACAGTCAAGAGTTTTTATTCGCCTTTTTACAGCAACCACGGTACAGCAACTGAGGCTAGAAAATCAGTAAGTTATCCTCTTAGCTCGTTTTCCAAAGCGAAAGACAACACAATATATCTCGGTGCTTCTCTATCTAAACCTCGCTAGCCCTCCATTAGCTGGCTCCAAGAGTTCTGACTCCTTCTTCTAAGAAGTCTTTGATTCAAACCGTTTTCAAAGGGATAAAGAGATAACATAGCATGAGTATTGCCTTATTCATGAAGGTGATAAGATGATTTACACCAATTAGAAGTTGAACTAGATTTTGGTTAACAAGAACACGATCATAACCTTGGCAAATCGAGACGGCTTTAATCTCAACATCTATATAACGATCTTTTTCTTATTGAATCTAGTTTGCTGTAATTACGCCATTGTAATAGGATTACTGAACGTGTCGTTTAGATTATGATTTTTGGCGCTATTAACAAGTATAGCGAATGAAAACAAGAATGCGCAAAATACTATAGGACAATAATCGCTCGCAGATTATCAACTAAATTCCCTCAAAATGTCTTATTCCATTCCATTAGTATTCCGATTGCTTTTATGATACCATGCGAGACAACATTTTACATTTTTATTTCGACATGCTACTAAATAAATAAATATAAAATTGTTATTTAAAAAAAATAGCTTTATAGAAATGGGCTTTTAAAGTTTTTCCATGATCGATGACAACATCTGTTTAGACCATTAAGAAGCCACATGCCCACTTCCACTTCATGCCCACGCGCAGACAACGTTGAACTAACCGCTTTTTAAACAGCTGAACAATTAAGAAGACCAGATACTTCTCTCTAGTGGTGCTACAATTAAAAATATCTTAATACTCTCCACATTACAGTGTTTTTATTGAACTCAGGAGAATTATATTTATTGTAGTACGGAAACTGAGCGTGGGTACAGAACAGATTCCATCCTACGTTTGGTTCTAGACAATATAACCACAGCTGGTGCACAGATCGTTTCTATAAATGACAGTAAAGGTACGGGCTGTGGGTGTATGCTGTGGTCATGGGTTGTATTCCCGAATTCGGTGTCGTATGTGAGTAGAGTTGTTTGTTGGTTTTCGCCTGTGCTTCGAGGGTTTTTCTCCGGATTCTCCGATTTTCCTCCCTCCTCAAAAATCAACTTCTAAATTACAATTTCATCAAGGAATCGAAGGAGGTTCACACGTTTCGGGTAACCTATTGGCTATTTTAGGTGCTCTATCTTCTAGTAAAACAATTTAATTGATTTCGATTTATTTATTAATTCCAATTTAGAATAAAAACGGCAACTTTTCAGAAGTTTTGACTGGTTTCTTCTAACGACCACAGAAAAATTGTTCTGTTGGTCCTCGATTACTGGCGAGCACTGAAAGAACAGGACCGCATCGGAAACCCTGGCAATCAATGCAGATATCTTGCTAGCGAAACGCAACCAGCGAAAAAAAAATCGATTAATAATATTATTTCTGTTTTCTTCTCCTTGAATTTTGATTTGAGTCGAAACAACTGATAGATCGAGTTTAGGAAATACTACGAGAAAAAAAAGATCTCAACACAAAAGCTGCAATTCTGAAAGAACCAACTAGAAAGCTTAGGCATTTCCCTCCACCTGAGGAAATGTCGGTCTATACGCTTTGTATTCTATCAAGGCCAATGTGACGTTGGCATATTTACCCAGATATTCAATATCACAGAACAGATTCTGCAACTCATAAATTCCAAAAATCACTCATGAAACAGTGTGTTATAGTTCATTAGTTTGAGATCAAATCTCTGCTATAATGCATATCATTCTTTTCTTTGAGTGAGGTAGCTCCGCTGAATCTTAGTTTAGTATAGAGAGGTCATTAGTAAGATTGCTTAGCTTATAGAAGATTATCGGGGAATTTTATCGAAATTAAGGAAAATGTCTAGCATAATGGCGACACCATAACTCAGTAAACACAACCTTATTGATGTAGGTATAAAATATTTACCTCACGTATATCGAGGTTTCATAAACTTAATTTTAAACACATACATTTTCAAGAAACTTTCTTTTTTCCGTCAAACTCTTCAAGTCGAAATCGCCCAAAAAAATTAAAAAAGTTTGTCTAATTTTGTGCTAATTGTTTTCTAATTTTCTTACTGAGGACGGCTTTTTATAGTCTTTATTACCCTTGATGAAGTTGGAAGTTTTCTTTATGTTGTAGGAATTTCGATAGCTTCAACATTTTTAATGTCTTAACCCGGGCGAGTTCCCTAGCTCGTCGCTGATTACTATATCAAGTCTGCGGTTAGTATCAATAACTATCCGATTGTTATCCACATTTTTATCTTTAGTGGTCGTGTCGAGAATATTATGTATGAAGGAATACTATTTAACATTTTGTTGTTCAACACTTGCAGGGTTATGTTTCTTTGAAATAGTACTCGTCCAGCGATACTCGCGACTGCCTACATACCTGAATACAAAATTGCGCACCTCAAGACTAGGTTAATGTTTGGCGCTTTAAAAACGTCCCGTTTAAGTCTAAACACTGCAAAGAGGTATTTTCATAGTATTAAAGAAATGATCACCTATTTTGACCTCATAAACGCTTCAAAGAGAAAAATCAATGGAGTGTTTATTGAGATTCGTGCCTTGAAATTTTCCTTTGGTGTTCCGCGCCATTTCGTAAAGACAGGGTCGGTAAAAGTGCGCGTAGCACGGTATCTCGTCAAAGATTATTGCTCCAGGCGAAGTACAATTTTTATCTTGATACTTCGTGCAGACGGAGGGTTTTCCAGCACTAAAAAAAATTGACTAATAGGCTTATTTACCGGTTTTGCACCATCACGTGCCCACGTCCATAATAAAGCTTGGGCTGCCTGTGATTGAGCTGCCTGTTTTCAAACATCTCCACCTTGGCGTTTTCGAGTGGTCTTAAAGCCAAAAACTCATTGATCGAAAAGTATACATTTTCAAACGAAAACGTGTATGGCATGTCAGAAATTTAGAAATATTTGTACATGAAGTGCCAAATAACCATAAAGGCCGTAAATTAAAAATAAGAAAACTCACGGAGTCGTAACCCAATGCGTATGGATGAAGAGGAGTAACCCAATGACATGTATGAATGAAGAGGTAACCCAATGACACGTATGAATCAGGAGAGGTAACCCAATGACATGTATGGATGAAGAGGTAACCCAATGACATGTATGGATGAAGAGGTAACCCAATGACACGTATGAATCAGGAGAGGTAACCCAATGACATGTATGGATGAAGAGGTAACCCAATGACACGTGTGGATGAAGAGGTAACCCAATGACACGTATGGATGAAGAGGGGTAGCCCAATGACACGTATGGATGAAGAGGGGTAACCCAATGACACGTATGGATGAAGAGGGGTAACCCAATGCCACGTATGGATGAAGAGGTAACCCAATGACACGTATGAATGAAGAGGGGTAACCCAATGACACGTATGGATGAAGAGGTAACCCAATGACACGTATGGATGAAGAGGTAACCCAATGACACGTATGGATGAAGAGGGGTAACCCAATGACACGTATGGATGAAGAGGGGTAACCCAATGACACGTATGGATGAAGAGGGGTAACCCAATGACACGTATGAATGAAGAGGGGTAACCCAATGACACGTATGGATGAAGAGGTAACCCAATGCGTAGGGATGAAGAGGTAACCCAATGACACGTGTGGATGAAGAGAGGTAACCCAATGGTATGTATGGATGAAGTGGAGTAACCCAATGACATGTATGGATGAAGAGGTAACCCAATGACACGTATGGATGAAGAGGGGGTAACCCAATGACACGTATGGATCAAGAGAGGTAACCCAATGGCATGCATGGATGAAGAGAGGTAACCCAATGACATGTATGGATGAAGAGAGGTAACCCAATGACACGTATGGATGAAGAGGATTAACCCAATGACATGTATGGATGAAGAGAGGTAACCCAATGACATGTATGGATGAAGAGGTAACCCAATGACATGCATGGATGAAGAGGGGTAACCCAATGACACGTATCGATAAAGAGAGGTAACCCAATGGCACGGTTTGAGAACAGCTCTTTAGTTAGTACCCTTTATTGCGAGGATTGTTAGCTACAAGAAGACATCAGACCTAATAAAAGTGATAGTACGTCTAACAATTCATCCTCTTTTGACTGATGCTTTGTTGACAGTTGTGAGAGAGAAACTGAGAAACCGATTATTTCTAGTTTTACATTCTCTAATTCATTTCGGTAAATTTCAGCATTATAATGGTATGAAAAATGAGAAAGATTATACAGAACGTAAGACAGTTTTCAGCTAGAGAATTATTGAATCAAAATTATTTATAGCAATTGATACGTTTACATAACAAACCAAGTCTTCAGAATTCAAATTATTTTAAGTAAAAATGTTTCTATATTGCACATTATAATGATCTCAAGTAACGATTCACTTCATATTCTCATATTCTGATCTGCAACCCTCTGCGGAGTATTAGGCTTTTACTGTGTACTCTCAATATCGGTTTGAACCTTGGAAAAGTCCAGTTTCTCTCCTGTGATTCGTAGGTACAGGTCGTTTATGTCTTGGCAGACAGTTTCGAAGTGAGTTGTTGCATCGCAAGATTTCGTAATGAATACCTATAATACAGATAGTCAAAATTATTACATTAGGTTCTTAACTGCGTTCCCAGCTTTACCAATGCGTTTGTGACTCTTTAGATGTTACAATCACACTAGGTTAGGGTCAAGGTCAAGGTCAGGTCACGCCAGACCTAATTGGAATTTAGGAGTTGAGTTTTGAGATGGGATGAAGACCAAACTTGAAGAAAGACTCTGGAAGTACAGGAGGAAAACAACAAACAACGCTACGAATCCAGTATGGATTTTTCACATCCAGTCCACAGTACTGGGGGACAGCGCATTAGCAAGATATGTCATCCAGCATATTTTTCCATACAAATCCTTATGATATATTCGCTTCAATATTCAATGCCATTTCTCCTTTAGTCAACATTATAAGCTAAGATTTTGCCTTCTTACTGATATAGAGGTGCTCTTTCTCTTTCTGGGGGATAGTGACACGCGGCCTATTACTCACCTTCGATTTGGAGCCATCATCAGTTGGTTCTTTGAGATCTACGACGTCAATGAACCTACAAGATAATATCAGATTCACAAATGTTATGGAATACTCTACCTGCATGTATATACTATAGTTCTTGATTCATAAAAGAATCACACGAAAAAGACTGTGGAACCATTGGGGTGATTTGGGTATTTTCCTTCTAAAATCATTATCAAATTAATCTATAGTTCAAGCAAAATTAGCCTCATTCTTGTTTTTATTATGACTTCCCTTTAACACAAGAATAATGGAGGTTGTAGTCTGCATAGTGGAACAAAGGGAATAAAAATTGAGCCAGGGGACACGCACCTCCTCCCCCCAATCCCTTTCAGGCCATAATGTAGGGTGGAAGGATTGAAGTTAGCTTACTTCTCTAGTACTGTTCCTAGAAGATCTAGACCAGGTTTCAGTTCTGCTTCAGGGTTGTTGGTCTCTACTGTTGTGGTAACAAATGCCAAATAAAATCCTTTGGCTGTAACACTGTTAGCTGATGAAAGCATGGCTACATAGATATCTGCGGGAAAAAAGGACCATTTTGAATTCTTCAAATTTCACATTCATAGGTAAAATAACACAAGTTCAGGCAACAGGAACTTGGGAGGAGAGGAGAGGAGAGGAGTGGAGGGGACGTAAAAGGATCCACAAATATGTGTTTATTTATTCAGCTGTAATGTTGATTACATGTTTTATTTAATGAATGAATGAATGAACAAATGAGTAGCTGGAAGGATAGATGAAGGAATGGAGGAAAGCAAGGAGGAGAAGAAAGAAGGAAAGGACTGAGGAATGAGATAGGAAGTAAGGGAGGGATACTCTTGTGTAGAAAATATACCTACACACCTATAGACAATGTACTCACCAGACTTGCGTCCAACTTGGTTTTGGGGGATAATAATTTGGAGGGACTCGGCATCTTTGGTATTAGCAATAGGATGATCTAAGATGCATATACAACGTACAACCTTGAAGACAAAAGAAACAAATATCATTGATAACCAGAGATTGACTGACTTATCAGCCAATGAGAATACCAGATGGTAATTCCGCAACTTACAAGAAGTAGATCTTACCTGTCCTACTTTTTTGGTTTTATCTGGGAAATACGAAGGGTCTGAAACTACAATTTTGGTCTTTGCTGTTTCTCCCTGAGAAGTGACTCCAGCTACCTGACCGTTATCGTCATACACAATACCCTCAACAGGTTTATCCAGCATGTATGTGCCGCCGTAGATGGCACTTAATCTTGCAAAGCCCTGAGGGAGTTCCCCTAGTCCATATAGAGGATAGAGGTATGGGGAGGTACCATAACGTGCCAGAGATTCACTATGAGATAACAATTACATTCTAACATTAGAACAGCTTAGAGCTAAAACAGACACCTTTTGAAGTATTATAATGAGGTTGATTTGGAATCAGTGTAGTGTAGTTTTGTTTGGTGTTATGACGCCATGGTTAGGACATTGTCTCAGTTGGGTAATGGACTGTTGTGTTGGAGGTCGTGGGTTAAAGCTGTTAGGTCTGACCATAGAAATAAGAGAAAAATATCATATGCCCTTGGCAGGATTTGAACCCACGTCTTCGGTATTCTAGTCCGATGTGTTAACCACTACACTACAAGGACCAACCACGCTGGTAACGCAGCCAGAATATGAAATGTAGGGTATTCGTGAGGATCCCAGAGCGATATTTTTTCTCTATAGGTAAGTTGAACACCGTAAATGTACGCAGATAATAGACATAGTAAAGTAGAAATGATGCGTTCGGTGTGTATATAATGAATCAGAGAAATAAGAGAAAAATATCATATGCCCTTGGCAGGATTTGAACCCACGTCTTCGGTATTCTAGTCCGATGTGTTAACCACTACACTACAAGGACCAACCACGCTGGTAACGCAGCCAGAATATGAAATGTAGGGTATTCGTGAGGATCCCAGAGCGATATTTTTTCTCTATAGGTAAGTTGAACACCGTAAATGTACGCAGATAATAGACATAGTAAAGTAGAAATGATGCGTTCGGTGTGTATATAATGAATCAGAGAAATAAGAGAAAAATATCATATGCCCTTGGCAGGATTTGAACCCACGTCTTCTGACCATAGTTAATAGACAGGAATGGTTAGGAAACCCTTTTGTTATAAGTCTTTGTTCACTTTTTTTCAAGCGTGACTGTGCACAATCCTTTGTTTTACGATTGTTTAACCATTGTTGGCAATGGCTGAGTGAACAGACCAAAATCTATCTTTTGGCTGCTAGTTCAAAGATTTATAAGAGATATTT
Source organism: Actinia equina (assembly GCA_011057435.1). Lineage (NCBI taxonomy): Eukaryota > Metazoa > Cnidaria > Anthozoa > Actiniaria > Actiniidae > Actinia > Actinia equina. The sequence continues at coordinate 254,712 of WHPX01000446.1, forward strand.
GAATATTCCTTACGACAAAGTTTTTGTTTACTTATTTTGCAATTTCGGATGAGCATAAAACAAATATTGTGCACGGTCAGGACCGGTTCAACATCAAAAGTGAACAAAGACCTGATAACAATAGGTTTCCTAACCATTCCCCTCTATTAACTATGGTTTGACCAACAGGGTTTTATTTCAGTAAAAGGAACTGCCTTTGCTTTAGAAATACCTGGTTGGCCATTGTTGGGCTCAGATGACCACCTAAAATGGTGGTTCTGATAATATTTGATTGTTATGTTCCATTTGAAGTCATTCCAGGAGTGTTTTATAAGCATTTAAAATGGAAAATCCTAATCTTGAAGGAGCTACCTTCCATACATACACACCTGTATAGCTTGATCTTGAGTAATGTTGGACCACAAGGCTGGGATTTATAACTAGTGAAATCAAAAGAATTATGTAAATATTCAGCATGATACAGGTCAGAACATAAAACTATATTTGAAGCATTCATGGCATGGTTAACTTACAGGTTAAACCCTGAAAGAATTCTAGGCTGATCTAAGTCATGGCATGGTTAACTTACAGGTTAAACCCTGAAAGAATTCTAGGCTGATCTAAGGGCATGGCTAACTCAAAGATCGAGTTCTGAAATTAACCCCAGGGCTGATCTAAGATCTTGGTTGATTAAAGTCAAATCAAATCACAGCTAGCTCTCAGATGATGCAATATTGGAAATTAGAGTGTTTTGGGGTCAGGAATGAAAAAAAGTGAGTGTACTACCTAACACTACACCATCCCTGATATGCAAATGCCGTGTGAATCAGAGATATACTCACTCATCATTGGTGTACAGAGCAAGTGAATGGCCTGTGAAGTCAGCTGTGTTGCAATCCAAACCAAATTTATGATACACCTCTTGCATGGTTGTCTTTTGGGGATCAACACCTAATAACAAACAATCAAAGGATATGAAGTTTCTATGGCTTGAAATAATGGTCAGTCAGTCACCATTGGCTCAATGTTACTGGTCAAAATGACCAACAAGGTAAAGGTTTGACTGGACTATTTTTAATTCTTAGTTGATGGCCGTCCAGTTGGCAGAATGCTGATCGACACAAACTAATCAAAAGAATTGCATGATTACCCATTAAAGAAAACCAAATTCGTACCTTGCAAGGTCTTGGAGTCCTCTGGATCAAAATCATTAGTATAAATAAGGAATTTCCTGAACCTTCTCTTCTCAAAGATTCCCATCAGACTGGTTGACAATGCCTCTTTCTCATCTGCAGGAACTTTATAAATCTTTCCACCTTTAAAAACATAACTGCCCTTGATGCTCTTAAACTCAAGGTACCTGGTCACTCCACTGAGGATAAGCATTTGTACTAGTTCACCTGAAATAAATTATCATATATAATCAGTCTTGAAGGCATTTCTCTGAAACTCAAATGAATATAACATTGATCTATTTCTAATATAAGGGTGCTTTCCATAAAGTTGAACCAATTGTTCCGAGAGCCAGTTCTCAAATGGTATGCGATAGTTCTTAGGAATGGTTTGGGCCACAATAGTCCAACAAACCAATTAGTCCAACAAACCAATTAGTCCAACAAACCAATTAGTCCAACAAACCAATCATTATTAGTTCAGAATACAACAGCACATCCTCATACCCAGACCCTTCTCACCAAAAAATGAAAGGCTCTGGTAACATGTAAACCGGAAGACCCAGCTTCTAGCCTATCATCAGATGTGCACATGCTCCACATATTCTGACTTCCGGTATAAATTCAAACAATCTTTTTTTTCTTCAAAATAAAGCAATCAAGCTTATTTATGCATTGTTTATGGAACGTCTGTGATTAACATTCTGAAAAATAAGCAATATAGCAAGATCCTCTGATGTGTGTGCAGTAAAGTATTCAAATGTCAACCATTAAAATCAGCGAACTGGAAACAGATAATTATGCAGAAAAAATTAAACCAATCAAATTAACGGTTGATTTGTGTGTTACCAAAGTCTTCAATTTTTCATTAGAAAGCTGGGAAGGATTTGAGTACAAGAATGTACAACAGCAGTGAAGATGGCAAAGTTGGGCAATGGCAAATAGCTTGTTTCCAAAATGGAATTTCATGTGCACACCATTGTTCTCGGCATTGGCAGTGTGTCTAGGGCATAAAAAAGCCCAAACTGATGTTCTAGCAAGGGAGGTAACAAAAAAATTGATGACGCAACTATGGAATACTGTTATTTTTCCTCTTGTCATTATATTGTCCAATGTTGTCATCATCTCTCCAGTATGGGATCTTAACGTCATTATTGTTCAGTCTTTATACACTTATTTCAATAAAATTAGTCACCAAAAACCTAGAAAGCTGAGATCACTGAGCATCATGGGAAACTTTTCATATCAAAAAAGCATATATATATACAAAGCTTTTTTTAATACAAACTGCAGCTCAATGATTCGCAAAAGATTCGCAAGTCCAGGAACCGATATAAAGCGGTTGAAAGTGTAAAATGAGTCTACCCATAATCCTTGTCTGCCTTAGCTTTATAGCTTTTCAGGTGACTAACTGTATTGAAATAGTGTATATAATCAGCTATACATGATATATTAACCTCCTGCCATAAGGAACTTAGGCACCAAGTCAACATTCCAGTCTCTTTCTTTGCCATACTTGTCTTGGCCCTCTTTCTTGCCAAATTTCTCAAACAACTTTAAACAAAGATAATGAAAGGATATTTCAGGTTCAATGGTTATTTATTAATCCTCTTGGTATTCTGTTAAAAACATCTAAATAGTATACAATATCCACTTTCATGGTAACTTTGACATTTTATTTGTGTTATTATTAAAGCATCATTAATTTGATTAGCACGATAGAAACATTACGTTTTTATTTCTGATGAAAAGTTCAATTTTGTTTAACCATGCAAACAACCTATAGGCAGATCTAAGTCAGGGCATGGCTAACTCACAGATCAACCCCTGAAACAACCCCTGGGCTGATCTAATTTAGATCACCACTACTCACAGATGGAAGCCTGAAATAACCTCTGGGTTGATATCAATTAAGCGATCATTTTTTGGAATTTAGTGTGTTGGGTTGATTTGGGATGACTTCATGTACCAAAATAAGCAAATCAAAAATAAAGCAAAAGAAAAGCTTCTCTCTAAAACATAAAATACTATAAACTGAACATTCCCAATAAAACAAACTACATAATTTTTTTACCATATTAAGGGGAGAGAGTGATGCTGTTTCACCTCCGTAGTACTTCTCTCTGTCCATGTGAAGGACTTTCTTGCCATTTACAGACAACAAACCACTTAAGATACATTCCTATTAAGAAATAATTTTAATTCCACTAATGATTAATAATTGTATATCTATTGTGATTTTGTAATGAATGGAGAAATACCATAAAAATGCTGAAAAAACTGCTTTTGGCAATGGAAGTAAGGGTTGTTGATAAAACAAGCAGTTTCAACAGGAATAGTCCCTTCACAGTTCCTTGCGCCATCTTGAAAGGTAATCGTGCCTAATTGCATTGAAGTGAGATAAATGCTGAGATTGCAATGATGATAGAGACATGTGAATAATAATTGTCCAAGGTGTTAAAAAAGGTCTCAAAGGCACAATTACCTTTCAAGATGGTGCAGGGAACTGTGAAGTGGACTACTGAACAAGTGTCCTGGTCCATGGGAATAGTGGTGGTTGAAGTAATAGATCAAAAACGAGTGTGTGTTTGATCAGGGCATCCTAACACTGAGAAACAGATGAAAGCATGATGCTGTTAGCCCGTGTGCTTTTATTGTTTCAAGGCGTTTAGATGCCCTGACCAAACACGAAGCACAATTTTTGAACTGACTTCTCAAACTCATCATTTATTTGTTCTTGAATCTCATGAGACTAAAAATTCTTTTGCAATAATTATTCGTTTATTAGTCAGTGTTTTGATCGTCTTGATTCAATTTTGATCAAATATCAAGGTGCGTGCATATGACTACAATGCAAAGTTGCCATTGGTCATTGGCCTCATGAATTATTTCAGTGTGACTACTCCAACCAAAGCCACCTCGACAAATTGTCCACAAATTAGCCAATAGTGTTTGAGTACTTCAGACAATAGATTAGCGGCAAATTTTGAATTTAAATATTCTTCAATTGTTCCGGATGGTAAATCTAAATGATGAAGAAGACCTTGTAATATATGTTCTTCGCAAATTTGTGATTTAAATCACCAAAGATATAGAAAAATAGTAATGTACAACTTCAAATACGACAGGAAAGAGAAAGAAGTAAATTAGAGACCATATAAAAAGCAGTCTTTATGATTACAGTTTGTTTCTTACACTGACACTGTTACGTCTTATCAATATGTTGCTATGCGACAGCACGTTTATATTCAACAACAAAGGTGCAGACAGTCTTCTAAGCTGTGTAAACCCATGGATATTTGTCCGATTTGTAGCAACTCTATTGTTCAGATTCCTACTTTTGATTGGCTAATTTGTGGAAAATTTGTCGAGGTGGCTTTGGTTGGAGTAGTCGCACAGTAAGGAGTTTGAGAAGGAATGGCCCAAAATTAGTGATTGTCCAGTTAGAAATGACTAGAATTTTCAATTGACAACTGGATTGGTGGAAATGGTTGTGCAACTGAGGATTAAAATGTTTGTCCTGAGATTATTTGATGCATAAAAGAAAGAGGTTTCTCAATGATTTTTAGTCGATTATCATCATTTTCATCATTCTCGATAATAGCTGAACCTCAGGGACTTTTGTTTGTTTAAACTCCATTGATTATTTTTTGGCCATTCTCGGTTCACTATTTATCAGTTTTTACTACTATAACTGTATTAATTTTCCAAGACTATTCTCTATTGATTTATATCGATAGTCAAAAGGAAATGCCTAGCATGGGTCCTAGAGTCCCGTTCGCACTTTCCGCTTTGGGTAGCATGTTGGTTCTGTAATTTTGCTTTCTAATTGATACCCAATAAAATTTGTAGACTTTTGAAAAAAAAATCATCATTTTGGTCATGAAAAAAACACTGACCAAGATTTTTGTTGAACCTGCCCTCCTACCATATTGATCATATCTTAACATGTTAAAATGTGTATTATAAATAATATTACCATAACCACTTGACTGTTAGCATCGCCAAGATCATGATCGATCATGCTTTGAATTTCGGTTAATTCATGTGGTCATATGACATTAGTTTTCTAAAGTATCAAATTTTGGATGCCAAGAGACTTCTGAGACCCTTTGGGGCTTTCCAAACTGTCACATAGCTGAAATTCAAAGCGCAACCAATCATTCTTTTGGTGGCGCTAACAGTTGAGTGATTTAGGTAGTAAATCCTAAAACATGGTTGATATGTTTTGAATTTTGCACCCTTAAAGGCAAGTGCTGTGCCACTGTATCACCCTTGCCACTATTAATTACCTCCACCTTAATTATATATTTTCAGAAGAACAACGAAGCAGGAAAGGAAAAACTAACAATTATATTAATACAAACTAATGATGTGGATGGGAGGAATGAAAACAATGGGATACTATTTTATCATTCATGGCCACCCACAGGAAGTAGACATCTTCATCGTAATAGCTCCTATACAACCAAATCTTTGGGTTTGTATAATGAAATTCAGGTTCAAAAACTGCAAATGCAAAAAACAGTGTTGCCTTCAAAATATCAAAAAGAGGATACTTCAGTATTTATTAGAAAATAATTGAGCTTAACTTAGATATTGCTTAATTTTGATAATGTCGTTCTTGTTTGTTTATTTGTCATGCAAAGTTTAGATGGTTGTTTTGTGAGCATTGACGTGATGGCCGGAAGTGAAAAGACATTTCTTACAAAGCAAACTTCAATGAAAATCAAAGCCGAGGAATAAAAGAAAGATTATTTACTAAGAATACGCGGAATTAGTATACAAAAAACATATATTTCGATGTGGCCAGAATATTTGAGTTTTTAGCGCTGAGAAAATATTGCTTAAAGGTTTTCAATAATGAAAGCCGCATTTTTGGAATCGAATCAATATTCGATAATTCTTTTCACTAAAAAGATGTTAAGAATACATAAAATACTTCGAAACTAATTGTTGTGCAATATGGAAAATGAAATAATTGTCTAGATGTAATGCTGTGAGATTGATACGTAGAAAAGATCAAAAATATTTTGTGCAAATAAGAGAAATTCGATTAAAAATCAAAGATCATGTGAGCGCAAATTTTGAATTCTAAACTAGATGAATTTTATAAGATAAAAGGTACAATATTGTACAAAAACTGTGGTGTTTTGAATTGAATACGAAAATGAAGTAAACAAAATTGTTTTATCTACAGAAAACTCCCCCACATCGTTCGAAAAGGCAAGGAAATTTGAGGCGGTGGGTGTGAAGTGTGAGACGAAGGCCATGCTTTGGTACACAGCCAAACCAGACAGATATGTTTGAAAACCATGAAAAAAATATCTCACAAACCTTCAAGCCGGTTCCTAAGACGATAACGTCATATTCTTCATCCATGGTGAGTCTGTGGTCCTAGTATTAACCTTCACAAGCACCAGGTTCTGCAAGAATTTGACGAAGTATGGTGGATGTTTGTGAAAGTAGGAAGCCACACCAGTATCAGAGGAAATAAGAGAAGGACATCCAAGCACCTTATCATGCCATATGTAATATGACCTACGGAATAACTACCCCATGTAACAAAATGTCCCACTCTTACATTTGGGGAGGGGGGGGGGGGGGGTTGCATCTTTAAAATAAAAATATAGACTTCAGTTATCAAAAAATGCGATGTATTATATTTATCAATAAAATTAAGCTGCTTTTGTAAAATATAAAGAAGAGATAACTAGCTAAAAACAAGTGTGAGCTTTGTAAAATATAACTTATATCCAGAGATCTGATTCATATCGATATGATAGCCTTTAAACTTATGATATTAAAAGGTGAAATGAAGAAATAGAAAACGCGCGCGCGTGCTGTGTGCAGTCATAAAGCACGCGGGGGTTGGCAGAACACGAGAGAAGTGTTAGGAGAAGCACGACGCGTAGTGGAGTGCTTCTGGACACTTCTTGAGTGTTCTGCCAATCCCCAAGTGCTTTATAACGGCACACAGCACAGCAAGCAAGTTTTTTATTTCTTTTATGAAAAACAAATTACAATAACCGTTATTTTAAATAGGAATGACGCAACGGAAAGTGCGCGCGCGTTCAATGGGCTCTCATACAGCACGCGCTCCAAACCAATCAGAACGCGACATTCGTAACAGTTATAATCATTTAACAAAAAAACTCCCCCCTCCCCTCGAAAAAAACCTAAAAACTTTTAATTCTGCGATATATTTTTATCAACAATTTAATACTCTCTTAAAGTTAAAATGTATATTTATATAGAAATCTGAAATCTTTGTGAAATACTGTAAGTACAAGGGGGATGGATGAGAGGGACTAAATTAGTAAAGGGGCTCATTCATGATATGCCCAAACGTGTTCAGTAACAAGGGACATCATTTCGCCTTACCTAATAATGAACCGTTAGAGGTCCAAGATATGATGCAACGTGGACTTGTTTAGATGAAAAAATTACACCCAAATATGTAGTATATCCTTTATTTATCCACTATAGTGGACTTGTGAATGCAAAACGCATAGGCCATCTTAATCTTTATGTAAAAAGTTAGTAGTTTTGAGTGTTAAAACACGATTTAGTTTCCCCACGTGCGCCGATGGATTGAGAAGCACTCTCTGTTCCATGTATTTAACTACCATAATACAAAATATTTGATTTATTTTGTCAAACGACATGGATGAAAGTCTTCTACTGGCACTTCGTTGCTCAGATGATCCTTCTTCACAAACCAAGGTCAGTATCTTTGCAGTAATTGTACGTAATATGTGTTAGTGTCGAGAGGGTTTTTGGATCAAAATTTTACAAAGTTCAACTCATTCATTCTTTATCCAGTTGTCTTAATTTAGTATTTACTTAGTCAGGTTTTTAATATTCAGACGCTGCTGTATTTCGAGCAGTTGAAGAATTCTCCCGAAGGATGGAAGATCTGCGGAGATGCCCTAATTCGAGGGATTTACAGGTATAAAAACACTTAGATTCATAGCTTCAATATTTAAAAAAAAGTCGTCGTAGTTTATAGAAAGTACGATAAAACTGACGTTAGATGAGACTTAATTCACTTGTTATCATTCTTGAAGTTAATTTTTCTGTTTAACGTCACTTTTATGAAGCTTTCTATATTGTCTTCATTGTACAGATTTAAAAGCTTAAATCACATTAAGCACTATTGTTGTTATAAACGATTATTATTTAATAGCATCTTAGCATCATTCCTTGAAAAGAAATTATTTATTAATACTTATTCTGGCAATGGAATTTCTCACATTTATACATGCATAAAAGAAAACTTGTGCTGGTGCTATGCAGTTGTAAAGAGCATGCAGGAGAAGTGTAACACAATGCTTCTCAACATTTCTAAACTGTACGGAGCACAGCAAACAAGGTTTCCCCCCCAGCACCATATTTTTCCCACCTAAGAAATCAGCCAGTCAAAGAAAATGTCAGTGGCAGATCGGGGGGTCCTGAGGTGCATTGGACACCCCTCTAACACTGTGATCAACACATCTATCATTATTCCACGACAGTTCTGCCCATTCAATTTCCACTTATTATCTATGGGGGCTTGAAGAACCCAACAAAAATGACCGCTCGCCAACATTATTGGCTTCATAGCTCAGTTGGCAGAGCATCGCACCAGCATCGCGGAGGTCATGGGTTCGATTCCCGTTGAAGCTTGAAATCATTTTTTCAAGTCTTTCTTTACAGCGTTCGCTTAGATCGCTCATTCACTGTGATGATCAACACATCTATCATTATTCACCACATCTATCATTATTTCACCACAGTTCTATCCATTCAATTTCCACTGTAAATACATTTAGCGTTTTTGAAACAAATGAAGCATTTACAATTGATTTCATAAACCTTCGGCCACTCCATGTCTGAAGTTCGTTTGCAAGTTCATAACTTTGTAATCAATTTCACTTTGAAGTTCCGACAGTTGTCGGCAGTCTTTCAAACCAATAATACAGTGGCTTCTAAAACTCATCAAATCTACCTTTTAAATTCAATTTTCAAAGTGAATTTTGTGAAAAAAAGGAATTTGACTCTGTACGTTGTCTGGAATACAATTTTCAAAAATTATTTGGTTTAAAGAAGCCAAAGTAAATATTAGTATTCTAGACATAAACAAGTCACGGTTGATTGAACCAATTTCACAAAAAGTTCACAAGTTCGGGACCAACTTGGAGAACTTGGGAACTAACTTGGGAATTAAAGCGGCCAAAGTTTTGTGAAACCAACTGTAAGATGCATATAATTTCTCTACATACGTTTCTTTATTTGGGATGCCGCCTTGACAAATCCCTGGATCCGCACCCTAAATGTCTGGTCACAATTTGCATCTGTCTGGAAAACCTCTATTAGGTCTGTCCTCTCTATAACAAGCTCACATGTTTAACAGTCTTGTATAATATGCTGTATATTTGAACGAAAATCCATGCAGGCAGTTGTCCAGCCATTGAGCAGCCATTGTTTTTAGCCCACCTAGCTTTCCCTCCCAAATTGTATCAATAACAGTGTTATTTCTCTTTTAGCGATGATAATGTCAAGTTCTTCTGCTTCCAAGTCTTGGAACATCACATCAGGACAAGGTGACATTCCTACCATATAATAACATTTTAATTGTCTTACAGTTAAACTTCTCAGCAGAGTATATGTTGATTTTAATAATTGTTCTACCTTTACTAGGCATGGTACTTCAGAACTTCCTGCTCAACAAGCGTTGCGAAAGATTCTGATGACCTGGTACCATAATCAGTGTTCTGGTGAGAAAGACAAGAGCTTCATATGTAACAAGGCAGCTCAAGCATTTGCCTTGACGTTTGTTGTTGACTATCCTCATCAGGTAACACAATACTCCATACAGTTGACCGAATCTCATTACTATAAAGAATTCATGGAACAAAGTGTGCTATACCATGAATTGATCATTTATTTTCTGTACTGTGATTGGTAAATAGGATGTATCATAGTAGGCCATTTGAACAATGGCATTATTCTACCACAATAATCAGAATGTGTCATAGTTTTTTAAAAATTTATATTGCCTCAAGAAGCAACTCATATAGTAAGAAAAAGCTGGTATTAACTGTAATTTACTGACAAAAAGTGTTGCAAGGATCCTTGTTGTGGTATTATGCTATTGGAATATTTGCTACACTTGAGAAATGAGAATGTACTTATCCATGGCTTAAAAGGATATAACTAGCTAAAACTAGTGTGAGCTGCGTCGGTGTTTCTAATGAAACAGTAATGATGAAAAGGTAAATTATACACCGTGAAAAGATGAAAAAACTTACTGACGTTTCGGACGCTAGTCCTCCGACGAAGGACTAGCGTCCGAAACGTCAGTAAGTTTTTTCATCTTTTCACGGTGTATAATTTACCTTTTCATCATTACTTATCCATGGCTTGGTAACTTTGGTGTAAATAGGGATGTCAACCATTTCTATCTTTCTTGCTCAAATTCAACATAGTTTCAACCAGCTATAATGATTATGATAACGATAGTGATGATGGTAATAATAATAATAATAATAATAAATCTTTATTTATACTCACTAAATACGGTGCTATACAAGTGCTAGTTTGAGCGAGCTAAAGAATAAAAATTTAATAGCTATGATAAAAATATTAAAAAAGGAAAAAGAAAACAACGATACACATGCAATAATATAAATATATAGATATGTAACTGTAACAATTAAAGTTATTAATTATCACCAGAGAAGGAAATATTTTTTAGCCCTTTTGTCTGATCATTGTTTTCTTGTTTGCTTGATATTCTTTAGTGGCTGTCATTCTTCAGTGATCTGCACCAGACCCTTGGTTCTGGACCTGTAGCTGTTGACTTATATCTCAGGATCTTGAAAGCTATTGATGAAGAAGTGGTTGACAGAGACGTTGCAAGAACTCCACAGGTTATGGTGAAGGATAGAACTACCTTTGTTTTAAATTTTAAGATAGATTTGATTTCTCTAAGCACACAGTTTTTTCTCTTGTTATGTACATGTCTCATTCCCTTGAGGATGGGATTACTGTATGTGTTGGAAGTTCATTCCATGCTAACATACCTGGAAACAAAAGAGATGTGATATACTCATCAAGAACATTACACATCGGAAGATGTTTATAATCTTTTGGGTGACATGTTTTTGACAGCCATTCTCAATCACACACATGATTTTTTTCTGTCAAGATGAATAAATTAGCTTTTGGTGGACGTCAATCAAGTTTCCATTACATTCTATAAACATAGACAATGTTATGGAAACGCCTTGTGATTGATGTACACCAAAATCTTCTATGCATGTGATTGAGAATGGCTGTAAATGTTTTGCTGTTTTCTTTTCTTTTCAGGAGGCTGATAGGAACACAGCCATTAAAGACTTCATGAGAGAACATTGTATTCCAGACATAGTCAACTCCTGGTTTGAAATCTTGGTAATTAGATATCTAGATTTTCATGAATGTCTCAAATAAGGCATGTTTAAAGTTTTTTAAAATCAGATTATAAACTGCATAGTATTTTTTATTTTTTTCTAGAAAACTTATGAAGGAACTGACCCAGCTCTAACATGCTTGTGTCTAGAAGTAGTGAGTTCATATGTGGCGTGGATTGATATAAGTCTCATAGCAAATGAAAAATTTATTAGGTAAGTTTAGACTGACAAACCAACCGAACCGACCGACCGACTGACCGACCGACGGACCGACTGATTGATTGATTGACTGACTGATTAACTGACTGTTTGACAGAGTGACTGACTGATGGACTGTTTGACAGAGTGATTGATTGACCTATTGACCATTTGACAGAGTGACTAACTGCCTGATTGTGTGACTGACTAATTAACCGTTTGACAGAGTGATTGAGAGCTTCTAGTTGGTTCTCTCCTGTGCTCTGGGTTAACTGTGGCCCTCCTTTCATGACCAAATTGCAATTTAAAAGTTATTGTTAGCCTCTGCCTATTAAGTGCTATCCTCATAAAAAATGGTGTTTTTTAAATTTTTATTTAAGTGAATGAATAAATGGATGAATGAATGAATACTCCTTTTATTTCAGTGTCTTATTGCATCTGATAACAGTAGATGTGTTACGTGAGAGTGTCTGTGACTGTTTCCATGGGATCATCAGTAAAGGAATGGATCCATTAGCCAAGACAGAACTAGTAGAATCTCTTGTAAGGGTGCTGGAAAGTGCTGGCGTAATGTCTCCATCAGAGGTATGTACAATCAAAATTCAGCTTAGAACATGCTACAGGCATAAAAAGAAAAAGGTTGGGCTTCTCTTGACTCTTCTCCCATGCTTTAGTCTGTTGTGGTGCTATTTATATATTATATATTACTGGGCCAGGTTGTACGAAGGGTGGATAGCGATATCCAATGTATAAATCCCTATCCAGCACATAAATTAATGCTGTTATCCAATAAATTTATCCACTGGATAATTTGTCCAGCCTTTATACAACTTGGTCCTGAATAGAGCATGGAAAAAAACTGTTTTCTTTGTTAAAAAGAAATCAGTGCTTGTCTAGTGAGAAAAATGCAACGGCCCCAAAGCAACTGTAAATATTCTACTTCCACTTGAAAACAGTATGAAAAGCACTCCCATGTATATGACTCACTTTTGCGTTTTCATCACTTTCTGTATTACAGATCGTTGCATGAGAAAAACCTCTTATATTTGTTTTGTTACAGAAAGAAAGCAATTTATTGATGTTTTCAGTGCTGTTTTCCATCATTTCTTTGAAAAGCTAGATGGCATCAGCACCAGGCACTATTTACTAATACAGCACAATTCTTAACCAATCAGAGTGCTTGTATGTGGTTTTATTTAATAAAATAACTCAATAGTAAAGGTTTTATTATCATTTCAGGATGTGGATAGTGATTATCTGGCTAAACTTGCAAGATTAGCAAACTGTATAGGAATACAACTAATCAATAGTTATACCAAGTAAGAGTTTGGGCTGCCTGTGGACATCACCACAGGGAACCCATCACCTTCATTAAAATCTGGCTTTGAAATTGGTTTGTGTTGAGTAGACACATGGTCTGAAATAAAAAAAACATTACGCCCAAGGTAGAGTGGTCTATTGATGAACAAATCTGATCATTAAATGCTCAAGTACGTACAGCACTATGATGATTGAGGATTTGTGGTTTATATAGCATCCTTTCTGTTTGGATAATCAAAGGTGCTTAGCATTGAGTTATGAATTCCAGATTGCTTTTTATGCAACTTACAAACAGGAGAGGTGGTTAGTATATGAGGCGTAGGCACTGAGGGTGGTCACTGCCAACTAATTTTTTTCGTCCTTCATTGTCTTTTACGTCCCTCTGTTATTGGTTCTAAGTAATGATGAAGTGTGGAGAGATGGGACTGCCATTTAAAGTGGTCATCCGAGCCACTTGAAGGTCTAACCATTTGTATATTTAATTACGAAGGCAGCACTTTCTCAGTTATTTTAAGTCCAATGCTCAACCAACTGAGCCAACTGGTTGGCGGCACTATGACAATGATAGTATAACATGTCTGCTATAGAGTAATCTTGTTGCTGTATCTAAATACTGTATCTGTAGACTACATTATAGAGAGCAGATACTTGTAGACAAATTGAATCACCCTAAAAAGCTTTGTGAAACTGACGTTTCAACAATAGTTTTTCGTTGAAGTAAGAGGGATATAATTAGAGACATAATAGAGATATAATTTTTCTATTATTCATCAGGTTGTTGAAGTCCAATAATGAAGCAGCCGCCAACGATACACTCCAAGCCATTGAAAATAAACTTCCTCTCCTATACAGGTAATTTAAAAATAATATTTTTCATTCAGTAGCAATTAAATATTATTACTATTCGTAATTTCATATCCTATGAAATCTAGGCTCAGACCAGGTCAAAGAAATTACACGCTCTTAACTCTCTTTGTTTGTTAGGTTTCTTGGTGATGAAGATGATGATATCTCCCATACCATTAATGGTTTTGCATATTCATATCTGTTACTCCTGAAACAGGTGATTTCTTATGTTTATCCATTTCTTTTCTATTGGTTCAAGGATTCACATAATGTGACATTATTTAACCCTTTGTCTTTTATACATAGGCTTCTTCTTTGAGTGCTCAACAAAAACAAAACTTAGAGGTATTAAGGCATATTCAACACTATACAGTGTGATTAATGAAGTTACTCTGACAATGCATAGCCTCGTAAATGTGATCTGGGCTTGAGTTCTACCAGTCTCCGATCTCAGGAGATATCCTTGATAGGGATAATTAACTTTTATATCTCCTTTCACATCATAATATGCAAATAAATTAATTGGTTATTATATTTAAACAATATGAGCGCAATATTGGCAGGCAACAGCATACCATCATCCTACTGACACCCTTCAGTTGTACACCTTATCAGCCACCATCATCCTACTGACACCCTTCGGATACGTTCTTACCAACCACCAACAGCCTACTGATGCTCTTCAGCTTTCCAAACCTGAGCCAATACTCAGGGTCTTAAAATAACTTAATAATATATGTAAATCAGGTTAACTTTCCAGATAAGGAGGTTAAACTATAAGCCAATTACTATATTTATTGAAGATATCTGGCATATAAAAATCACAAGAACTTTAAACCAAAGCAATCTTAAACTACTCAAACCACTTTTACTATTTAAATCTTCAGGGTATATTGTATACAGTGATAAAAAAGATGAAGTATGATGAGTCCTATAACTTTTCTCGTGAGGTAATGGTATCAGCTGATTAGGTTTTTGTTAGTATGCATGATTAATTATGATTAGCCTGCATGCAGCCAGAAGCAAACCCCAGTTAGTAAATTATTACCCAAAAGCTTATTGTAAATCCCCAATAGGGTAGCAAGTTATGAGATTAGGGTTTGTGCATGACCTTTTAGTCCTTGAAATGTCCTCGAGTTTATGTTACGAATCTTGAAAAGCTCTTGAAAAAAAATTGTTAAAAAATTGTTTATTTTTAAGTTGCACCAGCAATAATGCTAATGAGCTGGTTGAACGAGCTTTGACCAATAAAAATGGAATGTTGATATCCATGAATAACACTAAGAAGATATAACTAGCTAAAAACTAGTGTGAGCTGCGTCGGTGTTTCTAATGAAACAGTAATGATGAAAAGGTAAATTGTACACCGTGAAAAAGATGAAAAAACTTACTGACCTTTCGGACGCTAGTCCTTCGTCGGAGTAAATTTGTGTCCTGAAATAACCCTATTTCTTTGTGTTTTCCACTAAGGATGAAGATGAAGTCATGTTTATGGACTTTAGAAAAGAGATGAAAGTTCTATTTGATAACATAGCTCAACAGGTAAAAGAGAAAATATGTTAATTCATATTCATTATTTTTGGTGGGATAGGATATTTTCAGGAAGAGCATGTATTTTCCTTGATATTAATTAAGGTTCTTACTTAAGAGCTGTTGCCTGTAAATACTGAAAATTGCCGGACAGTGGTAATTCCATTTTTAGCGACTGTCCAGCGATTCTCGGTACTTAATTACAGACAATGGCTCTTAATAAACCTTGTATTTGTCTTTAATATATGCTTACAAGACCCCATAAGCTTTTTAGCTTTAACATTAATATCATGCCAAAATAGAGATCATCCACCATCTGTCTACATAGATACCAATTTGTATCTTCAGTGTAGTTCACACTGATTCTCTTATTTGTCTTTAGGATGCTAATCTGGTCCTTGTTATTGTACACAATGTCTTGAATTCTACATTAGAGTAAGTCTCAAAATTTTATACTGCCACAAACAGTTACAATGATTATTACCCATGTCACCCAGATGATTAAGAAAAAAATTAACCAATTTGTTCACATTTTAGTTTACCCCATTATTCAACTATTATCTGTTTGATGTCGATCTTCACATGAGCCAAACCTAATGACATCAAAGAAAACCGCCTCGTTATCCATCATTTCCATTAGGTTCAACTCGTGTGAAGTTCAACATTTGACCTGAACCTGACCTGAAACTACATATATGCATTCACTAATAAAATATTACCAAAATCTGGAAAAAAAACTGTTTTTTTCCCCAGGAGATTGCAAGAAGCAGAGTTCATGGATGTAGAAATAGCTGTAAGACTTGTATTTATGCTTGGTGAAGCAATCCCCGTAAGTATTATGGTATATAGGTGATATACTTAAGGAATATAATAATGTGTGCGTATCTCTGTACCGGGATATATTAACATGCTGGGTAGCTGTAGAGCTCAAGAGAAGTAAGGATAGGAACACTAAAATTCCTTGGTTCACAGGATGACATGACCTCTTAGTGGAGGTGCAGTAACAACCAAATTCAAGCATTTGAACCACTCACTAATCTAATCATATCTTCATTTGGGATTATATATAGGCACAGCAGTTATACACAGATTCATCAAGATTTGGTGCTCTACAGCAAATGCTGAGTGCTGTAAGTATACCACTCGTGAAAATAACCAACAATGAGAGGGGGAAGGTAGCAGCTCTAACAAGATCTAACCCAAGGAATTACGGTCATGACGCCCCCTTGCCATGACGCCCCCAGCCATGACGCCCCCACGTATACCATGACGCCCCCAGTCTGTACTACCATGACGCCCCCAGCATAAACCATGACGCCCCTAGTCTCTGTTAACACTTTTTAATAAGAAGTTTAAAAATATTTCATAGCATAAATCCAAGAACGACAAAAAAATAACGAAAAGGAAAAAAATTGACATCAAAATTTCGTAAGTCCGAAAAATTATTCGTAGTTCAAGTTAGTACGCCGTAGTTGCCATATTTAAGAACGCTAGTGATCTTTCCAATTATTGTTTCGGTTACGCATAAGTTCTGAAACCTTTCTCCAAAAAGTTTGACACTGAAAATAAACCACAAAAGAAAGAGATTGCTGGTTAATAAAGTAAGAAAAACATTTTAAAGAATCAAAACATTTGACAGGAAGGACCATTAACGGACTATGCACGAACGAACGAGTTGTTTTCGAACGAACAAGTTTTTTTCAGAAGTTGTAATTCGCAGACTTGTAACCTAATAGTTCATTGGCGTAGGAAGTTTTTGACTTATTCGTAATTTTGAAACATGTGTGTTTTTGCTAAATATTTTGGTAAATTAGCAAAGATTTCTTACGAAAATCGGGTAGTTTGCCGTTTTCACTTTACAAGTCTTTTCACTGCTGGGTATGTCGTCACAGCAACTCGTTCGCGTCCTAAAGTTTTTGACTCATTCGTAACGTTTCTTCTACTTTAATAGCCTCCTTATTCACATAAACTTTCTTGGAGGAGAAACATGTGTGCTTTTAATAAATATTTTGAAAAGCAAGCAAAGATTGCTCACATAAATCGGGTAGTTTGCCATATTCAAGTCGTTACACTGTTGTTGTCACACAACTCCTCCGTCTTTGAAGTCTTCGCTTGGTGACGCGAAACACAAACCGCGTCTCAAAAACGATCATTACAGATGAATTTCAGAGTTCATGTTAAAATGATATTCTAGAGCTACAAAATGGAAATAAATCAAAAGAGCATACTGTATTATCATAGTTAACTGTGATATTGCTGTAATTTAAATACAAACGTGATACGTTGACGTGACGCATCGCGTTTGTAATACACCCAGGAATACACTGAGGTGTCACTTCGATTCCTCGACACAACTTTCCGTTCGTAAATTTAAAACCTTTTCTGTAAACAGATGCCTTGAAGAAATATTTTGTCTTTCCCGGCGATTGCTGAAATCACTTGGAAAAGCTATCGAAATAGACATATTTCTTCATTTGTGTAAATAACAAAAGAGTTTGAAACAAGAAGGTGCGCGTCTCAAAAACAATCCTTACAAAAAAGTTTTAATGTTTTTTGTGAAATGATGTTCTAAGAACTACAAATGCATCGAAATTATGTCCTTTAAATATAGAGATTTTTTTAATAGGTTTCTCGTGCCGATAAAGGCATTCCGAAATGTTGATCACGGGCCGTAGTGTTGAGAGTGCTTCACAACAGCGTGACTTTATCGCACGAAATAAACGTTTTTATCTATGAACATGTCTTGGATTCTTACTAGTAATGCATCTGAATGATGTTCTTTAACTTCTTATTCAGCTATATTATGTTCTGGAACTAATTATTAATGACAATATTCAAGAAGTACATCGCTTAACTACAGAGATTTAGTGCGTTCGCCAGCTTGTCGCCCGGGCTTGTAGGTATCGTTTTTAACTCGTGGATACGCGAAGCGTAGAAATAAAACGAGTTATTTAAAACCGCAATGATCGTGAAACAACTCCAGTAGTGCTCTATTTACATGGGTTCGTAGCGCCATGTATTATCGTTAAACTTCTTATTAAATACGTGCTAAAATAGAGGCTAGGGGCGTCATGGTTTACGCTGGGGGCGTCATGGTAGTACAGACTGGGGGCGTCATGGTATATGTGGGGGCGTCATGGCTGGGGGCGTCATGACAAGGGGGCGTCATGACTGGTTACCAACCCAAGTGAATGATTACAAATTAGAACGACAAACAATATTAACAAAACAATAGAACAAGCTGACAATGAAAACTATTGTTTGTCTTGGCCAATCTCGACAGTTATAAGCGGGTGCGACATGACAATAATCATCATTAATGGTTATTGTCTTTCAGCTTGTTTCAAGTCGTGTTTCGTACTATCAACATTCATCAGTATCACTAATGGTAAGTAGAACTTCCAAATTTCGGCGTTGAAGCTCGTTTATCATTCCCTTGTGAATAAGATTTTCTATTCCATATTAATGGACGGTATTCTCAAAGACTGCTAAACAAAAGAAATAATTCTCAAGGGAATGACACTTGTTCTGGTGGGGAAACACTGATTGTGCTTTTGTTTGATTTCATTATTTGCGATTGTCACTAAAAATTTTTGTTATTATTTCAGTATTTTGAAACTGTTGTGAGATATGAAAAATTCTTCAGCTCTAATCCAGAGCACATTCCTACTGTTCTTGTAAGTATTTCTTCCCATTTTTCTATTTCTTTCTTTGCATTATTATTTCTCATTGATTTGCATTCAGCATTTTGATTAATATCAACAGATAGCATTCCTTGATGAGCGAGGGCTGCGTAACGATAACAGCTTGGTTAGGAATAGATGCTGTTATCTTCTCTCTAGGTTCATTAAATCACACAAGTAAGTTGTCTTTCATACATTCAATTATTTTATTCTTTCAGTCATTCTTTCTCTATATCCAACATATATCTGTCAAACCATCCATCCACCCAGCCAATCCCAACTATCTATCTCATTGATCCATCATCCATCATCCAATCCATCCATCCAATCCCATCCATCCAATCCCATCCATCCAATCCCAACTATCTATCTCATTGATCCATCCAATCCCATCCATCCAATCCATCCATCCATCCATCCATCCAATCCCATCCATCCAATCCCATCCATCTATCCCATTGATCCATCCAATCCCATCCATCTATTCATTCATTCATACATTCCCTAATATATTAATTGATTAATTCTTTCATTTATCCATTCATTCATTTGTTTATTCATTCATTAGTGCATTTATTCATTCATCTATGGATTCATTTATTTATTCATATAAGTTACGACTCTATAAATGTGAAGTCAGAGTCACTGGTTTGAGAGAGATCAATGAAAAGCTATGTGCTAAGACATTCACAGAGTAAATAAATGATCTTATTCACCAGGGGATCCACATTTACTGTATCTAAAAAGTGGATAACCTGGTCACCAGGTCATTGACAAACCTTGGCAGTAATGAGGTGCTTGCTATTGATCCATCCATCCATCAGATCCTTCCATACTATCCATACTATCCATCCATCCAAACCATCCATCTATTCAATCCCATTCATCCAAACCATCCATCTATTCAATCCCATTCATCCAAACCATCCATCTATTCAATCCCATTCATCCAAACCATCCATCTATTCAATCCCATTCATCCAAACCATCCATCTATTCAATCCCATCCATCCAAACCATCCATCTATTCAATCCCATTCATCCAAACCATCCATCTATTCAATCCCATTCATCCAAACCATCCATCTATTCAATCCCATTCATCCAAACCATCCATCTATTCAATCCCATTCATCCAAACTATCCATCCATCGAATCCTATCTGTGCCATCCATCCATCTATCCAATTCCATCATACCACTCAAACAATCCATTCAATCCCATCCATCCATTCAATCCCATTCATTTTGACAAACAGTGCACGGCATGTTTAGATTCAGTATAATTATACTGTTCCTTTTCTTTCCCAGGAATCAAATGCATAATTACGTAGATGATGTTCTAAAAAGACTACAGTCTCTTCTTATCACTGCTTCTGTAAGTAACCTGAAGCACCCTTTGACTACATAACCATGATACATAGTAATGATAAAAATGGTAAATTATACACCCTGAAAAAATGAAAAAAAATTAAAGATGTTTCATATGAAGGACTAGCATCCGAAAAGTCAGTAGTTTCTTTTCTTTTTTTCACGGTGTATTATTTACCTTTTTATCCTAACTGTTTCATTAGAAACACTGACGCAGCTCACACTAGGTTTTAGCTAGTTACCTCTTCATGATACATAGCTTTATAACTTATTATCTCTTTTACCAACAGACGTTTTAAAAAAAAACATTTGCTTTAGAAAGTACCAATGATTTTTTTGTTTTCTTCTAGGATAATGGATACCAGCACCTTCTGTCTGCAGATGAGCAGGTTAGTGTCCTGTACCATCACATAGTTATCTGCTTTAAACGATAAACAGGGCTTAAAATAACTTTTGATAAGTTGCCAGTCATGGTCACAGGCCAAATTACTCTTAGCTCATTCATATCTTGTTTTTTTGGTTTAACGTTACTGGTCAAAATGACAGACAAGTCAAATATTTGACCAGACAAGGTCCAATACTGGACAGACATTCTCCAGTGTTATTTTATAATTAAGCCCTGATAGATCTAGTTGATTAATAGGAAAGGGACTTCATGCCCTATTGCTGTATCGCCTGCCCTGGTTAAATAAATAAATAATTGTCAAATAAATAAATAATGAATTAATAGTATCCAGGAAGTGAATTGGGTGATTAGTCACCCCCCTTTAAAATTGAAATATATTTATGTATAGTAACTGTCACCCCCTTGAAATCATTCTGGATTCACCACTGTGGTAGTACACTCGCGTCTCCTCCAATAAATCTGGACATGTGTACTAAAACATGGATTGTTTTCTTGTAGCTGTTTTTATATGAATGTGCTGGAATGCTTATAGCCTCAAGTGGATCTTCTCAAGAGGTATGTAAAATATCCCAATCCTATAAACATCGTCTTTCTCAGGACTTCGATGTACACTGTTGCTTTTGATGACCAAAGACTCATTCATGAGTAGATATTTAAGGATGTATTTCATTTATAGTATTTAGAACTTGCCCTTTCTATATAAAATATTTATTCATTTGTCATCAGTTGAAGAGGGAACTTTGAAAAATATACAGAGTTTCCCTTTTAGCTAGTGACAAAGAATAAATAAAATTATTATATTGTATACTTTCCTAGACCATAAATAATATTTCATAATTATTATTCATGTTTTTATCTTCACAGAACAAATTGTTATACATGAATAATCTACTATCACCAGTTATCAGTAAATTTGACATGGCTTTAACCAAAGTAAGCCACATGAATATCAGACTAATCAGTTATTTTAGCTACAGACCTCTCATAATATTTATTTACTGTTTTTGTTTTCTGTTTTAGCTCATGTCAGAACTGGATCAGCCATCCTCTCTTCCCTGTGCTCAGCTGCTCTTCAACCTTGTTTCTTTTGCCAGGTAAAGTTGGGCTTTCCTGGTGCCAAGATATCTATTAAAGTGTATTTGTATTTTTTGACTTTGATTCACCCCACACTGAATCCATAAGACATTAATGGTTATCTTACTCAACTTGATTGTTAAGGTGGGTCGGTTAGCAGTGAAAGCGCTCGCCTCGAGCCAAGGCAATCCAAAAGTTTTAGTACCTCTGTGCTCTGTGCCATACTGGAATGAGTTGTTTGTGGGTTGTCTCCTGTGCTTTGAGGATTTTTCTCTAGGTTCTCAAGTCTCAAGTTCATTCTCTTCTCCACAAAAATTAACTTCTAAATTCTGACTCAACCTATCAATAGATTTATCGAGTGGGTTTTAAAACCTGTTAGAGTTTCCGTCAACCTTGGAGTGCCAAATCCCAGGGTAATAAGCCAGAGCCTTAGTAGCAAGGGAGAGAACCGCCATGTACTCAAACAAATTAACCCAAATCATGCAGTAACACAATCCATTTAAAACCTCATTGTTGAGAGTGAAACACCTTCACTGCCATTCTTTAATAAGTAATCTGATATCAATCCTGGTACAATGTTTAGTAATTCTGTAAACTGTTTATAATAAATAAGGTTTTATCTTTTTGTTTCAGTCGTACAAGTAAAGCTTTTGCAAACCAACAGTCTTTGAATCAAAGTGGATGTACACAGTGCTTCAAAAACGTAATAACATCTATTAGGGATATTGATGTTATGGTAGAAAAATAACCATTTTCCTATTGCGTGATGTTATTCAGTTAAACAGTGTCTATAGTCATGTTTAAACAAGTATATTTTCTGTACTGTCATTGGTTGTATAATCAGGGTTTGATAAAAGTAGTATTTGAAAGTTGATGATTTTTGTCTGCTGGTGTCATCAATAGATTACTGTACTTTGAAGTTATTACTGATGTTATCTTGGATTGCAAGGCCTAATGGGGTGTCCAGGGGGCAAAACAAAACAAAGATGGCAGAAATTATATAGATTTTTGTGTGTTTGTATTTCTTGTGAACAATGTGCCATATATTGCTGTAATAATGACAGGCTATATGAAGAAAAATAATATATCTTCAAGTCCCAATAACATGTAATTCTATACTTTTTTGGAGATTGACCTTTACAAGGCACCAGGTGTCCTATTGTCATCTCTCATTGGGTTTTTTTTTCTTGGTTTCTAAATCCACATAAATTAATATTGGCCCCCTGGATATCCCATGATGCCTGCCGTTCCAAGATGCCGACCATATCAAAATAGTCTATTACGTACCTAGACAATACTGAGCTCTGTGACGGTCCATAGTCTAATTTTATACAATTGACATCCACTTTCCATTCAACCCCAGGCATTACCAGTGTTCCTACGTGCACTTACTGTACCAGTACATCGTGATATTATCCATAATGGAGTACGGCAGTACCTTCACAGGATGGTGGTTTGTCTAGGAGAAGATGTATTGCCTTTCATCCCTGTAGCTGTTACACATCTTCTGAAGGATTGTTCGGTGAGTAGATTATAATTGATCAAATACGTTAGATATAACACACACCCTGATTAGTCAAAAAACCATGATTGATGAGAATACCAAACATGCCCAACTCACATCTTTTTCTTTTGGGCGCTTGGTTTTCTATTCTTCTCTCTTGTTTTCTTAGCATATAATTTATCCTGCTGTCATATATTTCTTCAATTTAGAGATATTTTACACCAAATCAAAGTATGGCAACCATTTTGAATAACTATTGTTCTCCACTGACTATGGACTAACTTATCCTCATGTTCATGTGAAAACATAAAGCATTTTCACATGTTAAAAAAGCTAGTAAGTTGCCAGTGGGTGCAGAACAATAGTTGCTCAAATTGGTCGCCATATTTCAATAGTCCCCTTCACAGTTCCCTGCGCCATCTTAATGAAAGGTAGCCGTACCTTTGCACCTTTTTTAATAACTTGGACAATTATTCACGTCTCTATCATTGCAAGCTCACCATTCATCTCGCTTCTTATCGCCCTTATCGAACTGCAAGTGTATGTATGTAGGGCCTGGAGGGTCTTTAATCAACTACTGGAATCTCAACTTGAAAAAGTGAATAGGAATGGGACAATGGTCTACCCATTTTTTTTTGCTGGAGACTATATATATATTTAATTTTAGTAAAAATACACAGGTGATTTTGGATTATCTCGCTCGCTGATTGGTTGAGAAACTCAAAGCTCAGCGATAACCCAAAATGGCGGCCAGCCGCTTTGTTGCTGTTAACGGAAAAAATGTGTCCTTTATCTTTTTATTTTTTATCTTTCTTCTTTTTTTGAAAGAATCACCTGTGTATTTATACTAAACCAATTATTTGCCTCAGCCTCAGTGAATATCAGAGAATATTTGCTTTGCCACTTGAAAATATTTCCTGGTATTCACTTTGGTGAATAATAATTGTTAAAAGTTTGATAATGTCAATTTATTTTATAGGCAAGAGACATTCAAGATTTCATTCCTTTGATAAATCAGATTATTGGAAAATTCAAGGTTAGTAAACACAATCTCTGTATTGATTAAAACTGTAGTCATTGTATATCTACTTTGTGATAGGATTAAAGAAAGTTCATAAAAGAATGCACTAGAGGAGAACAAGTTTATCAAGCTGCTTAGTTGGCAACTGTCATCACTTGTAACCCTCTCTAGAGGTTATCAGTTGGCCAAGCATCTGATAAGGCTGTGTATTTTTATGAGTCATGAAGTATTTTGGCAAAATACCAGTGACGAGTAAAAATACACAGCCATATCAGAAGCTTAGCCAACTGATAAGTTGTTTATCATTTAATTCTGCAAAGAAATGCTCAAAATCCCTCTAAACTATATTATAAACTATTATTATTATTTTTGTTATTATTTCATGTAAAACTGAATTTATCTTTAATTCAAGTAGCCGATTGCAAATTACCTAGTTATTAGCGAGATTTGCAATTGTAAAACAAAAAGCATCACAATAAAGTTTTCATTATTATTATTATTATCATTATCAATGCAATTACATTAACAAAGTGAACACAAAAGAATAATGTTTTCATAGAACCAAAATTTCTGCTTTCACAAGAAACCACTTTTCTCTCCGAACAATATTTTACCATACAAGTATTCACTTCATCTAGAATCAATACTGAAAATATTGTGTTAGACGTTATAGGTACTTTAACATAGAGTGACAATCTTGTATTTGAACTTCAGAAAAGTAATTACATTTGACCTCCATTTTCATTTTGATTTAGATCTTCATGCCTGGTTTTCTTTTATTCCTAGAGTCACATTGCGCCATTTCTGTGTGAAGTATTTATGGCAATAGTTAATACTATATTTACTGTTCTCAACAAGCCGGATGAAGAAGCCGATACACAGGTATGGGTAGTTTTGTTTCCCTAGAGTATTATTTCTTTGTTTAACAGTTGCAAAACTTGAGAAAATGACTTCTGTAATATAACGCATGATAAATTATTTGCATTAGGGATCTTGGCATTCTCACATTAAGAGGAAATTTTTTCAATAATTAGTAAGGATGCAAAATACGCCAAAACTAGACTTTTGGATGAGTTTTGATCCCAACACTCAAAACCTTTTTTAAACAGTTAGAAACTGATGTACTATGATAAAATTGGAAGCGGTATTTTCAATTGTACAAAGATGTTTTGTTGCATTTGTGTTAGAATGTTGCTCTGTCAGGCTTTTTTATAGAATGTGTATGGGAAATAAGTAAATGAGGGCCTAAACCTCATTTTGAATAAAAGTTTTGCTTTGGGTTAACACTTTGATTCCACTTTCATCGGTCATCTCCACTTCCAAACAAGTTAAACTTTCTGAATAATAAGATTTTAGCCTTGCACAACAGCCTTTCTTCAAGAAAATAGTTTTTGCACTCACTGCTTGAATACGAAAAGAATTCTCTCTTAATATATTATTTGACTATTTGTCCAGGCGGCCAAGGAAAAGGAAACTCTGAGGCGAAGCTATTTTCTTTTTATTTCTGCAATTGTCAGTAACAATGTAGCTGAAGTTCTCACTAATCAAGGTATGATTTCTTTATTTGTAGCAATTACGATTTATTGCATATTTGTAATAATCATTACAATGATTATTGTAATGATTATTACTTGAATTATATGATCAAATCCATCCATCCTTCCTTCCATCCCTTCGTTCATCCATTCGTTTATATGTTTATTCATTCATTCATGCATTGGTTCATTCCTCCATTCATGGATTTATGCATTCCTTCATATGTTTCAACTCTATGAATGTGAAGTCAGAGTCACTGGTTTGAGAGAGATCAATGAAAAGCTATGTGCTAAGACATTCACAGAGTAAATAAATGATCTTATTCACCAGGGGATCCACATTTCCTGTATCTAAAAAGTGGATAACCTGGTCACCAGGTCATTGACAAACCTTGACAGTAAGCAATGCAATAGATTAACGAGTGCTTTGATAGAAAAGAGAAATTACCTGCACTTAACATTGAAGCAATACCCAGAGGTCTGGCAGCTGCAAGCTTGTTCTGAAAACCCTGCATTCATTCATTCATTCATACATGCATTCATTTATATATGTTCATGTGGATTTCAGAACCCCAAAATGTTCATCAAGTACTTCTTACAATAATCCAAGGAGCAGTAGACTATCCAGACCCAGTGGTAAGCATAATGGCTCTCTCCATTCTTAGCTGGAGCCGTTACAGCATATTAAACCTTGTTTCACCCTCTGTATTGACGTATGTTAACAATTCTGAGGTTAAAGAAAAAACAGGGTTTGTTTGCATTGCAATGTATTGTGGAATTATTGAGGTGCCAATAAATGCCATCTTTAAGATATGTTCCTTCAAACCATCCCACAATGCATTGCAATGCCAACTGGACCCAGTTTTTTCCTCAACCAAAGAATGGCTTATATGCAGCTCATCCTCTAGAGGTCTTTGTGGTGATAGCTCATATATTATCTGACTCATCAATAAAGTTCTCTTTTCTTTATCAACTTTAGGCCCAAAAACTGTGTTTCAATATTCTTCGCAAGCTGGTGGATCTCTGGGGTAAGTCTGAAAAAAATTATCTAAAGGATAAAAACTTCGACTTGCAGTCATTATTAAATGGTCACTCAAGCGAATTTGCAAAAAGTAGTTCAACAATGACCGACCTAAATCAAAGATTAAGATTTTTAACCCTAACAGATATTGTCTTTTCATGTTTCATCATATCAGGTGGTAACAGTATAGAGAGTGGTTTCAAGGATTTTATGTATGACAGTATCGTACCAGCTTGTTTTCTTGCTCCTATGAAATCTACCTTCAACATGGAGGATGCACAGACATTCCTGGTTAGTTGTCAAATGTGAAAATATTGAGCAATAAAAATAACATCATGAACTGTAGCTGACATACCCATGACTGACATTAATGATTGGCTGACTAAAAGAACAACTGACTGATTGATTGGCTGACTGACGAAGAGTTGTTTCGCTGACCGACTGACTGATGGACTGAATGAATAAATGGCTGATTTGATTGGCTGACTGACTGACTGTTTGAAAGTGATTGACTGACTGATTGACTGTTTGGCAGAGTGATTGACTGACTGATTGACAATTTGACAGTGTTTGGCTGAGTGATTGACAGTTTGACAGAGTGATTGACTGTTTCTTGTTGATTCTCTTCTGACTGATTCATTGATTCATTGATTGCACCACTAATGGTTGGCTGAATATCCAACTAAATGACTAACTAAGGCTGTAAAAAATGTGCAGTGGTTGTTTATTCAAACGTTTCTTCATTATTGTCCCTATTGTAAGCATGTTTCTTCCTTGATATCTGTAGGCAATGCAAGAGATTGCACAGACACAGAAAACTATTTTACAAAAACAGGCAAGTTATGTAAACTTGAAAAATAATATGACCAAGCTTTATGGTTTGTAGAGTGATTTTTTCTTGTCCAGTGATTGAAATAAAGTTGTATTAGAGTGGTTTTCATAAACCAGTGGATTACACTTTAGCTTATTACAATCTAATTCTTTTATTACACTCTAATTAGTACACTTTGTTTTATGAATTTATGAAGTCCACTCTATTAGCGACTAACGGTCCAAGTATAATGAAATAATAATAATTTGATTACTTTTATAGCGCAAAAGTCATTAAAATATATGATCTAATGTGTTTGAAAACAATAAAAAAAAAATAGAATAATATTTTTGTGTCTACTTCTATGTAATCTGTTCTTTCACAGGCAAAGTAAAATCACTCTATTTACTGTGCATGTAAGGTAATAAGTGTTAATATTCTAATAGTTATTAACATTTATCAACAGGGAAATGACTATTTGAATTACCTCCAAATGAAGTACCTTCCCAGTCTTAACCTGTCACCATCTCTAGTACAGGTAACAGCATAAACTGTTATTGACTAATGGTTAGAAATGAGTTATGGATAAGAGGTGAATGGAAGCAGAATGAATTGAATTTTGTTTTTTCTTTCTTCACCAGGAATATACTCAAGCTCTTCAACATGCAGACATGAAGACCTTTAAAAATTATTCAAAAGTAAATTGATTTATAATAAAGTTAATCCATCTTATTTATCTTCATTCATTCATTCATTACATCAATCTTTCATTGATTGAATTTTATTCTATCCCCTCTGTTATTTTATTTATTCATTTCATTTTTCCCATTAAGTCCATCCTGCCATCTATGTCGTTTTTTCTTCCATTTTCATTCAGTCTATCCATCCATCCATCCCATCTGCTCCCTTATTTATTCATTAATCCTTCTTTTATATCCTATTACATTGTTTCTTCCTTTGTCCATCCATCTATTCATTCATGCATTTGTTCATTCATTTATAGATTCATTTATTTTTTCATGTAAGTTGCAACTTTAAAATAATGTGAAGTCAGAGTCACTGGTTTGAGAGAGATCAATGAAAAGCTATGTGCTAAGACATTCACAGAGTAAATAAATGATCTTATTCACCAGGGGATCCACATTTCCTGTATCTAAAAAGTGGATAACCTGGTCACCAGGTCATTGACAAACCTTGACAGTAATGAGGTGCTTGAATAGTGTAATCACACACTTTACATAACTTATGTGAGTTGATAGTTGATATGCACTAGTTTCCATCCATCCTTCCTTACATTCATTCATTTATATGTTTCTATTTTGTTTCAGGCATTCTTTACCCAATTGCAAACATGACGAGAGTGATTCCCTCTGTTCTATACTCTAGAGGGACAACACAACAGACATGAAATATCCATTAGAATACTGAAAATAAAGAAGTACTGTTAGTAATTTATTGAATTTAAAAAATAGGAAAACAATATTTGTACGAAGAAAATGCTTGAATACAGTACTTTATTATCCAACTATACTCAGTAGAGTACAATTATTGCGGTTTTAAATGCATTGAGCAGGTACAAATATTCTGCTATATTCATACTCTACAAATCACAAGTCACCTATTCTCAATATTTGGTCACAAAAATAGTTGGATAATAGATAACTATTAGATTAACTATTATGTATTAGGCAGTAAGGATAGTCATGTCTTTGTATTTTGTCTTGACCTGATGTCCTTTACAAAATACGGAAGACTTGAAAAATATCCATCCATACTGCACAGATCGCACAGGGGCACTTGGATGAAAACGCCCTCATTTTTAAAATGTCCAAATAACTGAAGTATATGAGGATAATATGACTTAGTTATAATATTATAAAAATCAGATTAGTGAAAATTTTAGCCTGGAAGCCACTTTGCTGTAGAGATATTTTGGGTTAAAAGTGAAAAGAACAATAGGGTTTAAAAAATGACATCTTTTACTTGCAATTTAGATGCTGGATAAAGACAACATGTTGCTTGGCTACTATCTAGACCATATAGATAAGTTTAAACAAGTTTCAAGTCATTTCCAATTTTCATTGATTTTCATCCAAGTGCCCTTTTAAAACCTCCATTGATCTGCAGTAATGCTACTTTGTATTTTTGATAATGGCCATTTTTTGTTAGTCATAAAACGTGTGGAGAAAGATTTCTTCAAAGTCCTGGCCTGCTTTTATAACATCTCGTGGTGTGTGTTTGTTGGTGTATCAGGTTTTTGTATATGATACAAGTATAGTAAGTTGCTTTTAATAGTAACACACACACTACAACTATAATATGTATATGTTTTGTTCTCGTGGGTTTCTCTTGAGTCAGCGCCTTTTCTCATTTCCCATGATGCTTTGCTTTTTTGGGTAGCCAGTCAAAAATGTCAAAACATTCTTTAATCAGATGTTACTTCCATTTTCTTTTGTTTCTTTTACATCTTTAAATATCACAAAATGAATTTGCAAGGGAAATAAGAAAATGGTGAATTTATTCATAAAATTTTCTTAATGTAAGTAACTAACACAAGTCAAAAAGAGACCATTTATTTTTTATCAACTCTAAAATGGTCATGTCCAAAAATCAAGCAAGAAAATATTTTCTTTTGTTCTGTTATGCGACAAGCTTCAAGCTTGTTGATTAGATTTTGTTATGTTTGGATTATATATTTTTGATTAATAGTTGATTATTTTATTTATTCTTATGAGAGATTTTCCTATAATTGTCTTTTTGAATCTTTTATTCCTTTGACTTTCAAAAATTTAAAAAAATCATCCAGTTGCAGGATGGAATCATTTCAAAGTCTACAACTGTCGGAATTCACAAAAAATAAATTCTTATTGGTTATTCATATTTTATTAAGACAATCTAGGATTATTTACTGATAAAAGTTATTGTGCAAGGAATTCTCGTAGTTGTAGTATATGTGGTGCAGTCTCGTAGACAGCCATAAAATAAGCTTACTTATTTTTTTCCGGTCCGGTATCCTAAAAAATCGTGCGTTCTGATTGGCTGTTTGAGCGGGCGGTATTTTGTAAGTATCTGCCCGCGCGCGCGGTCCGGTATCCTTTGCCGCTAAACGACAACACAAAACGATTACCAAAACAAGTAAAAACAATACGGGAAAAAAATAAATAAGTTATTTACCGTCCTATAGTCGGTCCGGATAGGAAAAAACTGTGCCCTCGGTCTTGAACACGTATATTCAAGACCTCGGGCACAGTTTTTCCCTATCCGGACCTCCTGGCCGGTAAATAACATATATATATTATTAGTTATTTTTTTGGCAATAATTAAGCTTTCCTTTGCCTTAAGAATTACAATTTGGAAAAGGAAAATAATAACGAAGCATTCTATAAATGAAAGTCAAAGGATAAATCCCATGGGATAGTAGCATATAACAATAGCAGACACAACTTATGTTATTTTTCCTTTTTTTGTAATACACTGGACAAAGTAGGCACTCTTAACTGGAATGATAGTGCAAACAATTAATCCGTGAAACACTAATTATTACTAAATAGTACAAAAAATTGCTAATTAAACAATAGAAAGCAATGGCATTTGCATGAAATTGTGCTATTTAGTATTACAAAAGTTTCACGGCTGTAATGTTTGTACTCTACTTTTAGCCTTCATGGTTTACAAGTTTATGAGTAATTTATTCAATTATTCTTAATAGAATTAAAATCAAACAAAACTAAATGCAAATGCAAAGAGAAAAATAATTGTAAAGGAACTTTAATGAAGGGTTTTTTCACTTTTCAGAATGTCCTTCAATGCAGCTTTTATTTCATATTTCTTTTGAATATTGTTTTCACTGACGTTATTGAGCTCTGTAGAGCTGGAAAATATTTCAAACATATTTGGTCAATCAAAATAAAATAAATATACATGCATGTCTTTGTTTTCGTTATTTCCAATATTCTTATTCCCATCATTCAAAGCATTTCTGTGACATTCCATTGGCACATTTCATTTCAGAAACTTTTTGATTGTCATCCACAGAAAACCCTTGTCAAGGCTGGAAATTATGATTCCAATCTCTATGTGCAAATGAGAATTGCTGTAATTGCACATTTATTTACCAAAAATCAATCATTCCATTTTGAAAAGAAGAAGAAAAACGAAGTGATCTAATGCAAGTGTGTCCCATTCGTTTCCCATTCTATTTAAGTCTTCATTAGGGAATAAAATGGATAATGGGTTAATAGGGGATCTCTTGTCCATCCCAGGCGAAAAATTTTCCTGTGTCTTCAATAGAAAGTCCATCAATAATGCCCATCATAGATTGAACAGAAAATTCTGGGGTGAAAATCTTAGCCAGGTCAATGTTCTTGTGATAACGTCTTGAAAGCTCAGTGTCCACGGTCCCAGGGTGTAAACTAATACAAACAACTTTTTTTCGTCCTCTTCCAAGTTCAATACTTAGTGTTTTGGTCGCCATATTCAAGGCAGTCTTGGACAGTCTATAGCTGTACCATCCACCCAGTTTGTTGTCAGTTATTGAGCCAACGCGAGCAGATATGTTAGCTAAAATACCACAGAACTGGCCTGGTTGGGAACCAAATAAACTATCCCCTTTAAGAAGTAGAGGACCGAAATGTTTTGCCATCAATAATGGTCCAACCGTGTTGGTAAGGAAGGTGGAAGATACATCTGCTTGGGTTACTTCACGTAGACTTGTCTCGCCTTTACCACTTGGATGTAGAATACCAGCACAATTTACAAGTAAATCGATCTTTTTTACTTGGTTTTCAAGGATTTCTTTCCTGATTTCACTTATCTGATGTTCGTTCTTAACATCTAAAGCATAAATACCCAAGCGGGTTGGATATTTGGTCCCTAAATCTTGTAGTTCTGAAGCACTGCTTGGGTCTCTACACGTCGCTATCACCAAACCAGTTGAATGTCTTGCCAAAAGCTGGCGACAAAACTGAAGACCAATCCCTCGGCTTGCACCTTGTACTAAGGCTACAGGAGAACTAGCCATCGTATTCTCGTATTTTGAACAAGAAAATACGAAAACAAAAAAGAAACGTTGGTAATCGAACCGTTATGTAATCTAGATACTAGTATGCACTGGACAAAAAATGGGGGAGGGGGGGGGGGGTAAGAAAGTAAGTTTATCTGTTTATGGCTGGGCTACCTGTGTCTTATTTCTATACGTGAGTCAGACAACTGAGTAGTACTTCTGCTTAGTCATTATATTCATTTTGACGTTGAGCTATATTCTTATACTCCCTAAATGGGTCAGAAGAGGTGAGCTAAGCATTTATTTTATCACCCAAGAAAAAAAGGTTTGTAATTGAAGTCTACAATACACGTAAAATCAAATCATTTGGAGACCTTCTCAACCTCTGAGTCAAGATGGAGATTAGGAGCAGCACCAACTACCTCTGGAATATCAAAGACGTGTTGGGACAAGGAGCTACTGGAGCCGTGTACAAAGGACGAAACAAGGTATCTATTGATTATACTTGTGCTATGGGAGTTAGTCGTATAAGAGTCCAAAACGTTTGTTATGATTACCCATAGAAAAATGGTGAAGAGGTTGCTATCAAGACTACCAACCATATTGGAATGATGAGACCAGTTGAAGTCAGGATGAGAGAATTTGAAGTTTTGAGCAAGCTAGACCATAGAAATATTGTTCGAATTTTTGCTTCTGAGATGGAGGTACAGTATTCTATTTACTTTAATGATTTATAATTCCCTCATACTTCCGCTCTTCACTCTTGGTTTCGATATGCTTAACCTCAACTGTGCTCTGGATATAAATTTTTTTAAACTTTAAGTGTTCTTCTTATTTCTTTCTATCATTCATTTGCATTTTATTCTAATTTTATTCTTATTTTATTCCCACTTTTTATTTCAGTTCATTTATTAGTATTCTGCATTGCTTTTGATCTAAAATGCTTCACTAGATCGAATCAACGTTGCAGATGTTTAAGAGGGCTAACGCTCAGCTTTGAACTTCAGCTTGAAGTCGTCTTATTCGTGAATATAAATACTAAAGAATAAAAACTTAAATGATATTGGTCGTGTGCCAAGAAGAAAAACATCGCCTCTTGCCTAACACCAATAACATAATACTATGAGGCCGCATTTTTCTATTGTCCTCGATTTTATTTCCAAGAAATTGGTATGGCGTCTTAAAAAAAATTGTCCAGCAGGGGATTCCCCTTTCAGATAACGTAATTGTGTATGTTCTGCAAACGGTTATCGCTATGCTTTATCTTCAAAACCTTCCATTGCTGTAATTTTTATGACATTTGCAGTACCTTGTATGGTAGCTGGGTACATCGTTCCCGATATAAACATCGTCGATTTTTTTGCTTAATTTTCGGATTTTCCGTTTGAAATATCACATTCCAGAGATAATATCATGTAAAACTAATGACATTTTATATATGACTTCCTTGTTTAGTTTGAACATGATTTTAGTTCTAAACATCCTCTTATCGTACACTTGGCAGGCCTGTTGCTAGGACCTTGTAAGGGGGAAGTTTGTTTTTCTTCCAATCTTAATTACGTCAATTCGTGAAAGACATCTTATTGCATTATTGGGTATGACCTTATTGTGTTTGTGGGTTTTTTTTTGCATGGGGGAGGGGGGGGGGGGGAAGGGTGCACTCAAACCACTGAACCACCCCTAGCAACTGGCCTGCTTAGTAAGGTCCTTGATCCATTGTACAGTTTTCCCCTCTAAAGCTATGCAATATTTTCTCTTTTCTGTTTAGCTGCGTAGCCAGAGTGAGATCATTGTCATGGAGTTGTGTAATGGGGGTAGTCTGTACAACTTGCTGGAACATCCTTCGAATGCCTATGGTTTCTCTGAAAAAGATTGTATTGACATCATACGAGATGTTGGTAAGGCACCATTAAACCTGCATTATGCAACATATAGTATATAAGTCTAAGTAGTCTTTTAGTCCAGCCACCCTTATGGTCCCTGACAGATTTAGATGAATTTATTGAATTTGTTTTCCTTTGGTATTCTTATGTGCGACCATTCCCAAGGGATCTTGAGGACATACATGGTTACCATCATGATGACAAGTTTGTGCTTTGAAATCTTATTCACTTCAAAATTATGAGATGAAATACATAACATGTTACAAAAATCATCTCGCAGAGAAAAAAACAGTTTTCAAGGAAGCCCATTTAGCACTCTATTAGTATAACAAACCTTGCTTGAGTAGCCTTCGAAATATGTTACTTTGCATATTTTTGTCAGTTTGTAAGTTTCTGTCAGTTTGTAATGTTCTCTTGTTAATATCTAACTAGTGGCAGGCATGGAGCACCTGCGAGAACAAGGAATAGTGCACAGGGACCTCAAGCCAGGCAACATTATGCGAGTGTTCAAAGAAGACAACACTTGTGTGTATAAGCTGACAGATTTTGGTGCCGCAAGAGAACTGATGCATTCAGATCAGTTCATTTCAATCTACGGAACAGAAGAATATCTGGTAAATTCCTATTGTTTGATAGATTTAGTTTTGAAATGCATTATTCATAGTATTAGCCTATTGCTGGGCTGTTTGACATAAAGCAAAAATTTTTTACTTGTGTTGTGATTATTTCAGCATCCTGATCTTTATGAACGAGGAGTTTTACGAAAGCACAGTAGTAAAACATTTGGAGCAAATGTACGTACTAAACAGTCTTAATTATCATCAATCTTTATTTTCATGCCATAGCGACAGCAGCATAGTCACTACCAGCCACAACATCACCAGCAGCAGCATCATTATCATCATCTCCATCATTATCATCACCACCAGCCAGTGCTACCATCATTTAATGATATTGTCCTCTCCATCACAATCATCACCACCAATGCTAGCATTATTATCATCATCTCCATCATCATCATCATCACCTCCAGCACTAGCACCATTATCATCCTCTCCATCATCATCATCATCACCACCAGCACTAGCACCATTATCATCATCTCCAACATCATCATTATAGTCATAATTCTTTTCTGATTAATATGTTTTTAAATTTGAGTATTAATAATATTTTTTCTAATATTTCACTGATATGTTGCTATATTCAAAACTGGTTATTCATAACTATTGATGCTTATTAATACCTGCTTATTTCACAAGGTTGACCTTTGGAGTATTGGTGTGACATTTTATCACATTGCAACAGGCCAGCTACCTTTCCGTCCACATGGCGGACGTCAGAACAAAGACACAATGTATGAGTGATTTCTTTTGAATTTCCATACTAGCCTTGCATCCTTGATACTTTTGACAAGGGTTCTGTTCCCAATCTGGGGATCAGGACAAAAGAACTCCATTCTCTCTTTGCTGTTAATAGTATTTTTCATTCTCTTGGCCCACAGGTGTTGGGTTGGCAGGGGTATATCCAGGGGAGGGGCACAGGAGGTGCAATCCTCTCTCTGGTTCGCCTTTGTTCCCCAACTTAGAAGATAACCAATACTGTTTATTTCCTTTGATTCTAATAGGTGCACCCCTCCCTGGGTTAGATTTGATCCGCCCTAGCTACACAGATGAAAAGCTTTGTAACATCAGCAAGTAACAAAGATGTATAGCAATCATGGGGGAAATGAATAACAGTTTGATGCCCCCCCTCCCCCCATCCACCTCCACCCTATCCTTCTACCACCCTTCATGTAAGAGCTTTCATAATAATGAATGCTATTTGCGACAAATAGACTTTTTCCTGTGAAACATTTTCTAGACTAAATATTAAGAAACCACTGTAATTCCCTAGGTATCACATCACGACTACAAAGAAGTCAGGTATGATATCTGGCGTACAGAAGCAAGAAGGCGGGCCAATAACATGGAGTGACAAGCTACCAGAACACACGCAACTTTCTTGGTAAGTATACCGTAATCGTGTCCCACTACCGTCTAAAGCACACAGCATCCCATCGACTTGGCCGTCGATCTTCACAGTCGCCTCCAACTAGACTTGCGCCTTTTCCCAACTCACTCAAGATGAGCGCAGAGGCAGGGAAAGTGAGGGATTGCCTGGCGTGAAGAAATCTTAACAAGAGCTTTAAGAAAGTCTAACCTCCAGCTAACTGTTCATGTTCTTTCAACAGCCTTCGATCGATTCAGAGCGCAAGTTTTTATCTGAGTATGCCTTGCATATTGACTTACTGACTTGCATAAGTACTTACACGGTACGACATGTCATAGTACAGAGCGGTTTCCGTTTGACTGGGAAACGTACAACACACTCCTACTCTTATCGTATTTTACCGTACCTATACCTTGACAATCGCATTAGAGATAAATATTACGGCAAATACACCGTAAGTGTACTGAGACACGGCTTCAACGAGGCCATAATTCTGTTCTTTTAATGTTCACTGTAATCATCAATTTATTTGTCTTAGTGGATTTCAAGAACTTCTGACGCCTATTCTGGCTGGTGTACTGGAGTCTGTTCCAGCTAACATGATGACCTTCCCTGATTTCTTTAGTAAAGTTCAGGACCTTGTGTCGAGAACGGTAAGACTTGTTACCTGTAAACTGTACTTACACTAGTACTGTATTGTAACTCTCTTTGAATAATGGTGTTGAGAACGGAGACTTGTTGCTTGTCAACTGTACTTACGCTAGTACTGTATTGTAACTCTCTTTGAATAATGGTGTTGAGAACGGTAAGACTTGTTGCTTGTCAACTGTACTTACACTAGTACTGTATTGTAACTCTCTTTGAATAATGGTGTTGAGAACGGAGACTTGTTGCTTGTCAACTGTACTTACACTAGTACTGTATTGTAACTCTCTTTGAATAATGGTTTCGAGAACGGTAAGACTTGTTGCTTGTCAACTGTACTTACACTAGTACTGTAACTACTAGTACTCAGTATAAGTTGATATTCGTTGAAGAAATAAAAGAAAGAGAAATATAAGATAAAGATAATAAGAGAAAAAACCCTTGAAATACAGGAGAGAATCTGCGAACATTCGGCGCAATCCATTATTCCTTCTATTTAGGGCTAACAACCGTACGCAAACACTAATGGTAGGGTTTTGAGACAAAACAGTCGTGAGAGCTTGAGCATGAAATGGGACGCCAATATCCCCTATATCTATAATTGCTAATGCTTTTTAACTATTTTCGCAGGTTATTGAAGTATACTATGTTCAGTCGAGTTCTTTTCACCGAATACACGTCAAACCCAACGAAAAGTTAGTCACAGTCGGAACATGAATTATGTCGATTCCCAGAAACAACATATTGGCTGATCACAATAAGCCTGAAGCGAGATGACGTTTTACCCCGGTCTCTAGACCATAATCCTTTTCACACTGCTTTTGTTCTTTAATTATGAGTATTGTTCTTGTATTTTCTAAGGAGTCAAAAATTTAATATGAAAGAATTTTAAAAACTATTATGGTCTAGAGACGGGGGTAAAACGTCATCTCGCTTCAGGCTTATTAGGGCATGATTAACTCACAGATAGAATTGGTATTAAGCGAGCTAGTTTTTGCAGAGGGATGAAAACTAGAGAATCTGCATTCAACCCTTGAATTATTGACCTAACAAACTCTACTGTCGACATATGAGTCCAGGAATCCAGGAAGACAAGAAAGAGAGCATAAATTTATATTCTTTCTAACATCGTTTTCAAGATTTGATTTTGATTTTTGCATACTGTTTACTGCATACAGTTTCGAAAAATAGCCCAACCGGGAATTTGCATGG
Source organism: Actinia equina (assembly GCA_011057435.1). Classification (NCBI taxonomy): domain Eukaryota; kingdom Metazoa; phylum Cnidaria; class Anthozoa; order Actiniaria; family Actiniidae; genus Actinia; species Actinia equina. The sequence continues at coordinate 293,352 of WHPX01000446.1, forward strand.
CGCGCAGAAGTTTCCATTTCTTATTTATGCTCTATTCAGACAAGACATTAATATCATTTGAAACGTTATTTTAGGTTTGCCAATTTTCAAGAACGAGTTGCCAGGGAGACAGGAGTACAAGCACCACTTCAAATATTTTACGTGAATAGCGAACCGTTTTATCCAAACCCAAACCAAGAGGCTTCCAAGTACCCTTCGACAACAGTACGTACTCATGGTCGTGCATAATGGTGCCACGTCCTAGCATTTTGATTGGTCTTAGAGTAATAAAAAGCGCTGTGATTGGCTCAATGGGTGTCTTACTAAATTGTCGTACCGTGACCTAGCCTATCTCGGGTAGTGCACAATAGTGACACGCCCGAGCATCCTGATTGGTCTAAAAGTTAAAACGCGCGTTGTGATAGGCTCGTAGGATGTCACAACGGCATTTGCGTGACGAGGTGTCGTGTGGTGATGGTGTCACGTCCAAGTATATAAAATTAAACACCTTTTTGGTTAAGGTTGACGTTCATCATCAGTTTCCGTACTAACATGGTCGTGCTGTCATATTTTACGCTCATGCCGTGCGTCACACAATACTGATATATCACTGATTTGTTCGTTACAGAGAGAACGACCTCTGATCCTAACGGGAGGGTATTTTGTCGCACCAGAACTGCTTCGAATGAGAAAAATCCGTAAGTATACAGTTGGTATCAATTGCCTATTTCACAATGAAGTCACTGCTTGTTTATGTGGGGGATAGGATCGCCAAATCCAATAGAAAATTCAGCAAAATTTGCTCCTAGCGAAACAGTTTAATCTTAAAATGGCCTAGTTTTCAGATATAATATGTGTTAATATGCACTAAAAAATATTCTGAGCGTTTGCTGGCTATTCTACTTCTCTTCGTGGATTGATACAGGTTTTAGAACAATTTTAGGTGAATTTGACTTGATTTGACCCCCTCCGACGACCATGATAAACAATAGATTGTTTTGATGTGTCCGTCATAGTGAAAAAGGGAATTTATGCACTGGATGTAGCTCGCGAGAATCAAGGGTCGATATATTATTATATTATGGCACACATTTAGATTAGATTAAAGATTAAACACAATGAGAGGGAGCTTCTTTCTTTAGCTGCTGCATGATTATCTGGTCTTCTGCCCACTACATAACCTATCCTGCATTTCATACGAATTCACCGAATTTTCTGATATATATGACTTCAAAACCATTGTTTCCTGGTTGACATAAAATGACGGAGAAAACATTTGTTCCGGTTTGCAGAAGAAGAAGAAAATGATCCCAGAAAATCGAACAAAATTACAATGAAGTTGTCTTATTTTTTCAGCGCCTGTAGCTGCTATTCCAGATCAGAGGACGTTAGAGGAAGATTCAACGGTGGCCAAGGTACGACCATTTATTTCTGTCTGTCTGTCTGTCTGTCTGATTGTCTGTCTGTCTGATTGTCTGTCTGTCTGATTGTCTGTCTGTCTGATTGTCTGTCTGATTGTCTGTCTGTCTGATTGTACGTCTGTCTGTCTGATTGTCTGTTTGTCTGTCTGATTGACTGTCTGTCTGTCTAATTGTCTGTCTGTCTGTCTGTCTGATCTATTTTCATTCCCGTGAGAATAAAGGGCTTTGTTTGAGTCGTAACCATACTCATGTGTCGTCACGCAACCGTTAACCGGAAGCATGGGTGGCGTAGCGGTGTGAGCGCTCGCCTCTCATCAATACGACTCGAGTCCCGCCGGGTTCGGTGTCGTATATGAGTAGAGTTGTTTGTTGGTTCTCTCCTGTGGTTCCCCGGCTTTCCTGCCTCCGCAAATAAAAGCAACTCCTAAATTCCAATTCGATCACGGAATAAAGGGTCACAGGTTTGTTAGCCACTGACTATTATGTGCTACCCTACGTTTTTCTTTTAATAAAAAAAGAAATAATACTCTAGGGAATGACAAGTGGTCTGAGATGGGGAAAACATCACGCCCGAGCCGAGGAGGTCTATATACAACTTACAGTTACGTCAAAGCAGCTCGTTCTGGGGGGACAAAACAAAAGACTTCTAATCTCCTGAGAATTGGAACCTATTGTTTTCGTTCCCCAGAATGAGCTGCATCCAAAATGGCTGCCAGGGGTCTGTTAAACAGTTAGCGTATACTAATACTATTACTAACTGTATCGGGTTTTTTCCCCATATAGAGCTGCATCCAAATGTGCTGCCAGGGGTCTGTTGAACAATTAGCGTTTACAAATACTATTATTAACTGTATCGGGATTTGTTCCCCAGATTATTGCAAACTGCGCATTTTCCTGCCAGATTTCCGTCAAGTTTTACGAAGACACAATGAAAGCCATGGCCTCTTATCTCGATTGCGCCATGTAAGAATGAAGTCAGGACTTACCATCGAAAATTGCTTGAACATGTGTTCCCCAAAGATATTTGTCGAATAAGGCTCAGGTCAAACCTCGAACTTAACAAGAATTGAACCTAATTGAAGCAAGGAATAAGAAGGCGGTCTTCTTTGAAGTTATTAGGTTGTGCTCGTGTGAAGTTCAAAGCTCGAACTGAGCCTAAATTTCTTTAATAAGATATGACTAGCTAAAAACTAGTGTGAGCTGCGTCGGTGTTTCTAATGAAACAGTAATGATGAAAAGGTAAATTATACACCGTGAAAAGATGAAAAAACTTACTGACGTTTCGGACGCTAGTCCTTCGTCGGAGTAAAAGAGTTTACATTGGGCAATGTTTTCTCACGTGTAATTCTCTTGAGAATAACATCCTTTGTTTGAGTTGTATCGATATTCATCGATATTCATGCTACCCTTAAAAGAAATGATACTCTAGGGAATGACACATTTTTGGTTTATTTACCCCAGAAAATCCCAGAGACTTAAAATGTTAAAGATGTATGCTGACTCATGTAAAACGGAGGAAAGAAGATTTACAGTTCAAAACATGACAAGATATTTCTGCAAGAGGTATAAATGAACTATACAAGGTTGCCCGCTTCCTTCTTAAAGTGCTTATAAGCCTTTGCACAATATTTTCAGGAGTGATTCTTTAAATAGTGAATAGTTCATTGTGAAAATATTTCGTCATTTGAATGTCGGATCTTTGAGATACGAAGGTTTATATTTCTAATATGTTAATGACTATGACGTAACATAAGGGATTTGAGTTATTTTGTGGCAACTTTTAATGTTGAACGCTGGACATTTTGTGAAAACGAATTTGTAAGAACCTTTACGTGAGTCACGAGTAAAAGGGTGATGCTTTTAAAATACTGTATTCCAGAACGAGTGCAGTGTTGTATATTAAATGATCCCTTATGTTACGTCATTGTCATTAACATATTGGGAATAAAAACCTTCGTATCTCAAAGACCCGACATTCAAATGACGAAATATCTTCGCAATGAACTATCCACTATCTAAAGAATCAATTCTGAAAATATTGTGCAAAGGCTTATAAGCACTTTAATGAACATATTATTAAGCATTGTGGTTTTTTTCTTCTTTTTTCTTCAAATGTTCTTATATTTATCTTCTATTTGGAGATTTTATGTATTTATTTATGTTGATTTTTCTGACGAATCAGTTTTTATTTTATTTATTTTTGCTAAAAAAGTTGATTCGCGTACACCGTAAACAAAGGTCTTATGCATTAGCGTCATGTTGTACCACCGCTTCCACAATCCCTTGCAAACGTTTTGGAGTTAATGAGTTCCAATGTTCACATTATTTTTGTAAGGTATTAAAAGAGAAAAAACGTTTTAAATGCATTCTGGTCGTTTTGTAAAAGGATGCCTTGACCTGCAAGTAATAGCAATTGTCAGTGATTGTCAGTCCTCTCTGAGGGTCTCGTTGTAGTCTAGTCTGGCTCTAACATTTGCTATTATCTTTCAGCAACGAGGCTCTAGTCAGAATGATAGAAGAACTTTCTTCACCCCTTCAACTACCAGAGGGTAAGTAGATATTCAGCAATACTTCTTTTCAAACACACATGGTGAACGTCTTTTTTGATAATTGTTCTTAGCGTCTGATCTTTTTCCTCTATCGCACGACAGTATTTTTACTAGCATAAAGTAACTTTAAATAATGTTTCTTAACTTTAGGAGAGAGAGCTGACACTGAAAGAGAAATTAATATGATCAGGACTTGGATCCAAGCCAAAACAACAAGCGATGAAGAAGTAAGCGAAAGCGTATTTGCTTCGCATTTCAACTCATCTGTCACTCCCTTGAGTATTATTTCTTTCTCTATCAGTAACGTTTAATATCTTGGAACAATTGTTTTCCTATTTTAATCCACGTGTCATTCTCTTGAGTATTGTTTCCTTCTTTATCAGTTACGCTTCTTATTTTGGCCGATTGTTTTCCCCCACTTCAATTCATGTGTCATTCCCTTAAGTATTATTTTTTTCGTAATCGGTATCGTAATCGTTTTCCCATATCAACCCATGTGTCATTCCCTTGAATATTATTTCTCTCTATCTCTAAGGCTTCATATCTTGGGCGAATCTTTTCCCCCCTCTTCAATCTACATGTGTCATTAGCTTTATTATTATTTCTCTCTTTATCAAGAACGTTGCATACCCAAATGAAGGATCCTGTTTGTTTTTATATTTGTCTTCTCTCCCAAGACAAGCTTATCTTTTACCATGTCTTAATTCACAGCTTACCAAAGTCAACCAGTATCTGGAAAAGTTAAGATCATTAATAACTGAGGTGGTAGACAAGGAATCTCTTTCCCCTTTGTATTTTGACTTCAGAGAGAAAACGTCCATTGTAACATGGTAAGAGATACCATAAATATTTCTTGATTCATGTCATTAATTAAACCTGTTTCCATATTTTTGTTAACACTAAAAAAATTCCAGACGACACGTCGGAGATTTTGGCTTCCTTCGACCAAAAATCCATAATTGAATAACGAAACTAGAAACACAAGTTGTGTCGTTCCTTGGAATTACCCTGGATCGCAGAAATCGCTCTTAAGGCTCGTAGCCGTAACGCAGATTCTTTTGCCTTTTAGTTATGCAGTGGTATCCAATCTTACGAGCAAAATTGAAAACATCTACACGAGATTTCGTAAAGATAAACATCAAAGACGTAAGGCTTGATCACCCTTCGTTTAACTGCATGAACCTTGTTAGTTTGAATGTTTGTCGTTACATTTTTTTATTGCAGGATTATCTGCCGCAGAAGAGCATAATCATCAATATGACAAGTAGGTGATATATCCATCGTCGTGATATAGTTGATTTGATAGACGTTAGTGAAACGACTTCCATAACAATAAGGAGGCACTGATTCTGTAGTCTTTGTCACGATGTCATAGAAACACCTTAAGTAATATTTCCCTATACGTCACTAGTATAGGACTGCACTAGAGCAAAGGCCCGAAACATACCCGAAACATTGGACTCGAAAAACTCCCTCAATCACAGTCATACGAAAACTACTGCTCTATAAGTTCCTCTTTTAGCGGTCGGTGCCGCAGAAATTCCTCTCTCTTTCTTACATAGAATCCTGATTATTCTCTTAAACATCTCTTAAAGACATTACTTCAAGATTATATATTTTAAATGTTTTGTTACAGAAAGGCACTATCGAGCTTGATAGAGCGGGTCAAGCAAGTCACTAAAGATTGTTTTCAACTTCAAGTACAATTTCATGGTGATCTGCAGAACTTGCTCACGTAAGATCAAATATTACGAGTGTGACATTAAAGTATTTTATGTATTATTCTTGCTGTCGGTGGCACTGTACAAAATGTACTTGCATTATTGCCAAACTTGCCTCAACAACACCATCATTATTAATAACAACATATCATTTTCATCACCTGCATTAGCAACACCATCATCAATAACAATGTCATCTTCATCACGAATAACGTCAACACTATCATTCATCATCAACAACATCATCACTTCCAATACTAACATCATTCATTGCCATCATCACCAAAATCATCATCATCACTTTCAACAACTATCATCATCATCATGATTATCATCATCATCACCATCACCACCAAAATCATCATTATCATTACCACGAACATCAGCAACAACACCACCACCACCACCAACACCATTATCATCACCCTCACCATCATCATCATCACCAACATCATCATCTTCTTCGCCACGAACATCAGCAACAACACCATCACCACCAACACCATTATCATCATTACCACCACCATCATAACCACGAGCATCAGCAGCAACACCATCACCACCAAAACCATTATCATCATCATCATCACCACTAACATCATCATCACCATCACTACCACTAACATTATCATCGCCACTATCATCAACATTCACCATGACCTTCAACAGCAACACCATCATTAATACCATGAACAGCACCATCACCATCGCCACAATCTTCATCATTATCATTTATCAATCACTATCTCCAGCATCATTTGCTGTTGAGAATTTATGCAAGAGGTTCCTATCACAATCTTTGATATGATACATGTCTACCGCCCGCAGGCAAGTGCAGTTCAAACAGGATGAGGCCAAGAGACAACAACAATATCTTGAGGAAGCTAAAGAAGCTGACAAAGTCCATTTATATTCACTTGAAAGCGTAAGAAGATAGAACTACACATATTATTGGTGCGAGCAGTTGCCATGACAATGAAAGATGTGACCAACTTGTTGGATGACATCATAGAAAGAGTTGGCGACAAGATGTCTTACTATTACAGCAGGATTGGAAGATTTTGGAAGGGTTTTAAAATGTGATCCAAAAATCTCATTTAAGTTCCCGCTGTTATCCTTTCGCTTCCAATTTTTTTCCATTTTGACCTTTCTTTCCCTTCCTTTCTCTCATCCTTTTGTCCCTGTCATATCTTTTTGACGTTATCTTAAGACGTTTGTTTTATTTTTCAGACACAAATGGAATGTCTTGAGAGATACCATCGTATCTTCAAGAAGATTATACAGACTAGGACCAGCTCATCTTTGTTATCTGTTGGTGCGGACGATGTACCTTCACTCCTATCTTCAAATGGCGTCACTGAACAAGACACTTTAACAGAACAATATTTCTTGGAGATGGATGATCAGTAAGGCACTGTGCATTGAAACGAAAATACAGAGCTAAGATCGACACAAAGCAACGCATATGTGAACTTATATTTTCAGCTGAATATACCGGTAAAGCTTTCCTTCTTTGTGTAACTTTATTCCTTTTAATTGTTTTTTATTTCTTAATTTTTTTGCAGGATAAAGAGTCTCTGTGAAACAACAGAAAAATCTCGAAAATCGGCCAAGGAAAACACTGACCAGTTAAAGAAGTGAGTATATATTCTGGATGAGTTAAATATAAAGTAGTAGTAATATTAATACATGTAATAATGATGATGATAATAATAATGATATAAAAACCTATCCCATTTGATGACAGTTAAACTGTCAAATCATGTCTGATTGCAATTTTTAAACTCAACAGTATCATTTTATCACTTCAAGTAATATAATGATGATAACATAGTAAGTGTTGTAATTGGGGCAGGAAGTCTGTGAAATGTTCATGGGATCGTTCAGTTTATATGAAGGACGGGGGGGGCAGTGGGATTTGGTTGGTAACCAATACAAGAATTCTGACCCCCCCCTCTCCATTTTTAAATAAAAAATGGCACCTCGCTTGTTTTCCATTACATGGTTCCTAAATTACATGAATGATGTTAATCTACTTGTATTATTCAAGGTTGAAATCTTCATTTGCTGAATTTTTCAAACTGCTTGACGAGAGTGCGTTAGACACCTGTTAAGAAGTAAGTATCTGGTGAACTAGTTCATGTACTGGGAAAAGAACAAATTATTCAAAGCCTCATCATGGGTTGTAACACCTTGTCATAACATGTATACTGGGATCATCCATGGAATGCACAATGAAGTCTTTTGTCCCCCAGGTTTCCCAAGATGCATTGTATACTTTTGTCTCATCATATTAACATGCATTGTGGGATCTTAACTCAATCCCTTCCCCAAGGTATCCCAAGATGCATTGCGCACCCAAGATACTTCTGAAGGCATTTCCACTTATTTATTTTTTCCAATTCTTATTTTCCTCACTTTCAAATAGTAATGTTTTTCCCCCTCAATGCAGATTACAAGAACTACAAGCCCACCAAGTGCTCAAAGACATGGAGACTACAGAAAGCGTTATCTCACAGGGATAGCAAACTACATGTGCTACGCACCACACCTTGTGAACACTTCTACAAGTTTTTGATTTCTTTTTGACAATTTTTTACCAAGTTTTGATTGTGCTCTTTACCGCTATTATGTATTATAGTGCATCAACGTGATGTTTCTTTTCAAAAAGACAATACGTTGTCAGTCAAAAAAATATTATGACTTGCAGAAGTGTTCATATGGTATGGCGCCTAGCACATGTAGTAGTACAACTAGCTTTTTCCGTACGAAAAGCCAGAACCAATAACTTCAATACCTTTATTCTTCTTGGTCTTCATTTTTCACCACTTATTGAGCACAACGTACTAACAGAATCTACATGGAGTTCAACATAGAAGCAGGGAGGTGATAGCAGGTTACAGAAACACTTAATTAATGCCTTAGTTTGAAGGAAAGTTATGAATTCTTAACATTTAATATGTTGTACTATTTTTTTTCCATGGTTTGTTCTTTATATCACAAAAGAAAATCACAAAATCACAAAAACGTTATTGAAAAAATCATCAAAAGTTTGAATGTTTGTTGAAGTGATAGAAAAACAGGAATATTTCAACACTTCAGGGATTAAATATTAATGTTATAAATGATAACACATTACAGGCAAAAACATAATTGTAATAAGGATGTTATAAAAACATAAGAATGGTTTGCAGAATAGTTTAGGCTCCAATCGAACAAACGAGTTTGTATAAATAAGAATTACCGTCGTAAAGCCCCGCTTACGATTACGACGCTGTTACGATGCACCTTAAGCCCCGTTTACACTATCGATTTTTGCGGCGATTTTTGTGGCAATTTTCGGAAATATAAAATCTTTTGTCTCATCCTTCAAAGAGACATTCGTCTAGGAAAATCTTGGTATCCTAAAAAAAAAACTTGACAAGTAAGTTCTTTACCATTATTTATTATGGACAAAATCGCAAAAAATCGCAGCAAAAACCGCTAGTGTAAACGGGGCTTAAGGTGCATCGTAACAGCGTCGTAATCGTAAGCGGCTAGATACAATTACGATTACAGTCACTTTGCAATCGATTGTGAACCAAGAAAACGTAATCGTGATCGTAATCGTAAGTATTGACCAATCACTACACTTGTTACAATCTTCATCATGATGCATATTTCGAAGCTGGCGGGAAAATAACAAGGAAGCGAGGATTACCATTTTGCTTGCGTCGTAATGATTTACACTAAGGGTATTCTTCGATTGCGACTACGATTACGTACTTACGACGCTAGTGTGAACGAATGCTTAAATGTTTATTGATTTTATGCAAGCAATAACACTATGACGTCACATCAAAACTCTTTTTTTTATTTTTTTTTTATCAGTCTGTATTCAGGAATGCTATATGTAATATAAGTGTTTTACAGTCGGGTCCTGCAAAATACCCTATTATTTTAACGCTAAGGATTGTGGTTGATAGGGGGAAACCAATATAACAACAACACACACAAAAAAAAAAACACGATAAAATTGCAGTTACAAAAAAAATATGAAGAAGGGAGGAATGACAACACCAAACCATGAATATTAAAGGGTTAAACTAACTATATTGACGACACACAACATTGGAAACTAGACAATTTGAAACCAAACGTCTTGCTAAGAAAAAGAAGATTTAGTGGAAATTCCCATTGTTTTTATCATTTCTGTCCCCCGATGTAAATATGTTGTCATGTCATTGTTTATTGGGCAATATAACAGTGCCAAAATATGTACTTATTGACTGAGTTAGGTGGGGTGGGAGGGGATCGAAAATATTTGGCTCTAGGTCAAGCTGTAAGGACCGAGTCCATTCGTTGTAATAAGTTAAAGGATACGGCTATAAAATCGATAAATACAGTGAACATATACCGAGAAGGGCCAGAAGGGATGTTCTGGCCCACTCACGTCAACTTGTCTGCCCCAAACACGACTTTTTCAAAGGTCCTATTAGAGCATGTACGGGTCATATGATAAAACGTTTTAATAATTGGTTTAATTAGTACAGTAGCTTTACTATACAGATAGATTATGACGACAAATAAAAGATCAAACGTCAATGATTTACTGTTAATGAACGTTGATTGATTCATTGCTATCTTGTAGATTATAGTACATTTATGTACACAATTTACACTGAGAATTTCACATATCCCTAAAAAACTTTTTTTTTTTCACCTTTGTTAACAAAGCTTTCTAAGTTTCTTCGCTCTTCATAAATACTTGAAATATGATCACTTTCCATGCTTCTTGAATTGGCAAGCACACATATATAATCCTCCAACGTTCTTTGTAGCTCAACAGTCCCTTTTACAGTTCCCTTTGGCATTACCTTGGAAGGCAGCCATGCCTTTGCATTGAAGTAAGACAAACGGTGAGCTCGTTGATGATAGAAACCTCTCTTAACAATTATTAGGGCAATTATTCACGTGTCGATGTCTCTATCATTGCAAGCTCATCGTTGTGACGCAAAGGAAAAGCTGCCTTTTGAGATGGCAGAGGGAACTGAAGAAGACTATTGACCATCAGAAACATCTCAATAATGATAATAGTTTATTTAATCATGTGTCGAACAAGAGCGTAGAGCTCGTTCAAAATACGAACTTTATCATTTAGGCCCCGACCACACGTATCCGGAAATTTCTAGATCCGCCCTGATGCACGCTAGTGGCTAGTCCCTTTGTCGTATAGTTTTTCTTATTGAGCATGCGCAAAATCGTGTTTACGTCATCGTATTCGAAAATTTGCGGATACGACCTGTCCACACGTATCCATATTCGGAGCGTATTCGAAAATTTCCACTCTGGAAACCGTTTTCGAAAATTTCCGAATACGGATACAAAAAATTCCGGACACGTGGATGCAACCCGTATCCGCAAATTTCCGGATACGTGTGGCGGGGCCTTAAACAACGTTGAATGATTATATTCATGATTCTAGTACATGTCCAGAAACACACCCTCCTTGGTTGAATATGTCATTAGCGATTCGCTTAAGATCATTGTCTCCATTCTTGTTGGATCCTTGAAAATAAAAAAACACACTTAATACTTAATATATCCTTATGAGCATAATTCAAATAGTTTCTGTTTGAAAACCCAATAAATAAATTTTGTGCCTGAAATATTCACACAGTTTTCTGTTTCAATATACTCTCACAGCCATTCAGACGTCCACTGATGCTGAGAGGACAAGAGGAGAGCTTAGGACACCATGACACGAACTCATTTTAAATTTATGAAATCACATTTTGAGCCTTTGTAAGTCCTTGAAACGACCTTGAAATTTTTATTTGAGATGTAGCATGAACCCTGTGGTATACACGAAAGTGCAAATTCAGAGTATGCGGAAGAAGAAGAGCATCTTAAATTTTCATACCAATCTGAACTCGTGTGATTTATTTTAAATCTGGAATATGGCAATTGTCTCTGCAAATCCCTTTTCATTACCTCGAGAAACTTCTCTTAGTAGCTTCTTATTGATATCATAAGCCTCGCGACAGTAAGTAGTAGTTAATAACGCCTCGTGATCAGCTGCAGGAATTCCTTTGTGTAATGAACGTGTAGCCCTGGACAGCACTGACGTCATAGCAAATACATTGATAGCAACATCTGCCATTCTTTTCAACAAAAATTGTTCGTCAATGATTTTCTGAGAAAAAAGAAGTCTCCTAAGTTAATGGGGTGGATTTGGGGGTATCACCGACCTTAAATATTAGAATAAGTGAATGCTTCCAAATTTTAATTCGAACCTGAGCCTAGCATAGTGTCACAGGTTTGTTCGCTTAGGGCCAAAGAGAGGTAGGGTCAGGTTTAGGCTCAGATTTCTGATCACTACTAACCAACATAGGAGGGACGCAAAAGAACCACTGAGGACGTAAAGAAACTCTGGCAGTGACCACCCTCAGTGCCTACACCTCATACTAACCACCTCTCGTTCATTAATCATTGTAAAGCGCCTTTGAACATATCCATATGGAAAAGAGCGCCATATAAATATCATAATCACAATCATATATTGACTTAAAAATTGTTTAGAACTAGAACACTTTAGTGTGCTCCACTACAGTCCCTGTAGATACAGAGATTTGAAGTGCTACTATCATATTACGCTTCTCTGATGTTGCATGCTAACCTCACTTCGTGCATGCTTCTCTGATGTTGCATGCTAACCTCACTTCCTGCATGCTTATCTGATGTTGCATGCTAACCTCACTTCCTGCATGCTTCTCTGATGTTGTATGCTAACCTCACTTCCTGCATGCTTCATTACTGAGTGGAGCATGGAAAAGAATGTTTTATTTGTTCAAGGGATCCCTGTAGCATTCATGCAGCATTCATGATGATTGTCCTACGATCCTTACCTTGCCATATTTGGCCAGTAACTTCTCAGATTCCATTCCAAAATCAACAACATTTTCTTCCAATAACTTTACACTATCCTGTAAACGAATATTTTGAAAAATAATGTGTGAACTAGAAGCTATAATTAGTTGAGTATACAATTTGCCTTTGGGGGGGGGGGGGGGGTTTACCTTCCATAACTTTTCTGTCTAAGAAAGACTTGTCAAGATTTTATCACCTTTTTTAGTTCCTATAGCTATTTTCTCATTCCTCTCATGTTTTAATTTTTTAGTTGCTTTGCTAATTTGATTGACTAATTGAGGCCAAAATTCTAGAAGAGCATCAGACACACCCAAGGAGCTAACCTTGATGCCTGTAGAATGCAAGCACACACTCATAGTGTACAACCCCTCTGCGTGGGTGCCTGGTCAATTAAAGGAGGCTGTAATATTTATGAACATGCATTGTGTTCTTACAGCTAATTGTGGGTGGACGGCATCAGACACACCCAAGGATCCTGTGATGCCTATAGCATGTAGCATCCTCTTGCTTAGCAAACCCCACAAAATGCCTGGGTTCTCAAAAGGATTCTTGATGGCTCTGAAAGTAACAATGAAAGAACCACCGGTATCTACCTAAAGATGAAACAAGGGTAGGTCACTCTTGCAGATGAGTACTACTCAACTGACCATATGGTCAAGTGAACAATCAATTATTACCAATGGTAGTTGATGATGAATGTGTGGTTCCAGAAATCATCCATACCCACCCCACAGAGGAATTTGGACTTTACCAAGATGTAGGGAGGGTCAGAAAAAGAAAACAATTACAGAGTTTGCATGGAAGAAAATTGGAATTTCCTGGGGGTAGGGGGGTGTCTTGAAACATTTTATCCACGAAGGAAGTATGGATAACTTTTGGAACTACAAAATGTGAGACTGATCAACCATGATTAACCTTACTCATGAGTACAAGAGAAAATATAAACTTTTTCATTAGTGAGCATTTTTTGGAAAAAATTATTAAATGTCTGGCAGGCTACAATTATCAAATAATTGAAATGTGATATGAGGAATTTGATCTGACATTGCTGTATTTCTGAGAAACACATAAAATGTCTGTCTAACTTACTTAACAACTTCCTTGAGTTGATCACCAGCATACTTCATACCAGTCAATGCAATATACATACGTAGAATCTCATTGGTACCCTGTAACACATGGAATAGCAACATATTATCATACATAGCTTATTTAACAAAGCAGGTTGAGGTTCAGGCAGCCAATTAAGGCAGATGTGGGATCAGTATTGTTGAGTGCATTCAGCAACATATATGAACAGTAACCAGAGGCATAGGCTTAACAGCAGCTTTTTAGAATTTAGATGGTAAGTTTTATTTACTTTTTTTTTCTTCATTTCTGTAAATACCTGCTATTTTATATTTGATAGGGGGGTTTGGTGCTTCTGGGGCTTAAATAAATGGCATCTTTTTGAATATGGGTTAAAATCCTGGCTATACCCGCCTGGTATCATCGTTAAACTATATTCCTAATATACAGTCTAAATACCTCAAAGATTAATAGGATCCGTGAGTCTCTTAGGAGTCTCTCATAGGGATAACTCTTCATGTATCCAAGACCTGTCAATATTTTGTATTCAAATGTTGTTATATTGACTTCATTTTTTTAAATATTAGGAATAGAGTTTACTTTCATATTAGCAAATTGTATCAAGATGGTTGGCCTGGTGTGCTAAATGTGGTATGTAATCATAATCATCTAAAAGCTTACCATACTGTGTAACTAACATAAAAAAAGCTTATGGCTACCATAACTAGAAAACTTTCATTTCTGCAAATACTGTTAATTTAATAGTTTGGAAAAAACCTGACAAAATTGAGAAAGATATACAGTACTGACCTCCAAGAGTTTGAAGTGCATCATTTATACCATTCCAAATACCCTCCGATCCATATACCTGATGATTAATACAGCAATAAGGGGTGGAAGCATGTAATAGGATAAGAGTAATGATGAAAAGGTAAATTATACACCGTGAAAAGATGAAAAAACTTACTGACGTTTCGGACGCTAGTCCTTTGCTCTTTTACTCCGACGAAGGACTAGCGTCCGAAACGTCAGTAAGTTTTTTCATCTTTTCACGGTGTATAATTTACCTTTTCATCATTACTGTTTCATTAGAAACACCGACGCAGCTCACACTAGTTTTAGCTAGTTATATCTTTTTAATAGGATAAGAAAAGAGCTGACAATCTTTTTATAGAATCATAAATGTTGAACTCTTCTAAAGACAATCTTGGTGAAACTCCACTTTTTAACCTTGTCACTAGTTTCTAAATTGGGCTCCCTGTGGTTCCAATTTTAATTCTGCTAGTTTTTTTTTTAATTTTCTGATTAAGGGCTTCTTATGTAGAAGCAATTTAAAACTTATCTGGGATTATTCCTGGACTATGCGGCATGATCCTGCATACAGGTGCATATTAAATAGTTTTAACAATTAAAATAATTTTAATTGTTAAAACTATTTAATATGCACCTGTAACAATTATTGTTTCTGCTCTAGGATTGGATAATAATCTTTTACACCCATACCTTACACATAGCAGCCTCAACAGAAGCATCTTCATCATCAAGATCCATCATGGCACTCGTCATGTATGACATAGACTCTATTGTGTATTCCATCAAAGTCATACGTGCAAACTTTTCCTGAAACGCCAAGTAACCAACATCAATAAATGCATTGTAACTGACAATTCTACTCCTAAACCTGTCATTGAATTATTTCTCTTTTATCCCCCTTCTCTCTCTCTCTTCTCCCTCCTAAATATCAGGTCATCCAAGTCTCTTTGAGATGAAATGTTGCTGGATGCAGACATCGATATATTGCTGTATTCTTTACCTGTATTTGTCCAAATTCACTGAGCTTTCTTCCAAACTGTGTTCTTGAAGTAGCATGTTCTGCAGCCATTCCTAAATTCAATGTGTTTTAGGCATGAGTATAATTATAAAATTGATGAAAGAATTTTGGTCCATTAGAAGAAAGTAATTAATTTACTGATGACTCATTGAAGATGTTACTGATGATGACTTGATGATGACTTGATGATGCTGCTAATGCTGATGACATCTTAGTGAAGATGACTCAATGATGGTGGTAATGATGATGACTTGATGATGTTGTTGACATGTTGATGGTGATGACTCAATGATGATGGTGGTGATGATGACTTGATGATGCTGTTGACATGTTGATGGTGATGACTCAATGATTATGATGGTGATGATGACTTGATGATGCTGTTGACATGTTGATGGTGATGACTCAATGATGATGGTGGTGATGATGACTTGATGATGCTGTTGACATGTTGATGGTGATGACTCAATGATAATGGTGCTGATGATGACTTGATGATGGAGACACAATGATGTTGGTGATGATAATGACTTGATGATACTGATGACCTCTCAATGACGATGCTACTGCACTGCTGGTGATAATGTATGGTGATGACTATGATTTTTGTAATGATGATGATGATGATGATGATAATGATGCTGCTATACCTGGTGGTGATAATGATGGTGAATGTAACGTCATGGTAATACAGATAATAACTATTATCATCATCATGGTAATCAGGAAGTAGATGACAGTAATCATAATGGTTTAAGTTGTAACAGTACCTACCAATAAGCTTCCTCAGACCTCCTGCTGCACCAGCAGCCAACCCAAATCTGCCACTATTCAGTATATTCATAGCAACCTTAAAGTCACAAGAATCAGCATTTAAGAGATTATTTGCACACGATACCTATTGACAAGTACAAATAGGACATCTCTTACCTTGAATCCTCCGCCCACTTCACCAAGAACATTTTCTAGAGGAATAGGAGTGTTTTCAAAGAATACTTCACATGCTGCAAGAGATATTGTTTCATTATACATCAATCATCACCATTACTATGAGCAGCATCAGCATTATGAATCATCATCATCATCAACATCATCAGTAGTCATCATCATCATCACCATAAGAAACTTTATCATCATCACCATCATCATCAGCATAATCGTCATTATCATCATAAAAATCATTACACCATTGATATTATCATCAGCATCATCATGAATCGTCAACATCATCACCATAAGCATCACAATCAACATTAACACCATAAGCATCATTATCATCATCACCACCATCATCATCAGCATTATAATCGTCATTATCATCATGATAATCATTACCACCATCAGTATCATCATCATCATAAGCAGCAGCGTCATCATCATCATCACCATCATTACTCACTGTTTGAGCCTCTTATTCCTAGTTTATCTTCTGGTTTACCACTTGTCACTCCACCAAAATCTCTCTCTACGATGAATGCTGTTATTTTGTCTTCTTTTTCTCCCTGGGTTACAGAAAATGGCATTTGAAAATTATTGTCACTTCAAAAAAAAATTCTACTTCCTTCATTTATCAATATCTATTCAGCCTGTTTATAGTTGTTCAGTTACCTTATTTCCTCTGAGAAGAAGAGCTAAGAAAAAAATTTTTTTTGGGGGGGGGGGATGGGGAGTGAAGGGAAGTAGTCTATTGTACCCTCTCCTTTTCTGCTCTGCTTTTGTTCTATGACACAGGAAGCCCAATAACAAAAGTGGTAAAAAGTAGTTGATAAAACTCAGACAACATACATTTTTGTCTGTCACTTCTGTTCTCGCAAATACAGTCATCACATCCGCCCAGCCACCATTTGAAATCCATATCTAAAATTGCAACACATTGACAAAAGATTCTTAAGAATTTATATGTACATTTTTGTAACCACATGTTCTTGCTCATCAAATGTCTCATGTATAAATAGAGTCATTCTCATCATTATCAAAGCTGCTTCTTAACATTTCAGTCACCTCTCTTAAAGAGGTACAGGTATGGACATTTTCTTGAACTACAAGGCTTGCAAAACCTCCTCTTATTAAGGTATGGATATCTATTTTCTCGAACTTAACATTTTCAATCTGACAAATCTTTCTCTATAGAAGCTACAGTCAATTCTAATTACCGAAGACATCCTTGGGACCATCACTTGGTGTATAACACACATCGATCCACAATAGCAAGGGTTTACTAACTACAATAATTTTTCTGTCAGTATTTCTATATTTTGGTAATGTCTGTAATAGTGAGGACGTCCACAAAAGTTGACTGTATATAACCAAATAATCACAGTTTCCAAACCTTCGTTCCATTCAAAATAAAATGCTTGCCATCAGGGCTGAGTGTCGCTCTACTCTGTATCGATGCAGCATCACTACCACTGGAACAACATACAATTGAAGCAAAAATGAATGAACAAATGTACAAAAATACTCAAAGGCAGACTTTCAAAAATGAGTGGATTATAAGGTAGGAAGGGAGATGTATAAGTGAGAGTGGTATGAACAAATGTGGATTGGAAAGAATTAAAAAAACAGATAAAGACTGTTGGACAAAGTCAAAACACCTTGTTGGTTCAGTAAGACAAAAGGCGGCAATATGCTCTCCTGAAGCAAGCTTGGGCAGATATTTCTTCTTCTGTGTTTCATTACCACATATCAGGATACCCTTAGAACATAACATTATTCACAATCATTATCAAATTTCCATCATCATCATCATCATCATCATCATCATCATCACTTGTGTCATTGATGTCAAACATTATTATCAACATCATCATCTCTGGTGTCTGATCAACCATCTCATTGATGTCAACCATCATCATCATTATCACTGACCAGGGTCAATGATGTCAACAGTCATCATCATCATATTCATCACTATCATCCATTTCATTTATACCAATATCATCATTATCATCTATGTCATCTATCATCATTATGATCATCCATTATCATCAACAACACCATCATCATCACCACAATTATCTTTATCATTATTATGGCCATCCATTATCATCATGAACACCACCATCATCGTCACCTCCACTATCTTTATCATCATTATGACCATCAACACCACCATCATCGTCACCACCACTATCTTTATCATCATTATGACCATCCATTAACATCAATACCACCATCATCGTCACCTCCACTATCTTTATTATCATTTTCACCATCATTATCAATCATGAAAAGTAATCCTTTTATCAAAGAATCTAGAAAAAAGAAATCTAAATGGATAGCCTGTAATATCTAGTTTACCTTGAGTCCAATAGACTGGTGAGCCATTAATGTTACAGCAATACTTGCATCAACTGCAAATGCTTCAGCAACACGAGCATAACTTGTGTTCAGTAGGCCAAGTCCACCTGGAATATAAGCAAAACTAAACCTTAGTATCTTCAATTGGGGTACCTGTGGTTAAGACAGGATGCCCATGAAGTGAAAAATGCTAGTAATTCAAATTAAAAAACCTACCATATTCCTCTGGAATCTGAAGGCCAAATAAACCCAACTCCTTTAGGCCACTCATGACATCTTCTGGGATCTTCGCTTCTTGATCAATTTTTACAGAGTCAACTGCAGTAGATAAACAATGAATGTGAGAATCAGATTTTTCACATCTCATTCATTTTGATACCCTGAAACACTTAAGCACTTGTTTGATCTAAGGCTCTAAAAACATGCAACCAAACCACAGGCAGCCCAAACAAGGTTCCTGTGTATAGTTTATAAGGGAATGTATATGAGTTATGATAAAGTTATGACAATAAAATGTTTCACTCAACAATTTAACTCAAAACTTGCTGCAGTTGTTGCTTTTACTTTATCATACTCCCATACATTCCTTATAAACCATACACAGGAACCATGTTTGGGCTGCATGTGACCAAACAAATGAATTTATTAGATTAATAACTTGTGATATCCTTACCTTGATAATCGTCTAAAATAATGATATAACTGATATCCATTATTGGTGATACTATGTTTCTTTATTTAGTTTCTGGTATATTCGTTTTAACCTCTAGCCCAAGTTAAAATCCAGTTCAATCTGTGAGTGAGCTGTGCCCTGACTTTGATCTGACCTCATGCATTTGATTTTTCATGGTAGATAAGATATTTGAAAGTCTTTGAAGGTTCTATGATGACCAGATTCACCTTTCTCCTCAAAATACTTTGTGACAGGTTCAACCAACATGTTGAGCATGTCACGCTGCTCTTGATCCAATGCCTCGGGATATGGAAAAACTTTATCCTGCAAATGGGAAAATGAAATAATAAATTATGGGAAATGAAAAGCAGCATGATGAAACCATATTATTTTTTCTACTTGATCTAATTTTAGTTATCAGAGATTAATTATAAAAAATATTTTCCCTAAGAGAATTTTAAATTCAAAGATTAAAAAATCCTTATTCAAAACCAGCAAGCATCATCTTCAAAGCAAATACTTGTAGACATATGTATATAATGTGGTTAAGCTATTAGATTTAGTTCATAATAAATCATAATTCCCGTAAAAAAGAAAGAAAAAAGGAAGGAAGATTTATTAAGTCACAAATACCTTGTTAAATCGTCCAAGAAACAATTCCTTAGCAAAACCGGCTGAAAGTAATCTTGAAGTGTGAAGACGACATCGAGCAATAGACGGTCTAAAAACCCCACAGCTAACGCGAAGAAAATGTCTTGATAGGGTGATAGAAGCTGTCATTGTGAGGTACTGTCGCTAAAAAGGCGAATTGTTTGTTATTATTTGAAATAAGTTCAAATTTAGAGACTCTCACCGAACTAGTACTACTTAGTCTACTAGCGACCATCAAGTACACAGGCAACCCATAAATACTATTAAAATAGGTTTAAAACAGACATTGCGAGCGCGTGCTGTAAAGCATGTGCTCCCATACTCAATCTAATCTAATAACAAGCATTTTATAAATAATAATCAGTGGGCAGGTATATATGTAAGTGGAGTGCTTAGACAAGTTCAGCATTATTGACCAGCTGAACTAAAGAAAAAATGTAGCCAATCAGAATCGAGAAAATCGTTGAAAACTGAGGTGGCACTTTTCCCCTTATTATTGATTCCCAGGCCACCAAATGAAAAAAAAGCATTCTTAATCAGCGCTTGATAACAATAACACAAGAATAAATGAGTTTGTATTTTTATTGCATTGATGCTTCCCATGGTCATTAATCTTTGCCGGCATCTTACAGTTACGTCATTGCACGTCACTATTTCAGAACAGTTGGCCTTTTTTTTACATTTCTCTTTCCTCCTTTCTCTTCCCTTTCTTTTCTACACCCTATGATGTTTTCCTTTTTTCCTTGTTCTAAGAACATCATCTAAATGTTCGGGTATAGGAAGACTGACATAACTTGGCTTCTCACAGCTCGGGGACATTTTTCCTTCCCTGACAACATCCCTAACCTACTACTCTTTATCATCTCACAATCAAGTTTAGTGTTTTATAATGAACTGAGAATGGATAAGAACTGTTGCTACTGACTCTCCCAGCCCCTAAGGCTTCCTTACCATGACACTGCTTTGTCTACTGGTGTAGTACGTGCTTGACGATATAGCGACTGTCTTTTGATCATCCGAAATCTGCTGTTTTCTCGGCTGACGTTCCTGTCATTTTTGCTGCCGGCAATAAAGATTCGCTTTTGAGGCATACTGTTCGCCATCTGATAATATTGTACACAAGTTATTTGCTAGGCGATAATTCAGTCCAATGAACGCCCTTATTATTTTTTCATTGGTTGACGTAATATGAGCTGTTTGAAGGGAAGTGAAAATTCTTTTATAGATAAAAGAATTATTAATTTAGCACGTCTCAGTTGAGCTGACGAGAAGTCTCGTTCTTTTTTTCTGAAGGTAAAAGTAGTGCGGAACAGTTTTATGCGAAACAGTGATACCGGACGGAATAGCTAAACTCATATATTTTACATCATAACAAACATAAACCATTCTCAAGCAAAAATTGTAAAATTTGGCACGTAACATTAAGGAACATGCATAGTTTACACTTAAAACTCTCAAGATGAAGTTGATTTTTGTTTTTTTTTGTTATTTGACAGGTTGATTACCTGACACGTTCAAAACCGACGTCGCTCGGCTGCTTATAAACTAAATCTCGAGTCCACTAGTCATATTTCTCATTTTTCATTCATTTGCAGCACGTCTCCCTTCGCAAATGAACTCAGGGTTTAAAGTCTCTTCTGCTAATCTTTGAAAGTCTCTCACGGACAAAAAATACTTTAAACTCAAGAAAGAAGTAACGAAAAAGTAGCTGCTAAGTAAGTATAACGAGTCCTCATATCAAAGAAGACCATATTGAGTGTGATTTAATTTTATGAAGGCAATGTTGTTAGAATGAACTGTTTTGTTTAAAAAGCGAAATTCAAATAGTGATAATACTTTCAAAAACTTGCCTAATTGCCTAAAATTTTCCACCAAATAATCATCATCAAGTAATAAGGCTATCGTGAAAACTGGTTCTTAGAGATTTTCCCGGTCAGTTTTTGTAAATTAATAATTAATCAGATCATTTGCGAGGCATGAAAGTATAACATTACAGGAAGTCAATAATTAAAAACGTTTTTTCTTGTGTAAAGTAAGTTGTTTGATTACACCAATCTTAATTGAAGTCTTAGTTTTCCAGCTTACTGTTAGTTCTGTATTGAAGGGTCTAGTTTCTTTTATTTAGAATATTTCTTCCTCTGACAGGTCGTTACTACGAAGCAAAAACTATCAAAACAAAAACAAACAAAAAAACAACCCGTTCTGTTCTTGGAAGATAAACATTATTTTTCCTCCTATTTTGATGAAGGCACAGTTCACTGGCCGCGGGATATATCACTAGCAGTTTACCAGTTGCCCATATTTATGTGCAAATGATTTAAGTATAATTTGAATCAAGGCACATATGTATTTTATAAAAAAGCCATTCGAAAATTTGCCTCGTATAGTATAGAAACTGTAAGGGAGCCGGCGTAGACTCAAACTGGCGAAGTTCTTCCGTTCGGAAGCACTTTGGTAACATTAGTTATCATCCAATAACCTTGATTGATATTCCGTATCACGGCTCAGAAGAAATTTGTCACTTGATTTGAACACTGACGCTTTGCTGTCCTATAAACATCTATATAAGCATATATATGTTCCTTCTAGAATACTGAGCTTGGCAGCAATCATACGCCCGGCTAAATTGATGAAGTCTTATTCGTTGTTACTTTTTTAGAATTCAAATGAAGATGCAAGGTGTTTTTGAAACACAATGTGTCTTGCTTTGGGCATTGTCTTTACTCGGCAGTACGAACTTTGCTGACTCCAAAGGTAGGCAATTGCAATCATTATATTCTACTGTATAGTCATGAATATCAATATTTTAAAATTCAATTGATGAAAGAGTTTATATCCACTATGTTTGAGAAGACAGTGGGCGTTGCTCTCAACGTAGGTGACAAAAAAAAAGACATTTGTGCTGGTATGGGTAGGACCAGCGAAAGAGCTTTAGTCGAGAGAAAGATGATGACTAATAGAGACACGAAGTCAATGAGTGCTTTACAGCTTGCTGTTAATATGAAAAGTTATGGAAAGGACTAGTTTATATCAGAGAGGTTAATTCTTCGAGCCACACACCAATGAACACTGCACTGTTGCATTATCTTTCTATTTAGTGCTCGCAAGAGACTGGAACTTGTTTTCCTTGAAGCCCCAATCAATTAATATGTTTTGCTTGATGGACTGATATATTTCTAAAACTGAAAATATAGACAAAACAACTTTATTATTCGGAAGTGTATTCTAAGGGCTGTTGAAACTTGGCTTCCGAAGGCGTTATTCATACATTAATTTACTTCCTTCGAAGCACGCAAAACTAATATAATACATGATAGTTTGCCCCACGTTTTGGACAACAAAGAAAAAAAAAAGAAAGAAAGAAAGAAAGAAACATGGAATGGCACCTTTAGCCATATGGTCTATTTCAATGTGTATTTATTCTCGAGAGAGTCAAACTGTTACTTACCTTTTAATAAAATAAACGTTTCTGGTTTTTAAAAGCCTTAGTAACTGTGATGTTTTCGACAAAAATTAGAGACGCCTTCCGGTGGAAAGAAAACAGCAATTATCATTTTTTCTGCTTCATGACTGACATTTTCAATTTGTTTGTGTTCTACTAAAATTAAAATTAAAAAGAAAGACATTCTTGGAGAATTTTTGCGTGTCCATGGCAAATTGGCCCCTGGGGCAGTTAAGGTTGTACCACAGTCTTCGATTTTTCGGTTTGGAAATAAATGTCACCAATTCATTATCTTCTTTATTTGTTTATCTTTTGTGTAATTGAATAACACAAGCTAAGAAGCAAGGGTTGCCAGTATGCGCTGCCTTTCATCAAGCAACTGACTGCGGTATGCCCATAGGTTCTAACTTTGGCCCACATGCAACATGCCATTAGTGCCATGCATATTTGGGCAAATTTCCTACCTACCACAATTCTGGACTACGCAATACATAAGCTTAAAGAATACTTATTCCACTTCCACTATAAAATCCGCTGTGGACTCTTTCTGTAGGGTGGGATAAACCACGTTTTAGGCCTTTCGATATATAGCATAGACTAAAAGGCCGCATGTTAGTTAACACCTCTTCTTCAAGGCCGGACGGTTTTCCTCTATCACTCCACAAAAATCAACTCTCGATTTGATCATTCACTTGGGTTTTAAATCTTATTTCTTGGTTAAATTATCATGAGTTACATTTTTATTGTTAGTTTACATAGTTCTTTTTATGAAATGTGGCTTCCAATCATTCCAGAGGGAATAAAGCAATACTCCAGTGTCGTGTTCTTTGTTGCTCTGAGGGTTAGCTATGGCGTTATATTCCCGACAAAATTCAACATTAGGTTTTCAACATTCTAATAAAGAATTCAGTGTTTCACTTGCAATGCAATATTGTTAGTTGCTTTTCCGACATTGAAGATTTCGATTTCAACTTAGCTGTATTCTCGTCCAACATTCGAGTTCCACGATTCAACATTCGTTAATAGCTTTCCGTGCCTGGACAAAATTCAACATTGCTCTTTTGAAATACATCAATTTTAGCATTCAACTTTGACAACGTCATTTTCTAAACAGTATATTAAAATGAACCATTAGAGTTTCTCGTTCAAGGACTAAGGTTTTAAAGTATTTAGATACAAACACATAATCTTTCCGTCATTGTTGGATTACAATCCAACATTCAAGTTCTACCATTGAACTTCACGCACGAGTGCGTTTGACTTATGTCATAGTAAGCCGCTGTACAGTGATGACGTGGGCTCATCACGCGTGCTTTAGTGCTGCACGAACTACACAAACTGTATTCCATATTTCATCAAACTGTAGCTTGCAGAGATGGCAGACGAGAAAGCTAAACCAACTCTTCGTCGCGTAGCTGAGCAGTTGCTTTCTTTGGCAAACACTGGCTTTTATCTAATTTTCAGTTTGGAGGCTGCACCGAAGTGTAACTTAAAGCCTGAACTATATTGAAAGTTTCACTTAAAGTTTCTTAGTAAGGAGGCCGGATTGCAGTTAGGGTTCTGATACAAAGCTACACTGTAGTATATTATGAAAGTTACTTATATCGTATCAGCTTCCACGCTTGTGTTCAAAAAAGTTTGAAATACTTGCCTCCATGCATGGTTAATCTATTGATATACGATTAACTGATGTTGGATGCGCGATATGTTCAGAAAACCATGAAATAGATCACGTTAAATTTACTTGAGATAAAAGAGAAGTAAACATCCCAAGAACATGCGATATATGATTAAGCTTAAGTTGTTAACTTTTAATTTCCATGAGTATCAACGAGAAAAGTGTAAATAAAAGTGAGTTATTCGTGTATTTATCCTTATTTCGCAATACCTATCAAGATGAAATATGGAATACAGTAATCCAACAATGACGGAAAGATTATGTGTTTGTATCTAAATACTTTAAAACCTTAGTCCTTGAACGAGAAACTCTAATGGTTCATTTTAATATACTGTTTAGAAAATGACGTTGTCAAAGTTGAATGCTAAAATTGATGTATTTCAAAAGAGCAATGTTGAATTTTGTCCAGGCACGGAAAGCTATTAACGAATGTTGAATCGTGGAACTCGAATGTTGGACGAGAATACAGCTAAGTTGAAATCGAAATCTTCAATGTCGGAAAAGCAACTAACAATATTGCATTGCAAGTGAAACACTGAATTCTTTATTAGAATGTTGAAAACCTAATGTTGAATTTTGTCGGGAATATAACGCCATATTTAGCCTCGATTTTGTGTACAATATTCATGTGTTCCAGTGAAGGTCCGTGCAAGTGTTTGTCGGTCTTGTTGAAGTACGAAGTTGTGCATTCTTTTCTTGCGTATTTAGGCACTGATATGAGGCTAACCCTGAAGATCAGTTTGTAATCAAGAAACATGTATATATGAAGCTCTAAAATGGTGAACTGAAGATAAGCGGCACTTGATTTAACATCCCTTGATTCATTATTCTAGGTCTTAAAACACCCAAACATAAAAAGCAACATGGTTACAACGAGGGAGAAGTTTTGTCCTACCATTCAGTCGTCAGCCTTCTACAGTGTGAGGATTTGTGTATCCGACGACAACCACAGTGTCTTGGTTATAACTATCACTTCTGTGAAGAGAAACAACTTTGCGAACTGCTTGGAAGTATTGGCAAAACAGCAAAGAGTGATTATGTGACGTATGTAAAGTTTCATTATGGAACAGTACAGAAAGTGAGTACCACAGGAAACCCAACCTCGAATATATCTATTAGTGAGATAGTGAGTTTTGCCGAGCGTTTAGCTTGCTCATTGTTTCCTTATTCAAGGTTTTGGGTTCGATAAACAAAAGCTTTTAATTACTTGAAATAATAACCGAAAACTGACATACACCGGCATATTTGTCATTTTAATGGGAAATATTTTTTTAACATTATTAATACTAGTTGCTTTGACTTGTACGTCAGATTTCGCCTTCCTACGAGATAATGAGTTGTCTCCGTCTAAATAAAAGGTTTTTATTCTTCAGGCAGTTTGATATATATCAGCGACAACTTCATAAATCGTGGAAAACAGTTCACAATTTATGTTTTTTAATTTCAAAATGTTTAGAATCCTCAAAATTGAATCTGAAGGGAAGAATGTTCATAAAAAGTTTCAACAAAAACGTTAGTAATCAGATTTTGAAAAGAGTGCGAAGTAAGTCAACATCATTTTAAAATTAACTAGTATCTAGAATTGGGTAATTAAAAATGAATGGAATATAAACATCCCGGTAGTATAGAATAACAGTCAGTCATGGTAAATACCCCTTTCTTCTAAAATTTAGAATCGATCCTTGATTCAATTAATTTATTATTTTTGACAAAAAATAATTTTTTATTTTCTTTTCTTTGCTTTTTTTTGGCTAAATGGCTTTTCTGTATGGTCTACATAACCAAAAAAAGTTCTACCTTACTAGACCTATTTAGGTTGGGCGTATTTTTTTCCATTTCAGACCACTTGTCATTCTCTTGAGACTAAGATTCTATATTCGACTTTTATCCGTATTTATGTCTTCTCGTGCGCAACCATAAAACAAAGAAATAATACTCTAGAGAATGACACGTGATCTGCAATGGGAAAACATTACACCCAAGCTAGAGGTCAATTTTGGCGGGAACCAGACACTGCACGCACTAACTTTTTCCCCACCCCTCCCCCACCATCGTTAGTCCTGTGGCTATTCTAGATATTATGCTATTGGGGGGATGGTTTTAGCACGATTTATCAGAACGGAAGGAAAACGAAGAGTCAATAGTGTAACTCATATTCTGCTTATCTCTTTTCTCCACAGAGATTACTTCAAGGATGTTCTTGTTCAGAACGAACCAGAAGTACTATCCCGCCAAACCATGAAAAATGACATTTGAGCCTGTGATATTTGTGTCTGAAAAGAGGAAACCAGAGGAAGCAAGAATTGATATTTATTATCTATTCAACCGATGACAGCAATATTTATCTAGTTGATATACGTTAGTTAGTGCGAATTCGACCAAGACAAAATACTGAACATATTGGACCCGAGTGCAAGACTGTAGGAGATGGAATATACCTCATCGGCGCGAGGAGTCACTTATATGACAAAACAAAAATCGTCTGAATGTATTTATCAATATTCCCAATATCCATTACAGGTTATAATAATGTTGCTTTAAGAAACGTTCAGCATTTCATTTAGTTTTTCTATTAAAAAATATTTAATGTTTAAAATTAATACTCTAATGCTTGATTTTTCATAGTTGCGCCGGCTCAATTAATTGTCGGCAAGGAAAAGGCTGCACTTTGATTTCTTCTCATTTCATCTCTCTTTGAGTCATTAACTCATCAATGCCATTCTATGATAGACTTTTTTAGCTCTGCAAAGAGCAGACTCATTTGCCTGCAGACGATCTGGTCCTCGATCCCAAAGTCTGTTTCTAGAATGGCCAGATTAAAAACGCGCAAAAGGTATATGATTATTAATTTAGATTATAAATATTAATAGTGAAGAACTTCTGGAGCGCATGCAGGAGTATAAATTATAGAATAACTGTTATGAATGTTGCGTCCTGATTGGCTTGGAGCGCGTGCTTTATGAGAGCACATTGCACCGCGCGCACTTTCCGTTTCGTCATTCCTATTTAAAATAACGGTTATTGTAATTTGTCTTTCATAAAAGAAATAAAAAACTTGCTTGCTGTGGTGTGTGCCGTTATAAAGCACTTGGGGATTGGCTCGAGAACACTCGAGAAATGTCCAGAAGCGGTAAGCTTCGTGCTTCTCCTAACACATCTCTCGTGTTCTGCCAACTCCCGCGCGATGCGTTTTCTATTTCTCCAATAGCGGATGCAACTTTTCACATTTTTTTACGGTAGATGTTAGAAAAAGAAATGAATCCTTGTAAGGGCTTTGATTTGGTAAATATAAACTATAAATTGATATTTCTCAGTGAAATAAAAATTTTCTGGATTGGATGCTTGCAGAACAGGAGAATCGATTTGCAACGGAGACAAAATTGGAGACGATACAGGTGACGATAAAGAAAGGAACAGAGGATTGAATTGCTTTACCAAATGAAAAAAAAATTGATTAAATGTTTTTATTATTCTAGTTTTTCGATTATCATAAGTCTCCCTTGCCTGCACGGAGTTTTTTTTAGAAAAACTCTCTGATATATTTAGGAAAAAATTTGATCCCCTGATACTAAGTCGTCGTCGATTGCTTGATGTTCACTCAAAAGACCTGTTGGGGTACTTTGTCGTTAAATTTGATAAATGATATAGTATCAGCTGTTCTGTAGTGATCAACCAGAAAACGGACAAGCATCCAAACTACCAATGAACGCTGTCTATTTTCAACACACAAGTGACACGTGTTGACTTACCTTTGGACATTCGAACCATTTCTACAATCTCATTAAAAAAATATAGATCTTTGATAAAATCTTGCTGATAAAAGAGGCAAACGTACGTTCCAGTTCAGTTTGTTCTTTAGATATGTTTAGATCTTGCTCAGGACAAAGGCTAAGCATTTTGAAACGGGAACCTACTATTTGAGTGAATTTCCTGTAGTCCTCTGCACAACCTGAAGAGCAAAACAATCATTTCAGGTAAGAGGTTCACTAAACGGGCTGGACTCTACTGATAAATCAATGATAATAAATGTCTTGTTCTTGGTCGAGACTGCGTGTGCTGATCACGAAACCAGTCCACATTCATTTTGCAGGATTGTAGTCTGTTAGCGAAAAAAATCACTTTCGTAATTAAGTTAATTGTTGAACTGCTTATTATCCGGAAAATTTCAATAAATAGATTTAAATTTTATAATAAGAAAAAAATACTGTTGAGTTGGTCTTCACTTGACTTAATGCTGCTGTCCTAGTTGTTTGTTTGTTTGTTTTGCTGTTGTTGTTGCTTTTTTTCTTTTTCTTTGTCTCTATTTGCTAGCGTGAATTTAAAATGATATTTCTCAGTCATATTGCAATTGAAACGCATCGAAGGCTATGATTTTTAGAATGTTCCAGATTTGGATTCTGATATCAGTTCGTTTGATGGTGATGTTTACATTGGACAAGATGACAGAAGGACTGGGTAATTAATGTTTGGTATCTTAATATGATAAAAAGATTCTATCTATAAATGGGAAATTAAACGTACGGGTGCAGTGAGATGGCTTTGTACAATGGGACGACATTCATTTGCATTTTGATTGGCATTTTCAAGGGAATCCACTTGACTGTCGGCAGTAATGTTTTCCCGATTCGTAAAGCAAATCGTACAACCTATTGTAGCTGAAAACACATTTTCTACCATTATTTCTTTTTATTCTTGATATTTCTAATCGATTTAATCTATGGTTAGCCTGCCATGTCATAGCATCCCTAGTCCTTCAGACTTTAATGGATGGGACGAAAAATTGATCTTTTGATATCCTAAAACACCGGCAAAAATAATAGCAAGCGTGTTAATTTGCAATAGCGGCTGCGTAGGAGACTAAAACAGACACAGTCAAACAGCAGGGAAAAAATTGAGGGGAAGCAAAACACTTTGTGAACTTAGCGGTATGGTAATTTACTATTAAAAATGTAGGGAAATAAACTTAAATTTTACTTGCTAAACAGCTGGTACTAAACTTGAACATATAAAAATTTATGAAAATATTTTATAGAATGTAAACGCAGTTCTAGTGTGTTAAATGGAACGCCTTGTCGACTCAATGGAAAAGTGGTCAGTGACCGAGAAGCTTGTAAAGCCATGGCGCCAAAATGCTGCTCTTTTTCGGTAGGGTTTTGGAACTGCTTCGTTAACAAGGACTACGAAGAAAACCAAGGTAAAATGGAATCATAAAAAGTGCAATGGCTTCGTTAACTCGGTATTTCCATATATATCTAGGGAGTGAGTGCCCTAGCATCCCAACTTTACAGTTAAAGTGATCGTAAGTTATCGAAATATCGGATACAAAACGCGCACGTGCTGTGTGTATAGTTATAAAGCACGCGGGGATCGGCAGAACACAGTATCTGGAGAAGCACGACACGTATAGCGGATTAATTACTTTTCAACACTTCTAGAGTGTTATGCCAATTCCCAATCAAGTTCTTTATAACTACACACAGAACAGCAAGTTTTTTATTTCTCTTATAGAATACAAAATTAACTAACCGTTATTTTGGATGCGAAAGACAAAATAGAAAGTGCGCGCTCGTGATTTGTGTTCTCATAAAGCACGCGCTCCCATCGAATAAGAACGCGAGATTCATAAAATGTATCTCGTTAAGGTGGCTGCCTACTCAGTTTTGAACGTTCGAATTGAGCCCACAATGAGCGCGCGCTCAAAAACGGCTGAAAAAACTCCTAAAATTCTAGGTTATATCAACATTTAAGAAAAAGTTTAAATCAGTAACACATGAAAAAATTGATTTTTGTAGGGATTTTTGCTCGTTTTTATAAGATTTTCTAATAGCACCGAAACTACAAAATATGATAAATCAATGTGTCTCTTTGTATTTTTGTCGAAAATATCCATGTATTATTGTAGAATGATTGACTAGCCTTCATTCGTGCAATTATATAGTCTGCAAATAACTATTATCTTATGAATCTTAATTTTTTCTAATCACTTCCGTTTGTGTAATTTTTACTCCAAAAGCTCGTGCATAGGCTTTCATTAAATGCTGATTATCTCGAAAACGAGCTCTGGACACCCTATTTTTCTTTCCAGATTTGGAATCAGCATTAAATTTCTATTCGGAAAATCGAAGTTTAAAAAAAAGTTTAAATCAATTTCCAAAAGTAGGCAGTCACCTTAAGTTCACCGAAGTAAATGAATCAAGAAGGGTTGGGTCTTTCGGCTGAAAATTGAGTGCAATGTTTACTAGAGAGAAAACTTCTTCCAGGTGGATATGAGAATGTCGTGATCCTCAGAAACTACAGCTACAGAAACCATCTTTGTAGTATTTATAACTATCAGTACGGCGGTAGACGATCAAAAACCAAAGTATGTGAACTTCTTCTTGATGTGGATACTATAGGAACGAAGAGTGATTTCAGGTACAGAATGGTTGACCACAACGAAATGAAGGTGAGAACGGATAATAATAGCGATAACTGATGATGATGATGGTGGTGGTGATGACGTTGATGATGATGCAATGTGATGATTACTCCGAATTTGGCGCAATATTGTCTGTACAAGCTGCTCAATCGCCAATCATTTTGAGAGCATACCAAGCTACACTGATCCGATAAAAGGATTTCGAAAAGAAAGGTCATTATGAAGATTGACTATCATAAGAAGAAGAACGTGTAAAAATATCAGCGAGTCTAAGTGAAACCACTGCCAATAAACCATTATTTATGAGGATGTTTTTTAGCCTTGGGTTTAGCTTTAGAGAAATAAATATTTTTGTCCCAAGCAATATGATGAAGTATCACACACGATTTGCATAGTACATTAGGGATAAATCTTATCCAGTGGATTAATAGATTAGATTAGATTAATTTATTAGTTAGTAACAACTCGGATAAAACATTTCCCTTTCCTTCCTCGTATTAATACAGAGACTAATGTTTTTCAGGTTCTGTTTACAAACAGTGAATGCAAAGAAACTCAAGAATAAAAGAAGTTGGTAACAAGAATGTCTGAGCCAAGTATGATAAACTGGTCACCCATCCAGATATGAACTTGTGGCATCGGGCTTTACAAACTGTCTTAAAGCCTGAGAGTTTTGCCAGAGGACTAGCAAATTCAGGAATTAGCACAACAATAGCCTTGAAAACAATGCGCCAGATAGACTTGATTTTTTCCCCACTTCAAATCAATGTACCTAGTGCGTGGTAGGTTGTGCAAGGGATTAGCTGTAGATATGGTCTGGGGGCCGGCTAGTCTCTCCCCTGATGCTTCGGCTAGAACACAGTCCTGCGTAATCCGTGCAAACAAGGGCAAAAGGATTTAGTTGCCGTCAGGTCCGAAGTCCATACGACGCCTCAGCTCTGTGGATGTCTCGGGGGTATGGCATGTTGTAGATGCAGGTTATTTTTGGAATTAATCATTGATTTGTTGAAAGTAGATGTGAGTTCGCTTTATATTTTTGGATTTTTAAAGTATTTTTCAATGGCAGACTATTTTAAAGAGGTAATCGTGAATTTTACAATTTGTATTGGAGGGATCAAACAATAGAGAAGCAGTAACGGCAGAAGTTTCTGCATAGAATACGGCTGGCCGAGGGAGACTTCCCCTTATACAGAGGGCTGATACACAGGTTATTTCTCGATTGACAAGGTTTTCTTTGTTATTCACAAGGCTTTATTTTTCTTATAACCCTCATTATAAATGCGAGGTCAATATATAGTAAGTTATTAACCCGGTCAATAAGTAATATATAGACCTCGCATTTATAATGAGCAATATTTGATAGAAAACCTTCTCAATTGATAAATAAAATACTAGCTCTTACGTAAAGATGTGGCTGTAGAATTTGCCACCTTTGAATGTATTATTTAAAAAATAATTCACAAAAATTAAAAGCCTGACTTTACTTATACTGCTAAGTTTATATTTAAATGATTTATTTTATTAATTATATAAAGCAGTGCTGCAGATATTCTAAAATTATTGATATATTGAGTCTTAATCTTACAAATGGTGCACAACTCTCATTAATTTTGATAACTTCTCATTGCTATTTTACTCTTGCCTCCAGAGGTTCTAGTTCACTTTGGGCAGGTTTAATCAGTCACCAGAGGCATGAGAAACTAAAGAAGAATTTTAAATTTTAATTATTTGTTATGCACACTGCTGGGAATCATAGGATTCACAATACAATAATATGCTAAACCCTGGGCAGTGCCAGAGGTCCTCTTGTTCAAGTAGCCTTTGGGCTGGTGGATTGAGTTATTTATGCTTTCAGCTTTGCTACAGCCTGATTCTCACTAATATTATACCCAATAACAAATTTCTCAACATTCTGACAATTTAATTAATTTTGACAAATTCTAATACTGTGCATCCTGTGTGAACTAATTGTGCTTTGTTTTTATAATTCAAAAAAAATGCTGCAATGCAGCTACCCCAACCAAGGCCACCCAGATAAAAAGACTAGCCATGCAATCACAATTGAGTATCTAAATGATAGCATATGCACAAACTATTCTTTTTTTCCCTTTAAAAACATTTTGCTGTATGTGTGTGTGTATGATCAGGAGTGAACAAAAAACAGTTTAAACTACAGAACGCATTACCATCCTGTTATTCAATGTCAAAAATGTGATTTGTTAAGTTGATTTAAAACTTGTTTAGGTGGCCTTGGTTAGATGTAGTCTCATCGCTATGCTTTGCAAGATCTTGAAAATACCATAGTTAAGCACCTAAAAATAAGAAATGAAAAAAAAAATTTTCGTAATATTTCAAGTCTAAAATTAATGTCTAAAAATAAATTACCATAATGAAATAATTATTTGCCTCAGATTTGGTGATCGTTGGTGAGTATTTACATCTACTTCTTCTCAGTGAATATTTACCAATAATCTCTTTGCCTTTGGCATATGATTTTTAATTATTATATGCATACCTCAGAACTTAAACACTTTAATTCTGTTATTGCTCCTGTCTGCAACTGCAATTCTTCCATCCTCGACTATTGCCACACTGGATGGAAACCAAAACTCTTTCAAGTCATATCCAAAACTTCCAGTCTTGCCCTTGCTTGTTCCATTCAGTGCCAGGATTTCAATAGTATGATCATCCTGGACAGCATAGAAATGCTTGTTGTTTTCATCAAACACCAACTGCCAATGCTTTATGCCTGAATCAAACTTGGATAGAAATTTTCCATCGTAGTCAAAAACCATGGTTTCAATTTTGTCAACGGCATTGTCAAAAACATAGATCTTGCCACCTTGAGCTGTGACTGAGCCAATACTCAAGAACTGTCCTTCAGCCATATCCC
This sequence comes from Actinia equina, assembly GCA_011057435.1. Taxonomy (NCBI): domain Eukaryota; kingdom Metazoa; phylum Cnidaria; class Anthozoa; order Actiniaria; family Actiniidae; genus Actinia; species Actinia equina. The sequence continues at coordinate 327,885 of WHPX01000446.1, forward strand.
ATTGTCCAAACTTTGACTTTAGAATGCCATCTGGTCTATAAATACGGATGCATGAATCACCGTTGTCTCCACAAATCATGTTGCCATCTTCATCAACATAAACAAATCTGATTGCTGCAACACTGTCTGGGTTGTCTTTATCAACATTAATCAACATCATCTGATTGGCATCATAATCAAAGACTTGGAGCCGAGACTTGTCGTTACCATCTGTATCCACGACTACTAGATTGCCATCCTTATTTAGACAGAAATCCTTCATTCCATTTACTTTGCCTTCTCCTCTTTTCAAGATGACTTTGATAAATTTCCCCAGAGGGTTAAAAAGCTGGATCCTCTGAACCGTTTCAACGTTGACTCCAGTAATGTCTTGATCCATTACCAGGAAATTGCCTTCCTTATCAATTTGAATTTTGTCAGGATCGCTGAGAAAACCATCTTCATTGCCGATGTCTCCAAATGCCCAGATCTCTGGTGGCTTGAACAAGGAAGGTGGGTCAGTTGGCAGGCAACTTGGATCAAATTCAAGCTCAACCAAGTCATCAATAGGCAATTTCATGCTCTCTGCATATTCCTTGGAAGAGTCAAACATGATCTTCACTTCTGCTGCTAATTGAGCATCTTTATTCTCGTAAATAGCTTCCACTACTGGGTCTATCTGGCACAGGTTTGTAAATACATCACAAATGGCTGAACCAGCGCAGTCTGGCTTGTCAAAGTGAACAAAAGTTCCTTCTAACAAAGCCAGCTTCGCTCCACCTAGTCTGTGACGAATAGGAGTACTTTCATCGCGCAGTGCAGTCATTCCAGTTTGTAATCCAAGCCAATGTTGAGCTTTAAGATACGTCTCCTCGCTTAGACTTGGACTTCTCATACCGACCAGTTGTTCACGAAAGGTAAATGCTGCATTACCAAGCGGTTTCTGCCATGCATTTTTTTCCACGTCATGCAGAGAAGCCATTAGTTGCTCCTTTACCCATCTGTAACACAGGTCGCCATTTTCGACTTTTTCGGCTATTACATGCCATTGATCGCTAACCAGCAGCTTGAAGGCTAGTTTATACCAAGCATGGACATTTCTTGCAGGCATTTTCGTGGCTAAAAATTCGTGAAGATGAATGACTTCTTCTCCGTCAGCTAAGTTGTGTACCAAAGTGATTGGAATACTGGAGGGAGGGGAGAGGTCTTTGAATTATTCACGAATTATTGTCACGTAATTGTTAAATTTAATTTTGACCTCAGTTTTTCTCTTTTACTAATCTACACGAATAAAGGTTTTGCTGCCGACGAGGAATACTAACAAACTACTCCTATGTTGAGATTTTATTTCCAGAATTTCAATTTTCCCACTTTTACCCCACCCCACACTAGACAGTGGTACTTGGTAACACAGGCAGCCCAACATATAATTATGCCTTTGGCCGAGAAAAAAAATAAAAAAAGTAAAAAATAAAAACAGTCAAATAGAAAAATGACAGAACGAGAAATGAATAAAAGAAAGAAGGATTAGATGACTGAATGAATTACACAAGTCATCTTAAAATGCTTCCAAATAGAAAACGTTTCCCTAAAGTGTGTCCTACCCACACACCCAATATCAACTTCGAATATACAAGTTGAGATTTGATTCTTTAATGCCATTTTACTTCCCGTTACGATCGCTTATTACATTTTCTAATTTATTATCTGCCATATTTGCAGTTATTTAATTATTTATTAGTCCAATAACACCAGTGATTCAATCTGCGTATCGTAGGGAATGAATGAATAAAACAGACTATAGGATAGCACACCAATGCATGGTCCTGAGAGATTTAGGCAATATAGGAAAGAATATAAATGGTCGTTCACAATGGGAAAATGTTTTTTTTAGGAAAATGCAGCTTCAATGGAATCAGGGTTTAGGATGGTGAACAAGCATGAAGACGGGACCGTGATATTAGTTGAGCGTGCCGGCCCATTGAATGGAATAGCAAGAAACATGAAAACAGAGGAACTAAAGGACAGAGAACATGAAGCAGACTGCTTGATTAAAGTGTATATAGGAACTCCAAATTAAACAAATTAGAATGGATTACTTCTATCTATAGTGTAGTTCTCTTAACGATTATAGTCTTGTGACGTGCCGTCTAGATCATCTAGGTTCAAGAATTCTCGCAATTCGCATCCTTATCACAAGCGTCTTCAATATAGTTGGATCGTATGTAGTACCTGCCTATATCAACACGCACGACGTTCAACCAGAAGTCTTCTTCCAACATCAGTACAGTCATTGGCTTCAGCCTTGTCTGGGACTGATCGAAAAAATCTTGCATTATTTGAGAGCATTCTTTCTTGGCTTGGTCAAAGTCACTCATGGAGTAGTCACCTCGATAAAAGATGTCCACTATTAAGTCTTTGACGACTCGTTTCAGATGGTCGAACTTTAGGCCTGTCTTGGAGTACTTCTCAACAGTTGTCTTTGCCTTGTTCAGTTGTCTCTGGTATTCTAGATCGAACAGCTTTTTCTGTTGTTCTGTGGTTATCATGAAGCTTTCAAGTTTGTTGTTCTGATGAATAAAGATACAAGTTGATAATACTTCTATATAATAAGGCTACCGCATCGGAGTACAAAAATGCTGGGATTCACAAGCTACGCCTCGCTTAGATTCACGCATCTGAAGAGGAAGAAGAAGAGTTGTTGTTTTACCTTAATCCATATCTTTGCCCTGTCCCCTTCCAAATGAATAGCATTCATCAGCTTCACGGCAATGGAGTTCTGTATTCCCACGAGGGTAAGGTCTCTTTTGATCTCCAATATCCTTTTTTGTTTTACATCATATCCTCGCCCAACGGTCACTCCCGAAGTGTTACTGAAAACGTGTAGTTTGCGGCTGAAATAAGGACTGGATGAATTGTCGTTTCCTTCAGCTTCAAAAGTGAAATTTCCTTGCTTTACTTCTAAGAAAGGATCCTCTATAAAGCGGATTAACAATGATATATTAGAACCTGAACTGAAGCAAGGCGAGCCTGGAAGGAACACATGGGTGGCGTGGTAGTATAGCTAGAGCCGCTAGTTTTTTTTTCTACAGGTTTTCTTTCCACCGCAAAATTGATCTATCGAGCTAAATTCCAATTCGATATGTGAGTTAGCTCTGCCCTGACGTTAATAAATCAAAAATCTTACCTGTAGGAGGTGGGCCATTAGTAGGATGTGGGCCATTAGTAGGTTGGACACCAGGACCAGAAGTTCCTTCCTCTGGTGGTTCTTTTTCGTTCGATATCAGGCTTTTCAGCTTCGACCCCCATTTCTGTAACATTTCTTTGCTGGCTATGATTTTACCTTTAATCCAGTCTTGAACTTTTGACCACCATTTTCCGCCGGGCTTTTTGAGAGGTGGGAGTTTCTTGACTTTCTTTAACAATTTCTTGACTTTTCTCGTTAATTTTTTTAACTTGAATTTTTTAAGGACTCTTCGTGTGCGGATGCGAATAAGCGTTTTGGTACGGAACCGAAAACGGCGGACTTTTCGAAGAATGGAAGGACGGAGTCTTCGGGTACGGAAGCGGATTGAACGACGGAGTCTTCGGGTACGGAAGCGGATTGAACGACGGAGTCTTCGGGTACGGAAACGGATCGAACGACGGAGTCTTCTCGTACGGACGCGAACAACACGGCGCAGTCTTCTTGTACGGACGCGGGGAACAATACGGCGTAGTCTTCTTGTACGGACGGGAACAATACGGCGAATTCTTCTCGTGCGGACTTGCCGAACAGCACGGCGAACCCTTTTCCATCTACGTCGTCCCCAACTCTCGGACTCTTCTATGACTAATAAAGTAAAGATCACTAACAAAGCTAACAGTACGTACCAACGCATGTTGAGTTGAATGAGGTTCTGTTCCCACTAAACGGTTGAGCCGGATAATGGTTACTGATGCTCATATGGGCAGCTTTTATGAAAAACTTAATTCCCCACAAAACAAAGTTTCTTGATTTTTTTCCTGTTTTTTCCCTTCTTGAGTAAAAAAAAAGACATCTTGAAAATATGAAAATTGTTCTATTTACACTATTTAAATGTCAATAACTTTGAGAGAGGTATTACTGGGTGAGGATTTTGGCCCTCAATCTCAAGTCAGAATGCCTGCAAACTCGAGCACTCAATACACTCTTCTAAAAATTATCTTGCATGCGAGACTAACAGGGAAATACAAAAGAAATGCCATAAATGCCGTCGATTTAAATATCTATTTCTTTTGTATTCCCATACTTTTGGGAAAGGTCCATTCACCAAGTTCCATACTTCGGTTCATTATATTGGTCAAACACAAAGCATTTAATAAAGGTTGCAAGGTTAAGTATGGATTTTAAAAATCATTTGTTTGACCAATACATCAATGTGTGGATAAGTGCTCGCACGAATTTTCTTTCTTATTCTTTCTGCCTCATGAAAATAAACAAGTGGTGCTAATAGAATAATTTGGGGTTGTAGTTAAAGAAGCCATACTGCGATAGTTTTTGACAACCCTGTTCTGAGTAGAGCCAGGGGTTTTACTCCGCCCGTGAAAGTCACTCTAATGGGATAGAATAAAAAATCGTCCATAGTTAGAAACCACGAAAAATGTAGAATTTCCTGGTCAATTAGATTCTAGAATTATACAAATATTAAAGATAACGTAAATCTAATATTTGCCGAGCAATGACGCATCTGTTGGCCGCCATGATGAAGCAAAATTAATCACTGTGAGAAAACGAAAAATATTCTTTACTAAATGCCACTTTGATCACGTGAAAGCTGAGCTCAGAAACGCTCGAGGGAACGTTGGTAAGACATTGCTTTTCCCCACTTTTTTTAAAGAAAAAGATCCCATGACTTTAAAGACAAACTTGTATTTTTAAAATTTTGAATAGTTTATATTTTCGTCGAATCTCATTCTACAAATAAGTCAGAACAAAAACTACAAAATTTTCGCACCAAAAGACAGTCGTATTGGAATATATCTTTAACGACTGAAAAGGACGATGAAGGCGAAACTAGCTTCCGTAAATAATATTGATATTTAATGCGTAAAAGATTTATATTTGAAAGGTTCCGGAACTCGTATCATGAAATTATTTAACCTACTAGATCTTTTGATAATCCTACCAAAGAAAATAATATCAGTAGACATGATAAATACCTCTTAAATCGTATATTTTGTCCTTTTCATCATGTCATGTTCAAGTGCTCTTCCGTATTAATATTAGTTTTCAAACTATAAAATTGCGTAGCTTGGCAGTTGCTTGTTAAGAAATTTCCCAGTAAAACTCAGCTTTATATAGGGAACTTCTTTCGTGACTAAAAGACTGCTTTTTCTTTCACTCTATTATTTTTGGATATTCAGTGTTGTTATTGTGGTTTTTTCTTCCAAGATCAACCAAGCTACCAAGATCAGTAAAAGAAATCACTAAAAGAGCATTTATTTTTAGGAGGGGGAGGGGGTGGGCCGGGAAAAATCTCTATAAACAGTAATGTAAAATCTTTAGACCTCCCTTTCTTTTGCTGCATAAAAAAGTGGCCATTCCCTTGAAATTTGTTGAATTCTTATCCCTCCCTCTTATGCAGTATAAAATATTTGATGACCCCCCTTTTTGACTGAGTAGAAATTTAATGGCTCTCCCTGGATTCATACAGCCCATTCCCCATCCCCTGCTAAGAAAAATAAAATGAATGCTCCCTAAGCAGTTGGGTGTTGTGAGCAAAATCAAAAATCTACTTTCAACAAACTGAGGAAATAAATCTTTATTGGGCCTTCATATTCATGCTACACTTCTTTTACCGCGTACTGTTCAGAAGTGTGCATCTGGGGATACAGTGCGGGGAAGGGACCAAGAGAAAATTAAATGAACAATAAGAGGCACTCAGATTCATATTTCAATCAAGACGACAATACTAATATACTACTCATTAATGAACGCTTTACTTTCAACTAACTTTTTCTTTTGTTATTTAATTGTTTGTTTTTGTTTCCTTGCCTACCTTATTCTCAATGGTTTCTTTTGCCTTATTCTACCTTATATACACTCCTTTCTACCACCTCTTTCCCTTTTACTCCGACGAAGGACTAGCGTCCGAAACGTCAGTAAGTTTTTTCATCTTTTCACGGTGTATAGTATCTTTTTATCATTACTGTTTCATTAGAAACACCGACTCAGCTCACACTAGTTTTTAGCTAGTTATATATCTTCTAACGACAACCTATTAAAAAAGATTGAAATGCCTACTCTAACAGACAAAAGAAGACAGGATGCCGACGCGCACAAGAATTGAAAGCGCACCAAAGCAACCTAATAACGATTTTATTTACATTTCGTCATCTATTACATTAGTCGCCTTGAGGTGACGTCATTTATTAAAAAGCAATCTAATTATACGAATATTAATATTTTACGTTTCCTTACCAAGTAAGTGAAGAGAGCTGAGTGAAGGAAACCCGGAAAAAATCTATCCTGGAAGCGAAGCACAGGCTGTCGCTAAATATCATTTAAAATATGTTTCTGCGTAGTGGGCATCTGCGAGGTGAAACGAAAAGATGCCATGTGCACTGAGTACAACCGTGCGAGCATGGGTACACGGCTCGATTAGCCTAAGCTTTATCCAGAAATACCAAAAAATAAAAAATACTTGTAATGAGTACATAGCGGTTACGAGTTGATGTTGGAACTTCTTGAGTCATGTTGATTATATAACAAGTGAATAAAAAGTTTGGGTTGTATCTTGTACTGACATTTTGGAAGTTAGTTCTTAGTCGCAATAAAAAAAGCTAAAAAATACTTTGTATATTTTGAACTTCTCCACTATACAATCATTATTGCTTCCTAAACAACAAAAACGGCAAGAGCTTTATGTGTATTTATTTTGTTCTCAAGTCGCAAACATATAGGAAATACTTGTGAAGAGGGAAATGATATCATTGGATAAACTTTAAACTATTCAAAGAACCCTCGGTAATCAATTGAATAAAGCAAGTGTGAAAATCTTGCACTTACAGTATTATGACAGATTCTCGTAGCCTATTGTTACGATATAGCCGTTCTAAACCCGCTCGTGTGAAGTTGATCGTTTATAGATTTCATTAAAATAATTACCATATGGTAATAGTACTTGAAATAATAAACTAGTATCAAAAGCCAGGTAAAAAAACAATCTTCTTTTGTGTGGCGTTGTTCGCTTTTGTTTGTTACCCGTGAATAAAAATGTTAAGAACTCAAATTTAAAATTCTGATCACGACTTGTGATTGGTCGGTGGAATAAGATAGTTATTTTTGATTGGTTATTCTATAATGGGACACATGAGTCGCGAGGGGTATTTAAATATTCGCGGTCGATGAAAGTGAGATTTAATACGACAACTACGCTCTTGATATTCGTGTCCTGCCGCTATTTGGCGTTCACTATTGCTGTTATCTGCCCTGGATTGTTAAAACAACATCGCCATCATACGCAGAAACTAGCCAAGTTATAAGAGGTAAGTAAGGAAGGTTTAAAGGAGTTAATGGTATGATTTTTCGAGCGATATTTTTGTGTTTTGGTTATATGTAGCGCATTTAGACTCGCCGGTTGGGCCATTAAATAGCCAAACAAAAGTGAAAATCTCCAGCTCTTTACAAATATCACCGAGAAATTTCATCGCTATATAGATTTCAAGTCTTTATCCAATGCATAGCAATAAAATTTGGGCTTTTCGTCTTGGTTTTTTGGTAAAAATAAGTAGAAATCGCGTGACCGACATACGGAACCGAATTCAGATTCATGGAAATTTGCACTGCAGTGACGTTAGAGTACTTGCGTTTGCTCTTGGAACTGTTTGAAAAAATCTCTAAATACATCGACTGTACCTATTCTCTTGCTATTGCTGCTCAACCCTACGGAGTTCCTCCTTTCTGGCTAAAAATATTCTTATAATTTGTCATAAGTTTAGTTCTTTGTGGTCTAGCTAATGCATATTCACAGATCACAACTGGTAAACTTATATGTAGCTTTGTCATTACGCTGGCTCCAAGATCTACCATTAAATTACACTTCCAACACCAGAAAGCTAAACCTAGCATTTGCCAACGCTTTGGATACAAAATCCTAAGGTTTAAGCCGCAAAAAACGGTGGAAATTTTCAAGTCAGATCTGGCTAATGACCTGAAAATTTAGCAACTAATTGTTATTCTAAATTTCATTCTGTTAAACTTAACAATTCTAATCGAGACTTGTATTTCCTGTTTTGCGACAGCCGAGATCACTATCACAATACGAGCTAGTAGAATATCATAATCTGTGTTATTTCTGATTTAAAGCTACATTTGTATTGAGAGAAGATTGGTTGGATTTAATCTTCTTCGACTATTGCCCTTCATACATTATTCCATCTTGCCACATGTCAAGCAAAGCAGATATAAATTTTTAATTTTATGATTAAAATCGCGTATATATTAGAGCAAAAGTATCGAATAAACCATTAGAAATGTAGAAATGTTTTAACAGAATGAAATAGAGATTGGAGATTTGCTTCCAAATCGTTACACAATATAATCTATCCATCTAGACACCAAAGCGCAATAAGACGCGAGCCTCTTCGAAAAGCATCGAATATTCTAATTCAATGTTGTTTAACATTTCCTCGCTGATTTCCCTTGCTAATAATGTGTCTAATAATGTTTTAAAAGCATTTATTATTCAAAATTTAAACTCCTGGAGCTTCAGTTGATTTTGACGTGAATGCGTGATTGTACGTGTCGAAGACTCTTTCAAAATAAAGCACTTTCCAATGAATCTCTTATTCGTTTCAGTATCGTCATTACTAGAAATACTAACGTTAAAGTAATTTTGTGTTCATTCATGTTACAATACTATTTTTATAGTCTTTAGTTAGAATACTAGATGTTATAGCTCTGTTGAAGGGAGGGTGTTGTGGTTTATCTCTAGTTCTCTGGTCCAGGTACTGGACTGTTTCAAGTACTAAATCAAGACATGATATGCAAAGAATCCATTTAGCCTGATTAAAAACACAATCCAATGTAAATAACAGAACACTTCGAGTGCTCTCATATGGCGTTCTCTTGTGCTGCCCACAAAATTGTTAAGCTTGTCTTGAATTTAGCACCTTCCTTGATTCACTTCTGAGTCATCCGGGAAAAATCTAAGCACTGAGGTGCAGATTTGTATAGAGCCATGTTCTCTCCAATGTCTAATCACGGTACAAATGTCTATCCTGTATAGCTGTGTCGACAGCAATCTGTTTTTGCGAGCCCTCAAGTCTCTAAAACTAGGTTCCCACATTTCCTGCGGTAAAATAGAGAGGATATATTTTGGATTTTGGGGGCGGAGTGGGTGATGGATAAAAGAAAGACTCCAAGGTTTTATTTTTAGGGTAATGGTGCGAAGAGCGCTATTCAAAAAGGTGTTAGAATATCGAAGATGGGATCGGTTTCAGCGTGTTTATCTTTGATAAAGCAAAGAGATTTGCCAGATTCTTACTCTTGCCGTCTTTATAAACAATGCTTTTCAAAGAGTAATGAACGAAAGCTCATGTATAACAATTAAAGTGTGACCTTTGGTGTTCTTGTAGGTCGACGTATCTTCTACTCATTTCCTCGTTGTCAATCATTGGACATTACTCAGCCGGTCCACTCAGCCAAAGCGATTGTGTTTCGTACACTAAAACACCGAGCTAAACATGGCTTCAAGAGGGAAGAAAAGAAGAACTTCGTTCTCTGGCGGCACAGAAATCAAGACTTCGTCACGTTATTGTACAAGATCGTTTACTAGAGAGAGGAGAGCTAGTGGAATCGAAAATATCGGCCCTTTCTTTGGTGGCTTACCGCCAGAAATGATCAGGCTGTTAGTGACTTTTTTAGATGCACCAGCGTTATCAAATTTCGGTTCAACTTGCCGACTACTGCGGTCTTACACGGAAGGAATGTGGCCTGAACTGTGCAAACGCCAAGGGCTTCATTTTCCTCTAACAGTTCTGTGTGTTGCGAATCCTATAAACTCTAGTTCCGAATATGACTATGATAAAGCGTTAGAGCTCTGTTCTGGAGAGAAGAAGTGGAAAATAGCTGCAAAGAGGAATTGGTTGTATTCTAGATGGAGATGCGTGGTTTGTTATCGAGGATGTTCTCAACGTGTGGATGCTCATTTTGATGTCGCGTTGTGTGATACTTGTCACCCACTTTTCTACCGCCGGAAGTGTCACGCAAAGGTGAGTGCCAAGTCCAAAACAACGACTTCATTATATTACTGCAAATATATCGCAGATCATTTATATTATTAAAGATGAATTTCAGAAAGAGAAACTATTAAAAAATATATTGAAACAAACTGAAAATTTTCTGTATTAAGCTTTTGCTTTCATCATACTACAGTTGGTCAAATAGTAGGCCATACATGTTCTCAAGATCACCATGTTAAACCTGTTATTTATTAAGCTCAGTAATCTTATTTTCCAGTGGTAAGTTGTGGTGGTCCATGGAATTGGAATGGTGTTGACAAACTTGCCCTATCTAATAATTTATCTCTACATTCCAAGACATTAAGTCTTATCAGAGAATGACAGCTCAGAAATAATTAGTCCTTGTTGTACTTATGTAATGTTGTACACATTTGGTCAAGTGAACTAGAATCAAATTTTTGATGCTTTTTCTGGCTACCTATTGTGGTCTTCTAGGGATTTAGATCACTAGCATCTTGGTTTTGAGTAACACATGTTTGGATTAGTCTAGATTACCCTGACAGTGTAACATAAGCTTGACATATAAAAGAAAATGCTGATTGTAGGATATATATTCTGTTATAAAGGCATAAGGAAATTTTGCAATCCTGTAATCACATTACCAGATGTTTGTTCTTGGGCTTGAAGAATGAGCAAAAGCATAAAAAAAGGGAATTAGTTAGTTAAGATATAGCATTAGACTCTAAATTATGTTATTATAAAGACTTCATTTAACACTTGAAACAAAATTTAATGACCAAATGTCTAATGGTTGAAAGAGTAATGTCTGTAGACTACTTATATGATGTCACGTCTGTCATGGATAGAGCAATTTTACTTAATTGGCATGTGAAAACTAGTATTTATAATGTAAGACACTAATTCCATTGTTTTACCTTCGTTTCACTGGCAAAGTAAAGTCACTCTAAACTATTTAGCAAGCTATATAATAGAAAAGCCATTGTGAGTCTTGCTATTTATAGACTAAAAAAGAAAGTTCATATTTACTTGCATAACAAACGTTTCATATCCATTACACACTTTCATCCTTGACCTCCTTCCGCAAGAAAACTTGTGTTTATCTTGTCAATAGTTTTCAAGTGTTGTTCTGTGATCTAAAAATATAATTTCCTAATGTTATGCCTTAGTGCAATATTACTGGTCTTATGGCTTCCACCCTATCTTCGGCTTCTGGGATTTGTTAAATGTCCTGTGTAATATATAGCATTATACAAAAAAACTTTCCCATTTCTGTAGCATCTGCAATTAGTTCTGGCAATTATTCATGTTTAAATGTCTTTGGGAAAAATTTAGTCAGTTCATAATCATTTATCCAGTTTTTTTATATTATTTGCAGGAGCAATTTAGTTTAACAGAAAAAGACCTTAGAACATTAGACAACGATTCCTATGAATATATAGTCTCTGAACTCATTAGAATTGCTAGACGAAAGTATGGAAGCAAGACAGCTCTTGAAGAAAGACTGCTGGAGAGACAAAAACAGAGAACAAAGCGAGAAGCAGAAAAACAATGTGCCTTAGTGCACCGAGAAAGAGATGTTGTCAGAGCACTGGAGACATTAAACAGTTCTTATGAAGATATCATGGAGGTCGACGCAAGGTGCATGCCGTATGTTAGTACTCCTGGTAGTTATCAGTATTCACCTCAACAGCTTCCAGAGGATGCTGCAAAGTGGTTAATTGCATGGAAGGACAGGCAGGAGAGAAGAAACAAGCTGTTGCTTGCAGAAATTAGTGCTAGAGCATCAAGGTGCAAAGGCTGCAGAGCAAAATATGATCATAGGTAAGGCAAAAGAGTCCTGAATTAAAGAATTTATTCTGTTCTCACTTTACTAAAGAGTTACATATTACAATATTATACTACTTTCATGTATAATATTAGCGTAGTTTGGACACATGGTGTAACTATTGCATACAATATAGCTGGTGTAACAAACTATTTTGCAACATATCTATGAACTAAATAATAGCTATTAATTATTGAATATAATATCTAATTACTGCCAGCAAAGTCAAATTTCAATGGCCAAGAGCTTGATATTGCCAGGTTTCATATTGATTGAAGGGATTTGGGAGACCAGTCTTCATGGAATGGACAAAAAATCACTGCGAAATGGTGTGATTTTCATGGCATTGTTTTCACAATTGTCTGGTTTCAACCCATGAGTCCTCCCATATTATGAAACTAAGCAAAATTGAAGATGTCTCACAGAATGAAGTTTAAAGTGCAAAATTGTTGCAGGGTTTCAACGGTACCATTTCAACACAGCGTAATATTGCATAATGTGTAGTTTAGCTAAAGACAGTTTTTCCCCAATTTTATTGGGTAATAGCTATAACTAAGATGCATGCATACATAATTAGAAAAAATATACTTTCTTCTGGGCATTAAGTCTATGAATATAGGCACGCTGCTGGTTGTTGATCATTTCTTTTAGAAATTGCTGTATGCATATGGTTTTTGGATTATTTATCTTATGACTAGTCTTTCTCTCTATTTCTAGGATAGTACAAGTTTCAAAGTGTACACACGTGACCAATGAAGAAGCATCACAACTCATAAAATCAATTAAAGAGCACTTTAATCATGATATAGCACACTATAGTCGGCATGGACAGCTTTCCTTAGAGACAGGAGTATATGATTTAGAGCACAGATCAGCGCAAGAACTCTTTCTTAGAAACGAGAGAAGAATGAAGTTGAAAGAGGAACTGGAATCTCAGTGGGATGAATGGCCAGAAATTTTAAGAGGTAAGTCATCACAATGCAGAAATAGTTCATGAAAAAATGTTATTTGTAGTTGCATATTAGACACTGGTAGCTTTGCCCCCCAAAAATCCAATCCTTTTGATAACATCCAATTTTTTATGAATTCTGTAAAATGTGAGGAAAAAAATTCAAAGTTAAGAGTCAATGCCTGCAAACAATAAGCAACTATTGGAAAAGGCTTTATTAATTAGCTAAAAAGAGTGATTTGCTGGTGGCAATCAATCAGTAATATTATTTGCCAATGCCATTTTATCCCTCAATGATTTTTGTTGGTTTGTGTGTTTTTGCTGTCTATCAAATATGTCGAGTCATTTTCTGACAGCTCGGGGAATTGAAGCAAGCAATGCAAGTTACAATAATTGTGCATATGAGCAGACTATTATTTGCAGCAAAATGACAACTGTCATGCACATGAACAGATCATTAGTAGGCAGTTTTGCAGTTATCTTTGCCAATTAAAATGACAGAAAAAGTAGTTTAAATGACTATAAGTCATGTCTTATTTAGTGCTTAGAGTATAGTAGACTGTACGCATAAATGAATCCTTATTTGAAAAGACTTGAGACATTGTTTGCCTAAAATATACACCCACACGAAATTGTCTCTTATATGTCTTAAATGGAAATCTGTAAATGCAAAAAAAAAATAAATGAAAACAAAATGTAGATTCTTATTCTTGAGAAAATCCTAATTTTTAGCAGGATATTTTGTGGCAAATGTATACCAATTTTAGAAATTCTTTTTTTCTCTTTAGAAGATTTTTTTTCCCAATTTTCTTCAATTTTGTTTTGGTAATGTAACATCACATGTGGAATTGCAACTCAATAGAATAAGGTTAATGATTAATGACATTGTTCATCATTATCAAACAAAATTATATGCTTGGATGATAATTTTGCAAAAGTACATACATAACATTAATAAAGCAGCCTTGTGAAAGTTTGGAGTTAAAGTTGCATTAGGGTATTATTGCCACAAACGAAAGTTCCTTCTTAATTCAATCTCAATCTTTATGGCCAATTCATGATGTAGCAATTCTATTTACAATTCATTCAATTGTTATAAGACCTCAAAGCAACAGGTAGTTGTTTAATGGCATTATGGTGAGGAGTATGTAGTAAGTGCAGGTATGTCTGGTGTTGTGTGGCATATTGTTGATCATCAATACTCGGAAGCATCACCTGTTTTTTATCAACAGTTTTAAGCAGGTTTTTCTGGTGCTCTTTTCTAGCTTAGGTGGTGGTGATTAATCTTACATTGGGACTTCATATAATTTCAAAAGAAAAAAAATTCAAATTTATGCAAGAGTATTAGCTACCATGACTGGTAGCTCTTTATTGTCTGGCAAAATCTTTGTTTTACAGCTTTTTTAATCTAAAAAAATTATAAATTTAGAGCAAAGAGAAATGCTGCTATATCTACTGAGGTTTGAGATGAATAAATCAACTTCTGAACTTTAAAACTTCATAATTAAATATAGAATAAAATAAAAGTTGGGAAATATTTACATTTCATAGTGAAAATGTTTCATAAAATCATGCAAAGATCTTAAAATTTACAGTAAAACTGACTAGCATAGGTTGCTTTATAAGTCATAGAATTTAATAGCATATTAATTGTGTTTTGAAATTGCAAATAAGCTGTTGCGGTTGTTATTTGTACCCTTCGCATATCAACCACTACATCATCATTATAGTGATTTCTAGTCATTCTGAGTGAGGACAAGTAGAAAAATCTGGGTAGATTTGACATTGCAGTGCATTTGGTGCTGTTTTGGGGGACATTTTTAAAATGGCAACATTTCCATCCTTTAAAACAGCCCTGTACTAAAATGCACGACAATGCCAACCCAGTTTTTCCATCAATCTCTGAATGACTAATAATGTCTACTGCAGATTGCAGAGTAACTGCAAAAAAAATTCTCATCATACATCTCTTTTAATTGCAGGAACAAAGGATCCAATGAACTGTACATTTTCTCAAGACTATATATACAAAGGCGTAGCTGTGCTAGATGCTGAAGGGAACAAGTGTAAACTACGGACGGCTAAAGATGTGGCTCGCATCATTCTTGCCCAAGCTCATGGATGGAACAGAAGATGTAACCAACTGAAGGAAGAGTTGACAACAAAGGGATTCACTCCACCATTCACTGCCCTCAAGCTGGAGAGTCAGTTACTAATTGATGATTTCATTGACAACATGATCGTCGTAAGTATATCTGAATATATACACTTATTTTGAAAATAGTCACAACAATAGCCTCAAGTAACAAGCCAAGGCTCAAGAGAACGTTGGTACTTTTAATTACGATTGATTTATTCATGGTTCATGCAAGTGGCAGCTGTAGCTCTCCACTAATTATCATCTGAAGCAGCCTTGCTTGGAGCAATTTGTGAAGTCAATAAATGAAAATGAACCAAGAATAAACTAATTACAGCTAAAAGTACCAGCGTTCTGTGGTCTTGGCTTGCATGGTAACAGCAATTTCTGAAATAGGTGTATATAATAGCTGCACTTCTACATAATCTGTAATATGAGCAAATATGAATTTGCACGGCACATAAAAGTTGAGCAATGAAAGAGATAAACTTTAATAGTGATATAAAGCTTATTGCCGATAAGGCAAAATGTAAGAATCAAAGGTGGTGTATGTGCAAACCTCATGTAGTAGTGCATATATCTTTCACCTTTGGGGTGTCGAGGTTTGATTCTTGGAGTGGATATTGGCATGTGAGTAGCGTTTGTTGGGCCTTTTTTGTTTGTTTTTTGAATCAATGATTTTTTTTCTAGGTTCTCTGGTTTTTCTCCCTTTAAAAATCGAACAAAAAGAAAAAAATCAACACTCTTATTATTTATTTTAACATTTTTCAATGTTGTAATCATCAGGTAAGAGGTGACCACATAGTAGCATGTACAGCATCAGAGGTTGCTGATAGAATAGCTATAATTCAAGGATTAGAGGAGGAACAAAAGTCCTCTGTAGCTGAACGATGTGCCAGGATCTATGCAGAGTGTAACCCAAAACCAGGTAACCTTTATTGCCAGAATGTTTAATAATCAAACTTTATTTTACAACAAATTTTACAATGGATGCATCTTGGTAGATAGAGAAACAAGACTAGCACAGCTTCCTGTGATTAAAAAAACCCACCCCTCCCCAGGAGGATATGTGTTGAGTAGGCAAAGGCAGATTAAACCGATTGACCAACAAAGAAGGGTTCTGATTGGCTGACAGATAGTAAAAGGTCTAATTGTATTATATGGTGACACTATATACCTCACACCAAATTTTTTTTCACTCAACACTAAAGCTGTCATTCATTCGTTTGTTCATTCATTCATCCATTCATTCTTTTTGATATTCATTTCTTTATTTATTCATTTATTCCACTTATTCTGGCTAGTCACAGTTAAGGTGGTGCTGTTAAGTTACTCTGATTCATCTATCTTATTACTTCTAGCTTACATTCTCATTATTTATTTTATTATCTGATTGACTAAAAATAAGCCAATCCATGATTTTGACTCCCATTAGTTACCGTTGCTATGTCCCATAAGCTCCCCAAATTAGCTAGAATATCAAAAATCGATTATCAATTGCTTTTAATGCAAACTGTCCTGTAAAAAATCGAGAAAATAGCCCACTTCTGTGTTATTCTTCGCTTGCCATGTACATGGTTTTAATGAGGCTACATGCTAAATGAAACAAAATTATTTTCTCATCACGAATCATTGAGCATTTTGCACAAAGCCTTATGTTGAAAACGTTTGTGTGGGACAAGCGAAGCATATCTCAGAAGTGGACTATTCCATAGTAATCCTTGTAGTCCTCTTCAAAATAGATACCTTTTCACTGGGAAAACTGCTGCAGCAGTGATCAGTTCGCTATTGTCTGAGTCAGAACCATTGATCAAGGAAGAGATAAGAATTGGGAACATGCAGTAAAGCCAGTGCTATTAATGACTGCAACGTTTCATAATTAATAATGTTCAAAATTTTTCTTGCTGACAGATTACAGTGGAATGAAACAGGAGAGAAGATCATCTTTAGTTAAAAATATGAATCTCAAGTCAACAGTAGAAGAATTAGTCAAACAGAATCCCTGTTGGTACGCAGCACAGGAATACATTAATTGGTAAGAACAGCAACTTCTTTCTTGCAAGGGAATCAAGGGTGATGTTGGGGTAGTGCATTCTCCTTTCACGTCTTGGTGAGATTCCATGGGAAATCAACAGTGGTGCACTCTTAGCGTGCACTCTCCTCTCACCTTTGTGTGATTCCATGGGAGATCAAGTGTGGCATACTGGTAGGGCACTCCCCTCTCTGATCCCTAAAGTCTTGGGTTCAATTCTCCTGCATCACATCATTCACATGTGAGTAGAGTTTGTTAGGGCTGGTCTCTACCATGATTCAAAGGTTTTTCTCCAGGTATTCTTAAGTTAAATTTCTTTAGA
This sequence comes from Actinia equina, assembly GCA_011057435.1. Classification (NCBI taxonomy): domain Eukaryota; kingdom Metazoa; phylum Cnidaria; class Anthozoa; order Actiniaria; family Actiniidae; genus Actinia; species Actinia equina. The sequence continues at coordinate 345,356 of WHPX01000446.1, forward strand.
CTCAATTTTTAAAGTATTTCACACAATTCTGGATTTTGAGCTGCACATAATTTAGTAAAAGTAAACATAGAAATGTAGGTCGAAATGCCTTGAATCCAGTCAGAATTGAACCTTGTTCAGTCAAATCCTTGCCTTGCTGGTCATCATTTTAACCAGTAATGTTGAGAAGAAATGAGGTGTGACTAAGCTCAACTGACAACTAGCTAGGCAACTGACTGGCCACTATATTTAGCCCTGATACACTTCCTTTACGAACATGTGAGATATTAGTTGTGCCTTGACTTGGATCAGTCCAAAGCTTGATGTTCTTGTGAACAGAGCCCTATAGATTTGTACAGGAAAGATGTCTACAGGATATATATTTTATTAAATGTCTGTTTGCTTTTACTTCTAGTGGAACCACAACTTCATTATTTGGGTACAAGATTAACACCTTGGATGCTGTAGCAGAGCTCATCAACCTGAAATCTGTACTCAAAGCCAACAAACACAAAGTCTTCAATACCCAAAAATAATCATTTTCATTCATTCTTGAATATAAAAATCATATCTTGAATATAAAGTCATATCGTGCAATTTTAAATGCAGATACCAAGAAAATATTTTCACTCCTTGAGTTTTCTAAGTATTTGCAGTGATATTAGGTTTATAATATATTAACAAATTTATTGTTTAATTAGGTGCTGTTTCGTTCCAATGATTAAGGTGAAAACATGCTGCAAAACCATGTTGGTACTTGAAAAATAAAATTCGGAATTCTCGTTTCGTTTTCTGGCCATCCATTTAATCATTAAGATGCTTTGAGGGTACCCATTTGAGTGGAAGTTTGCATTGGTAGAAATTAAAAAGGGTCTTGATATTGTGGAGGTAACATTAAAAGTATTTTTATTACGAGGATCCTAAAGCAGAGCATTTACAGAGCAACTAATATAATGCCATATATTGTGTCCTGCAAATTTTGTACAAAAGACATTTTCTCATTTATTTTGAATATTTGATTGTTTAAATCATTTCCCTGGTGTAGAAGAATGTTAAATAATGATGCTGTTGTTATAATTCTACCCTTAATAATAATTCGACTGGTATAGTAGAAATTTTGCTCTTAGCATTTGATCTGTCACCTTGTGATTTCCCAAAATGCATCTTTTTAAAAGTTATACTTTAAAAACCAAGAAATTAAACTAGCTATGTATATTAGACAAAATATAAAACAGATTAAACCAATTTTGTGGAAAAAAAAATTCATAATAAAAAAAAATCATTTTGATAGTTTTGGAATCATTATGATAGATGTTGTAAAAAGTTCAAATGTTTCGTTTAACAAGAGACCCAATCACTTTTTTCCCATTTTAAACCACATTCCATTCCCTTGAAAGCAATTTTTGTGTTTATCAGTAATTAAGAATAATTCAATAAGTATAGTATACGTGAATGATATATTGTGTCTGAACTGGGAAAACAGTGATTGACTTGATTGATTTAGGTTCAAATTTTTCAAAATTATTGTGTGTGTGTACAGCTAAGAGTAGAACTTGAGTACAACTAGAGATTGCTCTTATTGGTACTTTCCTATCCTATTAGCCCCCTTTAAAAAAATGCTGAGTGATGTTTCACCTCACCAGTTTTAATAATCTTTGGTAATAGGTTTGAGTTAACTTCTTACCCATACTTTCCATTGTTGTAAGAAAATTTAAAACAAGTTTCTCATGTTTGAGAAAACTATTGAAATAAAATCAAAATGCAATAACATTTTAAAATCTGTTTATTATTGTCATTATTATCTCGCCACGGGCTGTAGTCACCACTTGGTCTGCAGTGTTCAGGTTTTTCAAAAAGATGGTCCAGTTTATTGTATTTAGTATATGTAATAGGACTCCATGCATAATTGGAGGAAAATTCCGAGGCCTGACAAAATCTGATGAGGCTGTAGACAGAGTCCAATTTGTCAGTCAGAGGAATTTGAGTGATTGAGGAGCATGAAATCCCAATCCCAATTACATAGCTACCTAATTAATCTCACATCAACAAGACCTGTTCAATTAAGAAAATAATTGGACAGTTACCTATATGGGATTAATGAGAAGCTGTATAATTAATTGTGTAATACAGTAATGTAAGTAGAGCTGTCAAGATTGGCCAAAACAAACCATAGTTTTCATTGTCGGCTTGTTCTTCTGTTTTGTTCATTTTGTTTCTCGTTCTAATTTGTATTCAACTAACTGGGTTAGATCTTGTTAGAGCCTCAACATTGCCTGTGAAATAAATTATTTTTTGTTAGGCGGAAAATGGTTCCGAAGATAAAAAGCTGTGTGGTTAAAACTGGACCAACCGTACTGGTCACTACAGCCCTGCCGTGCTTAATTTAGAAGCTTCTTGCCTGTTGAAGGAATTTCCAGTAGCTGTTGAGGAACTCCTGTGGATCCTCCCAGTGAGGATAGTGGCCAATACCAGGTGCGAGCTCTGTGTTTGTTGCTTTGGGTACTTTGGTTCTGTAGGAGAGTAGAATGGAAATGAAAATGGGATGTGAGAATAGAAAACCATATGATAAACCTCTGTATGTGAGAGGGAAAAGTAGGACAAAAAACACAAGCTCTTTTATTTATTTTTAACAAAATGATATAGTATTCTCATCCTCTTAACTAGCTTAGTTTTCAAGATTAAGGAAAAAAACAAATCAAATGGGCCAATTAAATTTAGTATTCTAACCTTACACCTCTTAACCAGTAGATGTGCCAATTGAATGGAAAATGAACCCAGAAATGGAAAGAACACCCCTAGATGTACCCACACTAAAGGAGCAGTGATAGTGAGAGGGGGTAGAGGGTGCACCTTCGAGCACATTTAAAACATGAACCCTTTGGCTTGAACGAATTGTGCAACCACTCAGCTCCCCACGTTAATGTTATTGAACTAAAATAAATTACCTTTTTTTACTAACAATCTGGCAAAGTTTCAGCTTACCATGTTGAATACAGGAGAAATAGTATTCAATATAATTTGAATAATAGAAAATGCAATGCCATGGAAAATGTGTTGACAGTCTTACCTAAACCTATCTAACATTGCTGGAGGATTCACTGGATCAGAAGGTCCATAAATCAAATGAACTGTGTCAAACAATGAAACAATTTCCTATGAGCTTGCAATATATAGGATTTCATGTATGGGTGTCTGGGAAGGATGGGAGGTGTACTGTGCCACTGATGAGCCCCCTGTCACATGACTATGGTTGTGAGTTTGACCAATCAGACTAGCCATCACATGTAGGTAGTGTTGCTGGTTGGTTCTATTCTGTGCTGTGCTTATCCTCTTTTCACTAAACTTCACAAGGAGGGGTTACTTTATTGAAGGATTAATGCAAGTAAGAATATACCTCATGCATGATGACATTTCATGCCTTTCCAGAATCACTTTCGGTAGCATTTTTGTTTGCTAACTTTCACTATTGTCTTGGTTTTCTCAAAGGAGTTTTGACATTTGAGTATGAAAAGAGATTGGGAAAAGGATTTTGGTAGTTTAGTTAAGTTTAGTCACTTACTTGGGACAGAAGACGTCTGTAAGGCACCCACCCATCTTTCTTTGTGTTCTTTTCTTTGACTGATGTATTGAAGTAAGCTAATGATCAAAAATATTATTGATTATATTAATTTATATATTAGACCCAACATAAGCTTACCCTATTATAAAAAAGAGCCTAACCAGAAAAAGTTGACAGCCCCAACAGAAACAAGCAAATTGACGAGTTATCCAAAAAGATTAATGTTCCGGGTCTTTCTTGGTGTTGCAAGATCTATAAGTATTGTATTCTGGGTTGCCATTCTTTTCTTTAAAGGGTAAGCTCCAAACTCATTGTTCATTGTCCTTGGTATCGTTTTATTGTCTTCAAAGGCTCGGGTGCCCTACAACACCAAGAAAATAGCAAATAGTCCTAGTTAGGGACTTGATTATATTGGGTAAGGTAGTTGTTACCAGGATTAACCCCTAGACATATTTTTCCTTACTTTGGTACAACAAGATGGCCATCTTTGTATCTCACTAAGGAATAGAAATCCAACAGCTCATCTGCTGTGGGTTTGGATCGTGGTCCAAAAATTTCTGAAAAACTAGGAATACAAATAGTAATCAAATGTAGTTGTTGCTGTTGTTGTGTTTTACTTGCTTCTGTAGTTGTTGCTGCAGCTATTGTAACTTGCTGCTGCTAATGTGGTTACCTTTGTCATTGTTGCTGCTGCTGCTATTGCTGCTGTTGCTGTTACTTTTTGTGGCTGCTATTGTTGCTGCTGCTGTTTTTATTGTTGTTGTTTGTGGGTGCAAGATGCAAAGTACAAGCTGTATTCTATTTTATTTATGCACGGGATAATGTTTCATTTTGCCTCATTACCTTTCATTAAGTCAGTTTTCTAAGTCTCTTTGTTTCATTTTTTTCTGTACTTATAAGGTTTTTCCATTTCATTGATTATTCAGATTTCCAGTATAAATTCACTAGAACTAAGTTTTTGTAGTCAGCCCAAGTCAAGTTTGCAGCAGTTTGCTTTGTAAGTATTTTCTCATTATTTCCACCGGTTCTTGAGTTCTTGATTTACTTTAGTTACTCTCTAATATATTTAACTTATATATTTATTTATCGTGGAAACCAGTATTTAAGGTATTAAAACTCCTGGTTACAACCCAATGTGTAATAATAAGTTTATGGTTGCACCCACATTGCTGTAGTTGCTGTTACTGCTGTTTTTGTTTTTGTTTTTGCTGTTATGGTTTATTATTGCTACTGCTGTAGTTGAGGTTGCTCAATTGCTGCTCATAACAGTCAGTGTTTCATTAGGCAGCTTTCACAAAATTTACTAACCTTACTTTAAAGATTGGAAAACTCATCAGTCGTGAAAGACCAGGACCAAGCCAACTGATCAACATTAACTAAATATTTAAGAAATATGAATTTTAATAAACAAATGATAGTGGCAGATGTCTATGGTGCATATAATATTATGGAGCCAGGAGTTATTTTAATGAGCAAACTTGTTGATGTTACCTTTTGAATTAGTCTTGGAAAGTTTGTTTCTGGAAATATTCCTAACAGACCAATGAAGAAAAAAAAGAATGTTATTAATGGTAAGTGCAATCAAATTATCAGTCATACCAAGCTATTGAGAAAATTTAATTTTAATCCAATGCTAGCCTACTTAGATGCAGGTTTTTTTTAGCCAAGTTACAGTAATTTATCCTAGCACTGACCTCCATTTGAGAGACACAAACTTTGAATCCTTAGAACATTTTCTTGTTGGCTGTTCTTTCTTTCCTCGTACCTAAAAAAATAACCATGATATTACAAGACCATTTTCATATTTTATTTAATACTTTATCTATTTAGTTTTATTATGTTAGGGCATCTTTGAAAATCACTTTTGTGAATGAGCTTCCCTTAATAAAGATTGTTATCGACATGGTCCAAAAAGCATCTATATACAAGCATTACATACCTTTAATTGATATCAGGGTTCATCAAGGTCATTTTGTTGGCAAAATCAATTTTCCCCTAAACATTGCTATTGTGAAACTCCTTTCAAAAGCATGTCTAATTACCTAGCTTCTATATGCAGACATTCTTAGGGTGTGTCAGGCGATGTTTCCCTTCCCAAGAGTATGGCATACATTCGGGGCCAAAAATCGAACTTTGCATTTTACATTGTACTTTCTGTTTTTTTGCCAACATTATGGTTTTGACATACAACTTTGAATTTATAAATGCTTAGTTTTCATATTCGACTTCCAACATTTCTTATTCTACTTGCTAGTTTTGCTATTCCGATCTATACCTTTGTTATGACATGCAAGATTTCTCATTCGACATCCAACCGCAATCCAAGAGATAAATGTATCGCGGACTCATTTACTGTTGTCCCCCACCCCCAAGTAGGATATGTCAAAACGCTCCCCAGTGGGGTAGGCCAGGAAGCAACACTCCATCCTGGACGTTTGAAATTTTTGTCACAAATTGCAATGGTGGACGTACATTTTGAAGGCAGCTCCTACCATCTCGGTCACAAAATTGTCAATATCAAGACATACTACCATTCTTTGTAGGTAGTCTAACTTTAAAACCACTGGTTGGAAGTCTGTCGAGACATCTCCTGAGAGCGCTGAGAAAACGCTATGAACGGCTTCAATCAAATGCATTATGTCGTCCATGTTTACACTCGCTATAAGGAAATTTTAAGTTAATTCGAGTTGTTTGGAAGAATCAAAACTAAAAAAAAAATAGTATCAACAATGATGTAGAATTAATTATTACGGTAATTTAAGCTTTTAACGCACATTCATTCATTCATTTATTGAACTTACTTGTTACTTTATATGAAAGGAAAACTACGTCCACCATTGCAATTTGTGACAAAAATTTCAAACGTCCAGGATGGAGTGTTGCTTCCTGGCCTACCCCACTGGGGAGCGTTTTGACATATCCTACTTGGGGGTGGGGGACAACAGTAAATGAGTCTGTGATACATTTATCTCTTGGATTGCGGTTGGATGTCGAATGAGAAATCTTGCATGTCATAACAAAGGTATAGATCGGAATAGCAAAACTAGCAAGTAGAATAAGAAATGTTGGAAGTCGAATATGAAAACTAAGCATTTATATTTTCAAAGTTGTATGTCAAAACCATAATGTTGGCAAAAAAACAGAAAGTACAATGTAAAATGCAACGTTCGATTTTTGGCCCCGAATGTACGCCATACAAGAGAGACCCTAACAATGTTTGTATAGGCTAGTTATTACCTGGCTAGCAATTCTTGTGCAACTGTGTCGCCAAGATCATGTGCTATGATGTGAAAATCTACCACACCAAGTTCCTTTAGCATTAATTCATATATTATAGCTTGTTCATCGACTGTGTAATTCCTGTCCAACTATATAACACATAAAAACATACGTATTATAAATTGTATACATTTTCCGAAAGCTAAAAAAGAATTAAAATAAATTTAGCAGAAAAATGGAGTATTCCAGCACATTTTTCATGTTTTGGTTTCCCAGCATTTGTGTAGGGATTTAGTAATTTTTTTGATTGACAGAAGCCAGAAATCAAAAAAGTCTCAAAAGTTATTGAGATGAAAGAAAACATAGTCTAACATGTATTTACTCACAGGTTTGTCACTAAATCCAAGCCCCAGCATGTCTAAAGCTATTACACGACCAAACTTTGCTTTTAAGGAGTCCCATATCTGGGGAGAGACAAGCAATATTAAAACTATGGCCAAATGTTAAAATGATTACATGTTGAAAACATGATCATATGTTGAAAACAGGAGGAGGGCAGGGTAGCCCTTTTCTCTGGCACTTTGCAGAATGACCACCCCCCCGTTAATGTATGTAAATGAACAATTGACATGCATAAACTAGCTTTCACCTTGGACCAGTCAAAACTGCTAGTTGGAAAACCATGTATACACACAACAACTTGGTTTTTATCACCAGCACCTAATTCATCTGAGATAAAACCAATAGAATATAAATCAATATTCATTACATCAACTTCCTGACAAAAATCAGTGGATGAAATTCAAATTTCACCTTTATAAAACACTGCAAGTCCTTCATAACTTAGATATTTTCCACTACTTCTCCATTTCTTTAGTCTTTGGGATACCTCTGGAGGGGGAAAGTTTAAATATACAGCAATCGAAACCACAAAAACAATAAGAAATACTTGTGATTTGGCCGACATATTTTGAGTATCTTCGCGCTCTTTTTGCCCAATGCAAAAAAACTCCCAGGCGTTACTCGAAAAATTCATATACCGCGAAATGCGTTTTGGGATAAAAATATTCAGTTTGTTAAAAAAAATATTCCTATATATTCTTACTTCTGAGAGCCTTTTCCTAGGGTGTTAAAACAAAGGCAAATCTTATTTTGAGCTTGAGATTTTAAATGCAATAAGGAATCTTTTATTACTTTCGTTGGGCTACCTGTGTTATAACCGGAAATGTTTCCTAAACCTTATTTTTGCTTTTAAATTAGACCTAAGAAATATTAATAATTCTATCAATGATAAGATACGTTGACTTCAAGCTATGGTTAAATGAAAAGCCAAATATGTTATTATTTAATATTTTTTTATTAACTTTTAAAAATTGGTTTCCATGGCAGCCAAGTGTCCGCGCATTAAACAAGGAGGTAACCGCGCGATCTTGAACTGACAAAAAATGTCTTCGACGAGTCGAGCAAAGAAGATCAATGTAAGAAAAACCTCGAAAAAATCCACGAAAACATTCTTAAATCTCCTATAAAATAGTTGATATGTCCTCGAGGATCCTTGATCTATGAGCATTTGATGTTTATTTTGTAGGTTCTTGACAAGAAGATCCCTGAAAACCCGAAATACAAACATGTTAAAGCGACCGTTGATACTGGCAAGTTGTCTTGTTTGGAATATCATTGAAATTATACTCATTTTTCTATCATATTTTTTTGTTCATAAGCATTTTTAATCCTATATTTTTCAGGTTCTAGTGTTACAAAGTATATGGAAAGGATCGAAGACATGAGAAAAAGTATGGTCGCTGCTCCAACTTGTAAAAGAATGCATTAATATAATGCCTCTCTTCATGTTTCTATGCTAAGCTTATAAAATAATCGCTTGTACTTCTACTTTCTATCCTTTATACCTCTGAAAGAATTTATTTTGTATACTGTTTACCGTTTCGTTATATCTACATTTCTTTTCATACAAAGAACTGCATTAATAACGCAGTAGAAGTGTGTTTGCTAATGAAGTTATTTTTTGAGTCATTAACACCTGCTAAGAATCTCTCTCTTATAATTTACAAAACCGTTAAGTCTCAAGTACTTCGACATTCCCTTTATTAATCTTTATTCTTCTTTTCTACCCTTTTTTAGACTATAAATTTCGAAAAGATGAAATTTTCAAGCGAATGAAAGTCTCAACTTTTGCCCAACTTGTAAGTCTTTTATCATGGTGTCACCGGAATAAATAGAAATCCCACTTCAAAAACTTTCTCTAAAGTATTCATCTATAGAATTTTTGTGATTTAGGTTTTGCAAGTTGCACAAGTGATTCAAGTTGAGGAAGACAGAGAAAATTTAATTTCTGCTGCAGGTAAGAACTTAGCATATGAGTTTATTGATATGCACAACCATACAGTACCTCTAGCAATTAAGTAAACCCACTTTTTTGAGTGGATAGCTTTGGTTCAATAGACAGCTAGATGCAAGATCCCAGAATTTTCTTCTTAAATTTACTGTAAGACAAGCTTCTCCAGTGGATTCTCCAGTGGATAAGAGAACACCAGGTGTCCCAAAGGTTTCTAACTGATAGCTCTTACAGTCGCACCTCTGGCAACTGTAATGTATAATTTCGGTGAGCAATGTTTAGAGAATCCAGAAGAAATCTCAGTTTCTGTATTTTATGATCATAGGTAGTGAAATGTCAGATACATCAACCTTAATTCCAGATGAGAAAGAAATGGAGGAAAATGTTCCGCCATTGATATTAGGTGACGAATATGAAAGGCCTAACACATCTGGTACTGAGACTTCCAGGTCTACTCTTCACGGGTATGTAACTATTAAATCTAGTTTCATCCCAGAAAGAAAAAAAATTATTAATATATACACATTTAGTGTTGTACTGGGAAATACGCCACTTGTATTTTTTGTACAAACTACATCCGGGACATCTCGACAGTGACATATATTTCATATCTCCTCACTAGTGAAGATATCGATGTTGTCTTTATCAAATTTTTTGTAATGTTTTCAACAAGTTTTTGTTTGTGAATGTGTCTAGTTAAAAAAATGCATATGGCTTAAAGATATGAAGTTTATCTTCTCTTGTTAAAACATTTTTCACTTGTTTGTTATGCTCACATGTAAAATTATTTTCACTACTCAAAGATAAACTTTATATCTCTGTGCCACCGTGTGATATTCTCTATATATCTTATTAGTAACCAAATTAGTGGACCAATGAAAATTCCTGTATTCCAATTGGTTACACTACATCTTCATGAGATATGGGTTATTAAGTATGACATCTAGTATTGTGGGCTAGAAACAAGTAATTCTTTCAGATGGTAGATCTATTAATGTTAGTTATTAATTATTAATGTCTAACCAATATTTTTGGACAAAAGAAATATTACACTTCTAGTATACTGAGCTGTACTAAACTCTTGAATCAAGTTTGGCTGTACTGTAGTTCCAGTTTTTTTAAATGAATATTAAAACGTTGCAGTTTTTCTTTATCTCCTACTTAACCACATAACTATGAATAACTATGGTTCTATTTTTTTACATACAGTAGTTCCAGTTATAAAACTATTATTATATATATTTTATTATCACTATTAATGACTATTATATGTTATTAATTGTCATTCAGCTTAATTCATGGTGTGGGTGAAATAGATATGAAGGATAAAGAGAAGCATGATAACAACGGCCCTCAAACACCACAAGTACAAACTTCCACATATGCTCCTGATATAGCATCCATGCCATATTTACTTCTTGACATCAGAGAGAAAGATGCATTTGACAAGTGTCATATTATTGGAGGTAATCTTACTTCAATAGCACAGTAGAACGTTAATTATAATAATACAAGCACAAAGAGTACAGTGGTATGGGTAACATATGCCATCAATTCGTTGTCTTCCACTGCTGTGAGTCCTACGGGTCGGTTGCTGGTTTGAGCCCTGTGGACGCCATGCATGATTTAATTTTGTTTGATGTGTTTTTCCCTCCTTCACCATAAGGGTTTTTCTTTGGGTCCTCCAGTTTTCTCACTTCCATAAAAATCAACATGAAAATTGAGCGATGTGTGCATAAAATAGTTTAATGTTAGTGGTAGTAAGTGTGAGTGAAAATAGGCCCACATCAGGGTAATGCTGTTAAAAATAATCAGCCTGCTCTAAGAAATAATAGATTATTATTTCTACGTGTATCTGACACTATTGCTACACATTCATCATGACAAAAAGGGGGATAGGATAATCAGCACTGTTTTACCATCATTTACATATGTCTTTCCATGGTTGCCTTTAAGTGTTAAAACAATATCTAATTGATTGTCATCAACGACCATTTGATGCATTTTACATGTGTCATGTAATTAGAGAGGTCATCAAACTTAAATACAATCAAATTTAACATTTAGTTTACTTTTGCTTTCTTTCAGCATTAAACTACCCAGCTAGCATGCTGTCAAGATCTTATAACTACTTTACAAAAGAAATCCTTATGTTTGTATCCTTTAATAGATATCATAATATATCACATTCTTTAATCACTAGGGCATCATTTACAGGATAACCTGGAAAAAAAAACCTTGAATTAAGGGAAAGAACTTTATAGAGTCCAGGAATTGAACCGGAGACCCCAGAGGCAATAAGGCAATTATATACTACTGCTACACCATGCTTGATTCCTTTAGCATTGAAACAGAGCTTAATCATTTGGATGTATTTTTCTGATCATTGTAAGATTCATGAATAATTGATGAGGTTCTAAGCCAATCCAGCTTTAGAAATTAGGTCACATGACCTTACAATCGGATGTTGATTAGATACAACCACTGTTCTCATACACACTAGTGTATCTAATTAATAGTTATAGTCATAAATTCAAAAATTCCCCAAGGATTTACTACTTATTAGTGAATTTCCGGCTCATGATTGTATAGCTGATACAACACAGCCACTCATTGTAAGCATTACATATCTACTAGGTGAGTGGCTCTTGTCACTCATCCAGTGCCTCAATTGCCTGTTTCAACATGACTACCTTTCTTTGACACCAAAGTAGAAAAATAAAGTTGGTAAGATAATTATTTTGTACGATGAAGATGAACGGTTAACAGGACCTTCTGCCACCACTTTTGTCCAGCGAGAAGTGGACAACTTGTTTGTCCTGTCTGGAGGTATGCTTGACATTAATGAAGAAATAGAAAACAGTGTCCATGCTCTGTGCTGTCATAAAGCATGCTGCCAGAAAATTAGAGATGTAAATTGAAAAACACTCTGTTTAGTGCAAATGTATACAGTCATGTTTCTCAACACTTATCATCAGTGTTCTACCAATATGGCAAGTACTTTATAGTTGCACACAACACATTTACAGCAAGCAGGTTTTATTAATTTTTTGTATAGAATACAAATTAGAATGTATAATCATTATTTTGGACACTGAAACAGGGTTAAAAATAATTGCCAGCCAGTCTCTGGTCATGATGGCCATGGCCAAATTAGTTTCAGCTCGGTCATACCCCATTTCTGGCACTTTTTCTTTGTGCTCTGACTCGTAAAGTGGCACAGTGACTATCTTAAATGATCAATGAAAGTCATCTTTACGATATTTTATTTAAAGCATACTGTAAAATGGAGAATTCGAAAGAGTACTAAAAAATCAATTTAGAATTAGAGTATTTATTGTTTTGATTTCTCCCTTTACAGGATTGAAGGTCTTAGCAAAGAAATTTGGCGACTGCATGATTACAGGAAAGCTGCCAGCATCATGTATACCCACCCCTCCCCCCTCAAGAAAGGGATCAGGAAAACAACGACTTCCACAGCCCTCCACTCCTGGGACCCAACAACACTATAACTATTTTACATATGAACGTATCCTTTGTCATCACATACATGTATTTTTATTAAATATTTCACTTTTCAAAAGTCTAAAGTTTATTCAGCAATTATTCGCTGAAGGCAAAGTGAATATCAGGGAATAATAACTGAAAACAAAATTGAGGTTATTATTCCCCATATTCACTCAGCCTGAGGTGAATAATTGTTTTAGCATAAATACACACTGAGGCAATTCTTTCAAAAAAATTAAAAAAAGAAGATAAAACTAGACACATTTAAAACAACGAAGCAGCTGGCCGCCATTTTGGATTATTGCTGGAGGTAATTATCAAGCGATAATCAGCGCGCGAGATTTTCAATAATAATCTGTGTATTTTTTTATACTAAAAATAATTGTTTTCCTTTGCAGCCGCTATTAGTGATGTCATGCAGTGTTGCTTTGCAACTCTAATAGTGCCTGCATTGGAGACTAATGAATAAAATGACAAGAAGATATCTTTGTACGAGAGAGCACAAATAAGGGAGGGAAATTTCTGGATACCGTGCATGCCATGTGAATTCCTGGTTGAGCTATTTTTAGGAACAGGATGCTGTTTAAATTCCACCTTACCCTACTCCCGCACACTCTTTCTTTTTGTTGTTAGTATTGTCCCTTTAAAATGAGATCAAAATAACAAACAGAAAGAGAGCACTTTAATATTTACATTTTTCTTTCAAAAATGCACATGTCCTCACACAATTATTAATAATATGGCAAATGTGCAGCTGTTGTTTTCAAATTGGTTAAAATCTTTAACAAGAATAAAGAACTTGAAAAAATCCAAGAAAAACTGGATGACGAACTACTCAGCCAAGATAGCAAGAGTAAGTGTCAACTATATTATTTTGATTAAAGTGGAATAAATTGAATAAAAAACCTTCTTATATTATCAATACCCTGATACAACCTCTGGGCTGATCAATGTCAAGGCATGGCTAACTCACAGATCCAACCCTGAAACAACCTCTGGGCTGATCAATGTCAGGGCCCAGCAAGTTCAAATATCTAATAAAAGTTAAGCTTGTTTGATTTTGCAAAGGGAGAAAAGCTAGAGAATAGGAGAAAACTCGTTTTGAAGGGAGACTAGACTATCAAACTCTACAAGTTATCGTAGATTTAAACTAGTTTCACTAGCCATCATCTATCAAACTCTACTCTAATCGAAATTGAAATAAATAAAATTATTGTAGTTTTTAAGAATTAAAGTATAATAGTACACCAATTCATAATCATAGTAAGTTTAAACAGAAAGAATTATATGAATTCTAATGTCAAATAAAATAACTTTTCAGGTCGATTGAGTTCCCGTGTGTCAAGCCGGTCAGCAGTAAGCTCAGCAAGCAGTCGGTTGTCTACAGCATCTTCAGCATCTTCAAATAAAAAGTCTGTTTGGAAATAAATAACTTCACATCAATAATCGCAGGAGTGTAGCCCGTGAAGACAGTGATCTAGCATGTTTGGATCTATTTTTAATGTTTTCAACATCATTATTGACTGTCAATATGCAGTTGGAATTCTCCAAATGAATTACAATAACAATAATTATTAATGGAGTTAGAAATGTGTGCAAACATTGGTACTTCTCACTTAATTTTGAGTCTGGCTGGATAAGATGGCTCCCCATAACACTTTTGGCTGTTTAAACACTTCTTGAAATCAAACTATCTTAATAATATCTCAATTGCTGCTGAAGCAAACAAACAAAATTAGCAAAGCGTATGTCAAAAATTATACATGCAACTATGGTTCTGCTGTTTGACTCCAGGAAAATATTTTACAGTAGTGGAACACAGCATTATTCTAGGGCTTCTATATATAAGTAATAGATAATTTGATATCTTACACAAGTATGAAAATTATACTTGATTGACAGTTAGCAACCATGTCTATAGCTCACTTAAATGTCAGATTATGTTGACCCAGAAAATGTGTTGGGAAGGGTATTAGTAAGCTAACACTATTATCCTTGTAGAGATATCTTTCATGGAAGAGAACTAATGTAATGAGAGCAAAATTAATGTAAAATGTGAATGAAAATGTCTAGAATGAATATTGACTGTTTTCTTGTGTTATTCCAAGGTTATGAACCCAAAAACTTAATAACAATACTTGCAACAATTCATCTCACTTAGCAGTTAAACTTCTCAACAGTTTGTGCATTTGAATGGATGAAATAAATATTTTGAATCAATTTTTATTTATCAGTTTAGTCGTTTTTAATTTGTGTGTCCTGATCCCAGGGGAGGGACTCCCATATAAAAGGGGGCAGAGGTCCTCATCGGAAATTTCAAAAATGACCCCTAAAAGGGACCTGTATTTTGGGATGATGGGCGTGGCAGAAATGAAATTTCACCCCTAAGAGGGACAAATCGATAACACATTTTTTTGTTTGGTTTCTCGATTTTATTTGCATCAAACGCTGTCTGCTCTAACGAATTTATGATGACGTCGTCCATACAAATCGCTTGCCTTTTTGTAGATCTTATACCCTTAAAGGGACCACAAAATTCGTTAAAAGGAGGACCCCCGCCCCCTTTCATAAGGAAGTTAACCTCCCCACCTTCCCCCAGGTCCTGATTGGTCGAAATGCTAAAGTATCTATAATGCATACATGGTCTGGCCACAGTATTTCTTTTTCTGAGCAGCTCTGAATTTGTATGCGTTTTTATACAAAAAAAAAAATTTCTTAATCCTCTGATATCAAAAAATTAAAACCTTTTATTCTCTACATTTTGTCAAAAAAAATTAGGAAGATAGCGGCCACTTTTATAGATCTGTGGTCGGATTATGGAGGTACACAGATTGTCCAGGTGCGACTGCAGTATGATATCCGGCGGTATAAAAGTCATTTGGTATGCGTGTTATTACTACTGCACATAACAGACTTGCCTCTTCTTGTTTGATGGATTCATACACACGATCGCTTTAGAATATTGATTTTAAAGATTTTGAATATCAGTAATGGCCTCTGTCTAGGCTTCTTTGCACTTAATGAGTTCAGCTGAGGAGACCAGTGTCGCAGATCTGCAAGAACTACTTCAATACTTCGCAAAAAACACGTACAAAGCTCGCGGAACTGAACCTAAAGTAAAGCGTAATTTCATTTTTAATTCATTTTTACGTTAAATAATTTTCACTTACCCTAATTGAAACCTTCTTTACCATACTTGTACTTATCTAATTTTACAGATAGAACTTATTCAGAAAAAATGCCATAATCTGTTCGCCAAAGATTACAAATTTTCGGTAAGTTGTTTTCAGTCCCGGTTGTGCTGTGTTGTCAACATGACTGTCATAAATGTTATTTTTCCCATCAATGAAATATTTTCATAAGACGAACTTTCTTTAAAACGCAACATTTCACTTAATCAAAGCCAGGTCTGTCATTTTTTTAGTTGTAGGGTACTAAATTGATCTTTTTTCCAGACAATTTCTAACGAGGCCGGTGAATTGTGTGGCCACTACCCGATAAAGCTAGTCATCCTCGAATCGGAAGCCGGGCAAGACCAGGACAAGTAAGTAAAGAAAATCCTAATTTTCTCATCCTGTTATAAATTCTGCCCATTGATTTACCATGAATCGCGGATTGATGGTATTCTTGGTGCAGTTTTGGGGATTTTCTTGGTTTTGTTTATAATCTACGTGTCACAAGGTATACTACGTACTCTCATAGACACGTGACTGTTCAGTGTTTTGATCATCTTGTCGATCGATCCTCGTTCCAATTTTGTTTTTTTTCCATTTTTGCCCCTCTTCTACGCGGATTTTTATTAAACCTTTACCTTAATAAATGAACCTTTTCATGGCCAATAAATATATATATATTTTTGAGTTATAATTAGAACTTGCATATTTAGATATTTTTGAATACATAAATATTGTTCAATTTAGTACATTGAATAAATATGTTTTGCCGCGATTGAGCCTGTATTGTCCTGTATTATACAGTTTAAATTTGTACACTTCTGATAAGGTCTTCGTATATTGTTTAATTTTATTTCAGAATAAATGAGAGCTCAAATCTTAGAGAGCTGTTTATGAAGGCAAGGTTTGCAAGATGTCGTTCCAGATTTGTTATTCCTGTGATATTATTTGAAAACAAGGTATCTATAATCTTTAGAAATGAAATTTTCAAGAAATTATGATTGCATAAGAATGATTATCAGAATTATTCAAATGCATTTTTCTAATTTTAGTAATGTTTTATATTTTGAAACACTATTTTTTTCAGAATATTTGTCGATCAGCAACTTTATCAAGTGCTGCAGAAATATTTGGTCGTTCAAGTTATGACTTTATATTTGCAGGTAAGCATATGCATTTACGGTGCATTTTTTTACGATAAAATAATTAGGTGTACCCTTTGAGCAGAGTCTCCTTTTGGAGTTAAAAGAAGACTAAGGTAAATTAGGTGCAAAAGGTGTTCTTGAATGTGAAAAAGGCATACTTGAACTTTTGACACTTTATGAATGCTGTAAGTAAATGCTGTGAATATTCCAGTAGTATTCCAAGTTAGCTTATTTTATCTAATGAATATGAGTGGTCTAATGATTAGGAGGAGAGAGTATTCCAGTTGAAGAATCCAAGCCTGAAGATGCTGCAGAATACTACCAAGGGTATATTCATAAATCCACAATATTTTGTAAAGTATTATTTGAGTGTAATTTAAGAAGGAAATTACTCCAACTTACCATTAATAGGCATTTTCAATTTTTACACAAACCTGTGGCTATAACCTGCAGCCATAAATATTTTTTTCTCTTTAAACCATCAATCAAATTTAATCATTTGAACCTTTTACTAAATTCCCATTGGCCACTCACAAATACTGATTTTGGAAAATATTGAAAATTGAAGTTAAATAATTAAGAATATGGTCCTTTATTATCCACTCTTTATGTCGTAGTTTGCATAGTTTTTGTTTTGTTTTTGTTATGTTAGTAATGACTGGGCACTGTTTGACCGTATCCGAGGCCAAGACATAAAACTTCTTAAAGAACTTAAAGTTGGTTATATTTTTGACCTGATGATGGAGAAGAAAAAAGTCAAGTATGGGATGAAGTATGTTTATTTTGTTGTTGTCATGGTACCTTTGTCATATCAGTGATATGTGGCATATTTTTAAAAATTTTTTTTCCATTTCATGACATCGTTTCTGTTAACTCTACCTCTGATCTTCTCTTTCTTCTTTCTTTCTTTCTTTCTTTTCCTCACCTTTCACTTCCTTCTCTTTGATCGTATCTTCTAAGTAATGTCTAATAAACGAGCGAGTTTATTAAAATATGGCTTAAAAAACTCATGATGTAAGTTCTCATATTGTACCGAATTCTTTACCAAATGAACCAAGTTTGATAGAGAAAATCCAAGTTCAAGTTCATGCAAATGAAGACGAATCTATATGGTACCATCTATATCAGATATAAAACCTCGGTTCATGGTCATGATTTCTATTGTGTTTCCTTCATGAATTAAACAATAATATAAGTATTGATCCCCCCGTTTCTTAATCGCTTTGGCTTTCCCATCATCTTCTCTCATCTATCATTTTCCTTTGCTTCCCACTTCCCGCATCATATTATGGGAACACTGGGGTTAAGAGTGAGATGTCAGATTCATCAGCTTTCTGCTTCCGACAAGAAGAAGGTTTTGTTAATAAGAATATTTGAAAAGCAAGGTCTATATTCTATTTTGTATAATTATTTCCACAGTGTAACCTCATCAGAAAAGGTAGACAAAGCTAATCGCTATTCAGACTTCTGTCTTTGTTGTGTTCCATACCCTGGATGTGAATTCTTCAGAGATTTTAAAGGGAAAGGTTACAGTGCCGATGGATTGTATTTTGACTGGAAACAAGTAAGACATAACCTTACTAATTTCTTTCAAGCTTATTATTGTTATATAATTATCTTGTCCTGGTATTATAGCTCTTAATAATGTTCATGCTTTCTAGTTATTGCTTGGCCACATAGCTTGCTTTACTATCGGTGTTGCATTCACTTGTGTTTCTCACTTTTGCCCCACCCTCCCTTCTCTGGGAAGCAGAGATAGTAGGTATAAACCATTCCACTGTGCATACAGTGTGACAGGTGCTGACGTTAACTTGCTGTGGCGAGGTTGCTATGGTCATCTTGCTTGTCGCTCTCCATTCTTTGAAGTGAAAAGTTAACCAACATAGGCAGGAGAGTTAGACCCAGGGAAACCACAGCTGTATCCCTACATCCTGCCCCCATGGAAATTCCATCCCTGTCTTAGAAAGTAGCAGTACTTTCAAATTTCCTTAATAACCACACCCTTTGTCCACACCTCACTCCCACTGGGATTCACTTTGGCAATGTGTAAAGGTAACACTCTGCATTTGCAGGCTGTCAAAGTTTTTAGAAAAAAGAAAAACTGTGCTCACCTGAAATTAATGGCTATAAATTTCATGTTTTATAGGACTATGTTGATGCCCCGATTACTATACCAGAAAAAATACACATTCAGCTTGGAATTGAATGGAATCGATACAAGGTATACTGCATACTTGTCAAAAATATTGATCAATTGTTGTAGCATATATGTTCTGTTCTGGCTAACACAGCCCAAAGTGTCTGGGTTTTTAGCTTCCATCAAATGAATCAAGACTATTAACCCATACTATTGGTTTAAGTTGGATGTTGGACTTGATGTGTTTATACATTTACTGTATTATCAAGTCCATCCTTGGCTTGCAGCAATTTTTTTGGGTCACTCAAGCAATCTGCTAAAGGTCTATATGTATGCGATATCACATGCCTCTAATGAAATGGGGAAGTGGGAAGGGAAAATGGGATAGGGATGGGGAGAAATTAATGTTGTGTTTTACGTTAGATTGAATTACATTGATTGTAGTATCACATATATCTGTCCTGTTTTCTTTTCCAGGGCTGGGATTTAATAATGTTGACTCAAAACTATTTGCTACTTCTTCTAAATTTTATCAAAAATGGTAAGTTTGATTTTGCTCCTCTTTCTGCTAACTCAGAACTCCATGAGTTAACTAGATGGTACCATATATTTTGACACTAGTATCTGTATAGTCGGTGTTTCCTCATGGAATTGAGCTGTGCACTAATAGGGTGTGTATAATATTATTTAAATGTGATTGGTCATATAAATGTTTTTTTTAAACATTTTTTTCTTTGTTATATAAATGATGATATTTTTTCTTCTGGTCTTGCAGGTGACAGTGGTACATTAATCCACTGTATTTCTGGCTGGGACAGGACACCTCTTTTTGTCTCTCTTGTTAGACTCTCACTCTGGGCAGTAAGTAGACATTATCCTATATTACATCATCATCAATAACAACGCACTCTCTCAGAACATGCAATGTTATGCCACTTATAGACTATCACAAAGTTTGACAAATTTTTGCTTTGATCAAATAAAAAACTTTTTGGGAGACAAGAAAGGTTGATTTGGGGCAAGTCTCTGCCATTTAGGCCAATGGAAGATTGTCAAGCAACATTATCTGAGGCCTTGACAAAAGCACATACAATAAGTTTAAGACACCATAACGTGGAAATTGAATGGGCAGAACTGTGGTGAAATAATGATAGATGTGTTGATCATCACAGTAAATGAGCGATCTAAGCGAAAAGTAAAGAAAGACTTGAAAAAGTGATTTCAAGCTTCAACGGGAACACCATAACGTATTGCAAATACGTTTTAAATTTATTTGTCATATGGGCCTTAACGACAATTTCCTGATCTAAATTTCAATTTAATTATCGTTAAAGTGCACCTTTTACATTACCAACATATTGAATTGTACTTGTATGAGGCCTGGATTCTGGATTCCAAGAGTGCTAGATTCAGGATTTCGAAGCCTAAAATTTCGTGGATTCCGGATTCCAGATTCCCTTACATTGGGTGACACCTTTTATGGCTGAAGTGACGTTAAAAGGTGCTGGAGAAAAGAAAAAAGGCTGGGTTTTGTTTGCACCTTAGACCATCTCTGCTGATGGATCTGAGACTGGTTTACAAGCTAGGGACCCATGTTTCATTTTATGCTCTTTCATCAACTTTGTTTAAAAGTAACTGTCTGTTTAGGATAAGAAGGCTCATAAAAATCTCAATGCAGCAGAGATTCTGTACTTGACTATTGCATATGACTGGTTTTTGTTTGGGTATGTATTATTGACTACAGCTGTACTTGCTTTTTTGCCAATCACCTCATAAATAAATCACCTCATGAAGAATCAGTTTGGATGTAATCTTTTCCCATGTCAAACCTCATTTCATTCCCTAGAGTATTATTTCTTTGTTTAATGGTTGCACATGAAAAGACACATGAATATGGATACAACTCTAACAAAGGATCTTATTCTCAAGACCATGTGTCATTCCCTAGAGTATCATTTCTTTGTTTAACAGTCGCACATGAGAAGACACATGAATATGGATACAACTCAAGCAAATAATCTATTCTCTAGTGAATGAAACGAGGTCTGAACTTAGGAAAGATTACGCCCAGCTAAAGAGGTCTATTAGAGACCTTTAAGTGATCTGTAACTAATCATAAGTTTATTTATTCCCAGACATGACCTGGCAGATAGAATACTAAAAGGAGAAGAGGTGAGTATTTTAAAATGTAGTTAAAAATGTAGTTCTGTGCATAAACTTAAGCCTGGCTCACACTAGCAACGTATCCGCAAGAAATGGAATTGTGCTTGCGTTTTATTTGCGTTTTTATTCTTCCTCAGCCAGTGAATGCCAACGCAAAACCAAATCGTTTTTTTAAAATTTAATGCAAACAATGCCTACTGCCAAGAGAATATGAACTAAGCTTAGTTCATTTTCTCTTGCTACTGCTCTTGCGTAATTTGACTACATTTGCGTGTCATGTGTGGCCATTGCTTGCATTTTTGAGTAAACCTGGGTTTACTCTATTGAATCAGATTATTATAACATTTATACAGTCCATGTAGTGACTCAAGGTTTTAAATGTTTTTGAATGCTTCTATTTTTTCCCTAGGTTTTCTATTTTTGTTTCCATTTTCTGAAGTACATTGGGTCAGATGTATTTTCTATGAACTCCTTACAGCAATTCAAGTAAGTATTTAAGCAAGGGATCGTACAATTTGCAGTCTAAAAGTAAACGAAAAAACTAAACTTTGAAATTTGTAACGCGCATATTTCGTATGCAGTGCTCAAATGCTTGCTTTTTAGATCGAATTAGAATTTAGAAGTTGTTTTTTTTTGTGGAGGGAGGAAAATCTGAAAATCCGGATAAAAAACCCTTGAAGCACAGGAGAGAACCAACAAACAACTCTACTCACATACAACACAGGAAAGAACCAACAAACAACTCTACTCACATACGACGAGTCCGAGGATCGAACGCGGGTCGCATCGGTGAGAGGCGTGCGCTTTCATCGCCCTTCTCAGCGCTCTTCTCGTGCTTCCCTAAAAGGCGTTGCGACACAAGCTGCAGAGAGTATTGCTCCGTGTAATCGCGCCTTAAGTTGCGATAAAATAGGGTTTTGATGGACGTCAATCAAAGTGTTTCCATGATATTGTAAGAAAACACAAGTTTTCACCGTTTGATTGACGTCCAACGAAATCTGCTCAGTCGCGACGATAGTTCCGCACTTGCTCAACTCTGATTATGGCTACTTGATTAATAGAAGTTGAAATCCAATGTTTTTTGTCTTTCAGGGATCAAACTATTCCAAGTTCTGTAACAAGACCAAGATGTGACTCTGGAGTACAGTTTGACGGTGCTGTCTTGCTGGGTAAGCCGGAGAGTTTCAACAATGTTTTCATTATAAAATATTTAAGATATACAATGGCGCTTGCGCTGATTATTAGGACATGTAACCTGGAGAAAAACCCTCAAAGCACATGAGAAAACCAACAAGTAATTCTAGTTACACATACATAATATTAACCCAAGACAAGGCAGCGCATTAGCAGTGAATGAAAAAGTATAGAATTTCAAGCTTATTTCTTTATTACAGAGCAATGGCGCGGTGAAGGCAGTAATACGAGTCTTAATAGCTGTGGTAGTGGTAGCGGTTGTTCTGAGCCACGTCTTAGTTATTTTATTGGTCAAGAAGTTCCTGACGTTAAGCAAGCTTCTCTTAACTCAACTCACTCCACGTTTACAAAGTATGTTGATTTACGTTTACAATACCTCTCAATAGCACTCGCGGAAGTAGGTTTTACTAGTGACGTCAATCAAGGCTCCAATCACACACGCGAAATCTTACGACTTACCGTCGTGGCAAAACATTAGAGTTTTGGTGGACGTCTGTTTCCATATTATTGTTGGATAACACAAAGTTTTCAAGGTCACGTGCCTATATAATGTATGGAAACGCTCGAAAGTTTTTATAGGTAAACTGTTACCAATTGTGTTGTGTACCAAGCGATTCCAACTACATAGGGTTTTAATACTAAAACTGATGTAACATAGTTTTAACAGGGGAGGAATTCCAGACTCTAGATTTATAATCTGACATGCAATATAATACACTTTTCATCTTTCTTTCCTCCACTTTTTCCCCAGTGGAGCATCAACGCCCAATACTCATTCTTCCCAGTCGTCTCTCAACTCTTCGCCTCGTTCAACTCTTTCGTTTACTAATGGCTGTGAACAAGAGTCTGACGTCATAGCACAGTCCACAAGCCCTTTACCTGTACCTAGAAGATCAAGGAAAACATCCATGAACTCTGATCATGTGAGTTAAACCCACCAACTAATCTTAAGGGACATGTTTTTAACCAGGCGTCCCTTGATGCACTGCAGTGGACAGAACAGAAAAATGACCAGCCCGTTACTTTCTCGATTTTTTTATTTAACTGAGTTTAATACTCCAAATTTTTAAGCGTTTCATTTGTGTCACTGCTGCTCGAAACTTGTGAGTAAAGGCTACTTATTATTATTCACGAAAATGTCAGTTTTTCTGCTGATCAAAATATTAACTCTCTCAAAGTACACGGCTTTATATCTCAAACACGCATTCAATAAATTTTGTTCGTATTTGATATTTTGCTATTTGGCTCCAAAAGAACGTGTTTACGAAATATTGAGCTTAAATACGTAAAGCATGTCCCTATGGCGAAAGGACAAGAACAGTTTTAAAATTTTTCTGCCCTGTTACTGCAGTGCTAACTCCACCCAGTTTTGTTCTCAACCTCAGACAAATTCTCAAATTCTCTTCACAGTTTCATTGTTTCGTGTTATTTGTCTTTGAACCTTTGATTCAGTTATTTATTATCGTTTTCATTTACAGAGATCATCTTCGTCTTCAATTTGTGGAAGGTAAACCACTTTTTTACTGTAGAATTGTGTGAAATTTAAAGCAATGAATTTGGTCAGCAGTTATAAATATGGTACAAGCTGATTGGCTGGAAATTTCAAAATGTTGCAGTTAATGTTGCAGCCATGTTCACGTGATAAAATTTGTTGCGCGCAATACTGCAAGAGAACGCGATTCAACTTCAGATTTGTTGCGTTCAATGTTGCGTGCAATGTTGCGCGCAATGTTGCACCGTGTGTCCGTACCGTTAAGTATCCTCTAAATCCTGATCGTTGTCCATTTCAGACCATGTGTCATTCTCTTGAGAATAAGGTTCTTTGAGTCGTATTCATATTCATGTGTCTTCTCACGTACAACCATTAAACAAAGAAATGATGCTATTAGGAATGACACATGGACTGTAATGGAAACACCAATTACAAAAAAATACATTAGGTTCTCAAGATTTGGAATGTTGATCTATTCTCTGGTCGAGGTGTTGTTTTGCGAAGCCTTAATGTGAACAACCTTGGTTTCCATCTTTCTATCAACGGATTAGCTGTTCTAGAGCAGGTTGTCGTATAATGTAATAAACAATTACATGTCTGACTGTGTTTATCTGGTGTTTCAGTTGGCAGCTAGTGTCAGGCACAGGTAGCCCAAAGGGAACTACTACAGTAGGACATGGAATCAGTACTAACAGTCTGTAAGTTGTCTTGTTGATAACTAGTATTCTTCTCATATTATGATGATATTGATGATGGAGATATTGAAGATTATGATGATGATGATGATGATGTTGATGATGATGATGGTGATGATGGTGATGATGATGTTGATGATGATGATGATGGTGATGATGATGGTGATGATGGTGATGATGGTGATGATGATGATGATGATGATGATGGTGATGATGGTGATGATGATGTTGTTGATGATGTTGATGATGATGATGATGTCGATGTATGGTGATGATGATGTTGTTGATGATGTTGATGATGATGATGATGTCGATGTATGGTGATGATGATGATGATATTGATGATGATGTTGATGATGATGATGATGGTGATGATGATGTTGTTGATGATGTTGATGATGATGATGATGTCCATGTATGGTGATGATGATGATGATATTGATGTTGATGATGATATTGATGATGGTGATATTGATGATGGTGATATTGATGATGATGATGTTGATGATGATGATGATGATGATGATGATGATGATGTTGATGATGATGATGGTGATGATGGTGATGATGATGTTGATGATGATGATGATGATGATGATGATGATGTTGATGATAATGATGATGTTGATGATGATGGTGATGATGGTGATGATGATGTTGTTGATGATGTTGATGATGATGTCGATGTATGGTGATGATGATGATGATATTGATGATGATGTTGATGGTGATATTGATGATGGTGATATTGATGATGATGATATTGATGATGATGATGATGATATTGATGATGATGATGATGCTGATATTGATAATGGTGATGATGATGTTGATGATGATGATGATGATGGTGATGATGGTGATGATGATGTTGATGATGATGATGATGATGGTGATGATGGTGATGATGGTGATGATGATGATGATGATGTTGATGATGATGTTGATGATGATGATGATGGTGATGATGGTGATGATGATGTTGTTGATGATGTTGATGATGATGATGTCGATGTATGGTGATGATGATGATGGTATTGATGATGATGTTGATGGTGATATTGATGATGGTGATATTGATGATGATGATATTGATGATGATGATGATGCTGATATTGATAATGGTGATATTCTATCATTCGTCATTGGTTGTTTTGTCTAACTGATCTAAGGTGGCCCCGGTTACAGTACTTGCACTATAATATCATCTGTTATTATATCTTTAGTTGCGAAGCCATAGAAGAAGTGTCCCCTCGTCAGCAGCGGTTAGATAACGTTCGTACTCTATTCGTCAAAATCTACGCCAAAGTCATTGGTTACCCCATTCAAGAAGGCAACACCTTCTCTAACATTCTAGACCACGTGACCGGGAGGATACGAGAGAGTTGGAGTACTGTGGTCTAGTAAACTTATAATTACTATTATTATTATTTAAATATTTTTGGATGAAAATTAGGAAATATATGAACATTTTGCTATGATCCAGTCATCGTACAAATGAAATTCAAATATGTAAAATTTAGATGCGACTATTATCATTATGGAAAGTTAAATAAGGTAAGTACTACGCGGACATCTCCATTTTCCTGGTTTTTCTTATCCCAGATTATTCATGTGGGCCTTCAGTGAGGTTGAATTATTCTTGTGGGTCTTCAGTGAGGTGGAATTATTCTTGTGGGCCTTCAGTGAGGTTGAATTATTCTTGTGGGTCTTCAGTGAAGTTGAATTATTCTTGTGGGCCTTCAGTGAGGTTAAATTATTCTTGTGGATCTTCAGTGAGGTTGAAATATTCTTGTGGGCCTTCAGTGAGGTTGAATTATTCCTGTGGGCCTTCGGTGAGGTTGAATTATTCTTGTGGGTCTTCAGTGAGGTTGAAATATTCTTGTGGGTCTTCAGTGAGGTTGAAATATTCTTGTGGGTCTTCAGTGAGGTTGAATTATTCTTGTGGGGTTTTCCAGCGTTTGGTCTGTTTGAGAATTTACTGAATTGTTTATGATCGAGAATAAGTAATAGAGGGCTGCACAAACTGATAGCAGGTTGTTGTCATCGAAAGAGTAGCAACTTGCATAAATATCCATGCCGATAATATAACCTGAAAAGTCCGCGGGATACTCAGAACGAGAATTGCGCAAATATTGCACTCGACTGGGCCGAAGTTTTCTGCTCAAAGGATTAAATTTACGGGAATGATAGTGGTACTGTGTGGTGCTGTGCTGCAATTAATGCATTGGACTAGCATCTAGACAAGCATAAGTTTCATGATGCAAGCGTAATGGTATGAATGTGATTGCAAGCACAGGCCTCTCAATTTATCGTCTCCCAAAGGTTTTGAAATTTCGGGTAAAATTAATCCGATTTTTATAATTACGCTACCAACACAACCCAGAGTCGTCCGCCAATCAAAAAATACCACACTCAGACTGTTTGAAATTTGATTAATTGAAGCATCTCGAATTATAGCTATATTATAGCTATGCAGATAACTATATAGCTTCGTGTGTATGGTTCGCGTAATTATTTAAGTCGATACACCTACTTGCAAGAAAGTTTTCATACGAAAATAGAACATTAGTGGGATAGGAATTATATTAAAAAACAAAAGATCACTGAAGCTGAACTTTTTCTTTTGTCTTTTGTCTTTTGATGTATTCCTTTCTCACTAAATCACTAATGTTCTATTCTTGTATGACAACCTTTTTGCAGTAATCTCGTCATGGTTCAAGGTTACTGCATTATGAATCACTGATCATAGGACTGTGTCACTACAAAGATCAACCACTTTTTTTGCACAAAAAATAAAAGAAAGAATTCAAAAACTGACGAGTCCGCTTCTTTAAACTTAAAGTGAAGCTAGTGCTTTTGTGCAACCGCTTAGAGCGAGTGAAAAAATCTTCACTTGCACGAGTTCGCGGCAATAGTTCTAAACTATTCGTGAAACGTTTACTTCACGAGGCTAGGGGATTCGTCGTTAAACTTGTCACTACTACTACACTTACTATTGTATGCACACAACGTTCGACTCACATGTTGATTCTCTTTCACCATACTCCACATTATGCCCTCATTATGCGTACTTTCTTGCGCATGCGCAAGGCAGTACGCATAATAAGGTCATAATGTGGAGTATGGTGAAAGAGAATTACAATTATCCTGCAAGGTAAGTGTACCTTTTGTCTAATTTTCAATTTTTACTGAGGGAGAAAAATAAACCGGAGAAAAACTCCTCGTGGCACAGGAGAGAACAACACATCAAACAAACTCAATTCAAGTGGCAACCGCAGGGCTCAAACCAGCGATCCAAACTGTTGGACTCGCAGTATTTAAGACGCCACCCACTACCGTAACTGTGCTCAAAACTAGTCTACACAATCTTAGCCTAAGGTTTCTCGTGTAGGACTCTTGAATGACTGCAGTAGCCCTTTCTAAAGGAAGCAAATCTGAGAGAAACTTTCCTCATGGATTTGAGGATAAAGAGCGAGATGTCAAAGTCACTCTATGATCAATATTAGCTTTACTAACATCGAGGAAAGTGAAGAGACAAATATCGAGACGTCTAACATGGTGGTACGGAAAGCGATAACATGATCTGAATGTAACAACAGAGAGGTATTGATAAGGAGTTTAATATTCACTTATTTGATAGATATTACAATATTAACATTTTAACCTATCATTATAGAATTAATTGTAGAGTTACTTGTTAGAATTGCAAAAAGTTGTCGATGTTCTAGTGTTTGCATGATTCTTACCATCAAATGAGAAAACGTGGAATGAAAAGGTGGCATCTATCTAACCAATCACATCACGCGACATTTTTGAACATCCAATAAGAATACAGTATGATTCGCGATATGATTTATCTTTCTATCTCGATAAAGAAAACACACAAATTATGTGGGACTGTTTTTTCTAATTTAACGCTCTGGTATAACAATTTCTACAGATGTACAAGTGACAACGTATTTCATTCAAATTGATCTCCCCTCGAGCACAGTGAGCGCGAACTAAGCCGATAAATTCTGTAAGCATGCTCTAGAAATTCGAAATTATCTTGTCTTGACTTGGACTGGTATGGTTGGTATCTTTCTTGCCCTTGACATCAATGGACTTATCCTCGTAAGCTAGAAGAAAGCAAATGTATACATATGTATAAAGTATAGCAAAGTAAAGTGTTGTTGTTTGAAGTAGAGAGAATAAGAGAAAAATATCAATGCCCTTGGCAGGATTCGAACCCACGTCTTCGGTATTCTAGTCCGATGTGTTAACCACTACACTACAAGGACCAACCACGCTGGTAACGCAGCCAGAATATGAAATGTAGGGTAATCGTGAGGATCCCAGAGCGATATTTTTTCTCTATAGATAAGTTGAACACCGTAAATATGTACGCAGATAATAGACATAGTAAAGTAGTAATAAATTATGCTGTTATGTTGTTGTTTGAGATGGTTTTATTTGTTACCACTAGTTGAACCGCTACATATGACAAAGCAATGGCGTGAATCATCAGTGTTAACATGACACTATCAAAGCTCCTACTCACCAGTGTTCAGCTTGCAGGAGGCTCAGGAACTTGCATACTCTTTCGGGTTTATTAGTCTGAAAGGAAACAAAAATTATTAGTCCATAATGACAGTTAGCCTTCAGAAGCGTTTTTGGAGCAGAATGTGAGAGGCCTTTGATGATTCCTACACCTTGTCATTTTTGCACCAATTGCGTGATCCTACAACTTCAGCCTCCTGCCACTGTTTCCAGGCAACCCCAATACTCTCCGCAGTAAAAAAAACTCAAATCTTTTTTTATTTATACACAGTATGCATTAAAGCCAGAAGCTTTTGTGGCCGTGTATCGTCCATACACACTCCTTACTACATTAGAATATTCTATACGCACAACTCTCAACTCACATACTAAGCTAAACACGATATAAGTTGGATAGTACGTCAGACGGAAGGTATGTTACCTGGTAGGCCATTTGAGCTAACATGATTATCTTCTTGATACCCACGTAAAGACTACAAACAAAAATGAGAAAATAATTAATAAACGATTTAAAAACATGTCAGCAATGTTGGAAGAAGAATAAAAAACACGACTGATGATATAAAGTTGTTTATAGCTGTAATATTTTAAAAACTATTTTTAAAATGCGGCTAACAAGAAAGTACGAAAAAAGTATCTTTTTCTTGATTGGATTTGAGGTATTTCTGCATGGTGTGGGACATGGTAGGCTGCGTATTCTGGGCCCGTGACTCTGTATATTTATGACACGGGTCCATACTGAAATGAATAATATATGGTGATGAATGTATAGCATACCCTCTCTCTCCAATGTCTCTTGAAATCTCTTCTATTTCTTTGCCATCAAACAGCTTGGTTTCCTGGTGGTCAGAGTGAAAATTCAATTATAGTCGTTTTACTTGGACCGTGAAAGAATAGTAGTGTATTACCTTGAGGACATTCAGTAGATGTTGTTTATACTGGTCAGGTTAGGTACATGGATAACAGTATAGTCAAGTATTGTAGTGTATTACCTTGAGGACATTCAGTAGATGTTGTTTACTGGTCAGGTTAGGTACATGGATAACAGTATTGAATGCTTCTATCAGGCCCATTGGCTCCAGAATGTCTCTGCAGCTAGTAGTGCCAATAATGATCAGTCTTCTACCCTGCAATAACCAATACAACATCATTACATGCATTTTCATAACTAAAAGACAAAAACCACCCAAGACGTCTGGGTAGTAAACCATTATCGATAGACTAATGTTTCTTCTATATATTAATACCTTTCGGAGCTTTTTCTTAAGCAACACAAGAAGTGCTTGTAGAACAGTGTTGGAGAATCGAGGTCCAATGCTCACGTAGTCTAGTCAACATAAAACAAAACATCAAATACGACCAGTAATTTTAATACCCATAATTACTAGACATGCATACAAAAGACAATACCCGGATAAAAAACCCTCGAAGCACAGGAAGAACCAACAAACAACTCTAGTCACATACGACGAGTCCGAGGATCGAACCCGGTTCGCATTGGTGACCTACGCCGCCCATGCTTGTGCTCATACACTAAGTTATTGCTCGAGACAGATTTTGAATTCTAGAGTAAAGGTTCTAACGTCAATTACCTAGTAGCCTTTCAATGTCATCTACTATGATACAGCTGAGATTAGACTTATCGGCATCATCGAATATCTAATCAAGAACAACAAAAACCATGGTTAATATTAATTATTTTTAATTATTATTATTAATTCATTTCCTGTTGCAGTACACAGCACTGGTTCACTCAGTATAACTGTGGAAAATAATGACTGACATCCTGTTTTTTTGATTAGCTATTGAGTACTGACTAGCGTCATGTGATTGACTGATTTGCAAGTGTTAGCAACGCCGTTACCGTGCCGTGTAATTTCAGGGACGGATCCGGGGTGGCTGACAAGGACCCAGCGAGGTTTACCCCCATATATGGGTTTTAGTCGGGTACAGTACGCTTAAGATAACTTGCCTTTTTGATGGCCTGACATTTAGCGCTGTCCACAAAACCAATCATATTCTCTGGCGTACATAACTTGATGAATGGGAAGTCAGAACCAAGAGCCATCTGCACAGCCAGAGCTGTTTTACCTGACGCAACAGGACCTGTGAACAACAAACAACATTAATAGTTACAGAGCACTATTAAACCTTTGGGGGAGGGGTGGTAGATTGGAGACTATAGGAGACTAAAAGGTGCAGTTAAAAGTGAGGATTTGGAGACTGAGGATAGAGCCTTTTCCTCCCTTTCCTGTAGTTCATGTTAACAGCAAAACGAACAAAAAACAAAAAAAACAAAACAAAAAAAACAAAAAACAAATAAAAACACGAAAAAGTGATATTTTTGAAAAAAAAATGAAAAAAAAAATACACGATATACCATAAAGCTAGTACAAATGATGACATTAGCGTACTAAAGTCCTGATCGAGACAAATGCCACAACAGGTTAATAGACAATACACTATAGTGTCAATCAAATTGATTGACGGTAATCCATACACAGAATCGAACTATGGCGAGCAACTTGAATAACAATTGTTTTGTGCTGACTTGCAACTGACTATCCTCGTGTTCAGGGGAATCATGAAAGCGTTTTAATACATGTAAGAGAGGCAAGTGAGTCTCCAGTCAGTGCAGAAAAAAACGTTACTCAAATCTCGAACCCGATCTCTGCACGACTGTTGTATCAATCAGCACGTAGTAGTGAAAAGAGCAGTTTTAAACCAATACATCATGAATGTAAAAGACTTACCTTCCAGAAGCACAGTTATAGGCGATGTTATGTCCTGTACACGAGTCTGTTGAAGCATTAGTCGGCCATCGTCAAGGATGTTCTCTACTTCACTACACCAACGAATTACACCTAAGAATATCAGCCAAGCAGGAAGAATTACGTTTAACTTAATATCATATACTTCTGCTATTACAACGAAGCTGTTATCTTCCTTCCGTCAATCAAAATATTTCTTACTTAGAAAATTAGAAATTTGGCAGACAGAAGCCAAAACACGAGAAAACTCACAGCGCTTGGATAATAAAATCATAACAAGTCACTTCATTTGAAGGGGTTTAAGATGAACTTTAAGATGCATGGGTCAGACGAAAAGTCAGAAATAAATACGTAAGGTCACTTGGAATTGTGCGTTCAACACCATCAGCACACCACTTTGCTTAACAAGGCATTGACTGAATAAGCCATATTTCAAATGCTTAGAAGCACATATGATTTGGGAGAACAAGGGTGCAAGGTTTAGAGGAAGAAAGATAACACAGTGAAGTACCTTCTGCCACATAGAGCTCGAGATTATCATCACTGGGACCAAATGCCTGAAAAGAAATTTAAGGTTGATTAAATCAATACAGCCCATTTATGGACTACGATTTTGTGCTAATAAAACTATTCTAGCAAAAGTACTCGGTCGTAATAAGTCGCCATTCAATTTTATTGAACCCCAAAATGACCACTAAGCCAAGTCAAGGCACTGCTAGGTAACAGATTGAATTAGAATTGATTTCCACTTTGCAGAGGGAGAAATATTGGAGAATTCTGAGAGAATACTTTCAAACCAACGGACAAACATGACAAACTATGCTCACGAGTAATGCAGAGTCTTTGAATCACACCCACAGGTAAGAGGCGAGTGCCCCTACCGGTACACGACCCTAAATCTCCCATGATTAGATAATGAGAGCATTAAATAAGCTTTACTCCTTCTACTACTATGTGTCTGAGTTCGTTCTGCATGCCCTAGAGAACTTACAGGTTTGATGTCATGTTCAATAGCATGGTTAAAGTCCTCACGTCTGATCATAATGCTTTGCGCCCCTTCTGGGTCAATCTCGAAGTTATTTGTCATCTAACGACACAAAAATGATAGCAATAATAGATTAATACGCATAAATAGATAGCCTGAGCGGAGCTCTTGGGGGAGGGGGGGGGGGGGGGGGGGTTGGGGGAGAGAGGGACTTGCATTAGGGGTGGATCTAGGAATCGCTATTTTTGGTGATTCATTATCAATTACAAATATCAAAGAAACGTTAAAGAACCACTGTAGATGTAATGAAACCCTGGTAGTGACCACCCTCAATGTCTACACTCATACTAACCACCATTTTGAATTATGGTAAAATTATTTTCTACATACTTTAGACATTCCTGGACAGAAGTAGTAGTGTATACGAGAGCCCACTGACCGCACCCTTCCCCCTACCCCCCACCCCAGAATAACCCAATGCTACAGAAGTTATTTTCTACCTTGATGAACCTGTTCATTGCTGTGGACTGAGCTGCTCTCACAAGACCTTCAATCTCTGCACCAGTAAAGTTCTTGGTCTGTGATGCCACTTCTTTTAAGTCAACATCACTTGCTAAAACTCCATTTTCTCTCATCTTGGATGTGTGAATCTCTAGGATTTGTACACGACCTTCCTCATCTGGTAATCCTATTAAAGTACGTACAAACAAATAACGAATTAGTGCTGTTTTTTGAAAGTTTTACAACTTCCAAAATTTGGTTGGCATGGGTGACATAGCAGTAAACGTTCGCCTTTCATAATTACAGATAACTGTGGTTGACAAGTGAATGGAGTTTGTTTGATGTGCTGTTCTCTGGGTTCTCCTGTTTTTATCCTTCTTGCTTTTGAGTTGGGAGTTAATGCTTAGAATATCAAATGTAGTGGTAGTAAGTGTCGATTGTTTCCTGTTCTTTAACATTACTGTAAATATTAACCTTTGCGCTCAGTGGGATACTAATAATGGCAACCTCATTACTATGTAAAACAAAGATTTGGATTGGGCTTCCAATCACATTAACTTAAACCATTGTAAATTGATTGCCACTCTAAAATATTGTTTGCGGTGGATCAATGGATCAACTAACAAAGGAAGTGGCCGGCTTCCCTAATGTAAAACCTGGGATGCATGTACAGTATGTAGTATAGAAGGTTACTAGTATAGTACTTAAATGAATGGAAGGGAGGGAAATGAAAACAACAATTTCATTACCAATTTCCACTTGGACTTCCAAACGTCCAGGTCTGAGTAGTGCATCATCTATGAGGTCTCTTCTGTTGGTCATGCCTGGAAAATAATACATAGTTTTTTCATGCTCAACATGAGCAACAACAGCAGCAACCGCAACACCAGCAACACCAGTAGCAGCAGCAACAACAACAGCAACAGCAACAGGAACACCAGCAGCAGCAACACCAATAGCAGTAACAACAACAGCAGCAGCAGCAGCAACAACAACAACAGCAACAACAACAGCAACAGCAGCAACAATAGCAGTAACAACAACAGCAGCAGCAGCAGAAGCATCAACAGCAGCATCAACAACAGCAGCAGTAACAACAGCAGCAACAACAGCAGCATCAACAGCAGCAGCAACAGCAACAGCAGCAACAAAACCAGCAGCAACAAAAACAGCAGCAACAACATACCAATGAGCAAGACATTGTTGAGTTGTTCTACTCCATCAATCTGGAAACAAAAAGAATGAAAGATTTATTCAAAGAGAGATCACTTTCACTAGCTACAGTGACAGCTACAGCTATAGCTACAGCTGGGGAAAATGCTTTTTTGAAATTTATAAAGTGCCCCTTTAAGAATTTCAAAGTTCAGGAGTTTCATAGAAATTTTAAGGGTATCATGATTTTGGACTCCATCTACTTGTGCTAAGAAGAGCTGAGTTAAAACTACATGTAAGACCCTGTTTGAGCAGACAGACATGCAAGAAAAGCGAATAATTATTATGATGACTAAGCTGACCTTGGCAAGAAGCTGATTGACAACAGAGTCTTGTACTCCAGTTCCACCAGTCTAAAAAGAAAAAAGGAAACAGTCAATCATGTAATCATGTACTGATAGATAAGCGAGAACCATTTCATAAATGTATGCATCTGTCTATTTATCTGTCCATCCACTCATTCATATTTATCCATTTCATTCTTCGTTCACTTACATTGTAACTGTATCGAGACTTGCAAACAGCATCAAACTCATCAAAGATGATCAGATGTAAAGCACTGTTATCGCCAAACTAAAAGACAAGATAAAGATTCAATCAACTTGTACTATGTACTGTCATATGAACAAGTGATATCTAAAGCATCACATTCTACCAAATATCCTTAACTGGAGTGGAGTCCTTTATCTACAAGTTGGGGCTGATGGAAAAAAGTTAGGAAATCAAGGATTACCAAATGGCAAAGAAATAATACACTCAAGGAACATCACATTAATTGACAGACCTTTTTCTGTTCTTCTTCTGCTTCTGCAAACAGTTTTCTGTACAGAAATGATCAAAGGAATCAACAAAAACAACAACATTTACAACATCTACAGCCATGACAATGACACCCTGTTCACAAGGCGATAAAAAGTTACTGCAATTTTCGATATTCTGCGAATTAAGTAGTTGCAAGCTGCATATTGAAATTTGCTTTTTTGCTGCTGTCAATCAAAATAATCAGTCAGTACCTTACATGTCCTTGTCTGGCGGTAGTAAAAAACAATTTTACAGCAAGCTGTTGAAATACCTGAGTTTGCAGAATATCCAAAACAACAGTAATCATGATGTTCAACAAATGAGAATACCAAGCTGATAGTTTCAATGTTCTTGATGAACATTTACCTGATGTTTGCCTCAGATTCTCCAACAAATTTGTTTAGAACCTCTGATAAAAAAATGGGAAGCATTTTAACAGAGATATAATCAGATTCAGACAAGGTCTATTGTCACTCATTTTTTTAAATTTGAAGCCCATAATGTTGCTTACCTGGTCCACTAATGATCTTTGGATCTCTTGTGTTCAACATTTTTCCAATCTGTCTAGCCATGAGAGTCTTACCAGTACCTGCACAGAACAAAATACTAAATCAAAAACTGGTTGGTCCTAAAAAGTGCTTATTAACTTTATAGTTTTTTATAATTCTGGGTGCCCCCTCCCCCCCCCCCCCCCCCCAATTTCTTGTACCTCACTACACCCCTGTGGTTTCAGGTACTGCTGGTCCTAAATACCAGCTGAGGTTGTTAGCTATGTGTCAAGTTAGGATTTTTCTCCAGTAATCTGGTATTCCTCCATACTTGTATGTGGAATCAGAATGCAAGTGTGTGGAGTGAACTTTGAGTAAGAGCTAAGATTGCACTCTAAAGTGTAAGCCCATTACCTGGCGGTCCATGGAGGAGTATGCCTTTGACGTGACGTAAACCTAAAACAGATAATGAGTATACCAATATTATTGTAACATTAATTATATGCATTTTCACTAAGCATTTTAACTCATTCCTGTCTATATATCTGTCATTTATTTGTCACAAACAATGCAGTGATTGGCCACAGTATTCAGTAAGACAAGTTCATCTGACTAGCTAGTCTAAAGTCTTTGACTATATTTCCTGAAGTGTTTTAGACAAACCAGGCTAAATCATCCAATGACAATAAATTCATTCATTTTTTTCCAGTCTGGTATCCTAAAAAGTTGTGCGTTCTGATTGGCTGTTTGAGCGGGCAATATTTTGTCAATATATTCCCATAATCGCAGTCCGGTATCCTATGCCGCTAAACAACAAAACAAAATGATTACAAAAACAAGTAAAAAATATGGGGAAAAAATTAATAAGTTCTTTACTGTCCAATAGTCGGTCCGGATAGGGAAAACTGTGCCCGAGGTCTTGAAAACGGACCTCTGCCTAACAGCCTTGGTCCATATATTCAAGACTCCTGGCCTGTAAATAACATATATATTTTTTCTTGTTTTAGAATCCTGATTAAAATATGTCAATCAAATGATTGCATCTATTTTAGACACTCACCCATCTTGTTGACAATGTCTGCAGGAAATAACCTGGTTGCAAATGCACGCCGCACAATGTTGGAGAACTCCTAGAAATTCATACAGAAAAATAGACCTAATCAATGCTTAACTTCTGATTTGATCTTATTTAGACCTAGACATTTTTATCCAATATATATTGTGTCACAAACATGAGAAATTATATAAATATACAATCAATAAATAATGGGAATTAATGTTTAGTGGATTCCGCAGAGTGGCTCTTCTTCCACTAGATTCAATTTAGAATTTAGGAGTTGATTTTTGTGAAGGTAGAAAAATTGGAGAACCTGGAGAAAAACCCTTGAAAGCTCAGGAGAGAACCAGCAAGCAACTCTACTAACATAAGACACTTGGCCCGGCAGGAATTGAGCTTGCATTGGTAAGAGATGTCAGAACGCTCATGCAAATTTTAAAAAGTATTGTCTACTATTCTTTCCTCTATAGCTATGGTAGACTGTAGATGCATGAGTGTTTTCAAAGAAAAGAATTTATCCAACTTTAGACAGTTAGAAGCAAAAACCGAATTAAAAGGAAAAATAAGAATATAAGCTCAACTTTTGTTAACATTTCTCACAAACTTTTTTTTGACTTGAAAAATATATAGACTTATATAAACTTACTTTGTCCAGTCCTCCAATGCCAAGTTTAGTAAAATCCCAGTCCTTGCTGATAATAGACTGGTGGGTTGCCTTGCTGCAAAACACAATTACAGTTATTAACAGTATTCATAAAACAACCTTTAGAATTTTTTCAGTTTGGGCATATTGTTTTTCAATTTCAGACCTGGCATGAGTCATTCTCTTGAGGTTCTTTGCTTGACTTATATCTATGTGTTCTTGTGAGCAAACATTAACAAGGAAATCATACTCTGGGGAATGACAAATGGTCTGAAATAGAAAGTAAATATGCCCAAGATGGAGGTCTCCTGTTCCAAAACTGTTTTTTTTTTGGCACTTTTAGCTGTTGCATGATGTATTTCCATACTACTACCGACAGGAATGTATTCATTGGTTTCTATTCATCAGTTCTACTTACCCTTTGGCACTTCCAGTTAGATTGAGAACCGATCCCTGAAGAAAATATAAAATTCAAAGTTAAAAATGACTGCCACAAGTTTAGGGTAAAATAAGAAGCTGCACAACATACATCTGCTGTCTCAAAAATCACTTGAGTGTTCCTTGTGATTACTCCTGCAGATACCTATAGACAAAAATTGATAAGATCAAGAAATGGTCATGTGTGACGATCCTTCCATCCACTCATCCCATCCTTTCTATAAATAAATCACTTTCATTTAAGTGTATAGTCATTCTAGCGCTTTCACACTAATTTGCGGACACTTTTCACTCACACACACTAACACTTCATTCAATATTCTATGCATACAACGCTCAACCCACATGTTGATTTTTACCAGAGAACCCAGAGAAAACCCTCATTGCATAGGAGAAAACAACACATCAAACAAACTCAATTTACATGTGGCAACTGCGGGGCATGAAACCAGCGACCCGACCCGTTGGACTAACAGCGGCGAAAGATGACGCGTTAGCTGCAGACGCCCCCCATACCACCCATCTATCCATCATTCTCATTCATTTTTTACTGGAATAATTGGTAAAGCTGCATAAAAATTCCCAGTCATTAGCTATAAGGTGACTTACATTTGTGGCTGCTTTAGAAGACGCTCCCAACAACCCAACATCGATAACTATGGAAAAAATACAAGCATAGTTATCAATGATGTCAAAAAACATTTTAGCATGACACATGAAGAATTATTGGTTCTACCTGAAAGACTTTTGACTTCCAAGAGTAACAGCTTCTTATCATGGAAGCTAAATACAACCTGAAAATATAAGTAAGTATGATTATTTGTTTTGAGACTCAATCTGTAAGACCCCATTACATATTGAAAACTTTTAGCTTAAACTTGTCAGCAACTGCGTTGTGATTCAAGTTTCATAGGCCCAATTGTTCAATGCCAGATTAGTGCTAATCCTGGGTTAACTCTTAATACGACCTATAAAGTTAATCCTGGATTAGCACTAATCTAGTTTTGAACAGCATTGATTCTACAAATACAGTAAAGTGACTAGCTGAAAGGCAAAATATTTCTTTATTTGAATGCTACGTCTTTAAGTTATGAATGTTTATACTTCTAAAATGTTATGATACATTGTTAAGTACTTATGTACTACTTGACATGGAATCATGTTCTTTCTTGGACAAATACTTTTAAATTTAAAAATATAACTTATCCACAGCTATATCAGTTCATAAATACCTTCTGATCAATTGAAAAGGCATGATCATAAAAGGAATTTGTCAATTCTTCTGACATTTCATCAGTGTTGTAAGGATCTTGAGTTGGCCTGAAGTAGAAAGCATTGGTTAAATTGCTGCTAGGATATTTAAATTACAGATATCTCATCAGGGAGGTAATTTGTAAAAGGGTCCCCCTACTCAAAGGAATGTCCAATTTTCTTCCATACAAACTCTGTAATGTTGTTCTTTCTCTGACCCCCCTCCCCTCCAGAATTTCCAATTTCCTCCACAGCTGGGGTATGGATATTTTCTGTAACTACACATTAAGAGAACAAACAGTACAATGTTCTTCCTGACTGTCTAGTACATAGAGAAGTAACCGGTCATGATGCCCCCTTGTCATGACGCCCTCAGCCATGATGCCCATGTATACCATGACGCCCCCAGTCTGTACTACCTTGATGCCCCCAGCATAAACCATGCCCGAGTTCGAGTCCTACTGATTTCGATGTTGTATGTGAGTAAAGTGTTTGTTGGTTCTCTCCTGTGCTTCAAGCCTTTTTCTCCAGGTTCTCTGGTTTTTCTTCTTACCTCAATAATCAACTTCTAAATTTCAATCTGATCTAGGGCTTTTACCTAGTTGGAGCCTAGCTCTTTTCTGATTGTCCCATGCTGTGATACAAGAGCTCAATAGATGCATGCCATCTGAACATCACATTGGTTATACATTTTGCGGTGGCCACTGATAATGGCTACAATGTATGTTACTTTGCATTTCTACACAACAGATATATTGTATTGATCACAATTACCTGGATTTTTGTAAAAAATCAGCTTCAAAGGTGATGCTTGAGAGAAAAGAGCTCTCGTCAAATCTGTATGGAATGACTGGAAGCAAAAGA
The DNA here is from genome assembly GCA_011057435.1 of Actinia equina. NCBI lineage: Eukaryota > Metazoa > Cnidaria > Anthozoa > Actiniaria > Actiniidae > Actinia > Actinia equina. The sequence goes on from WHPX01000446.1 coordinate 385,525, forward strand.
CATTGTGTATTTAGCTTTGACAGGTCTTTTCATGAGGTACAGCAACTTGGTAATACTTTATGGTCACTTATTATTACTTTGCTTGTCGACTAACAAAGTTAGTGCAAAATCAGGGAAGCTCTTCTTTTAATGATCACTTCAAGGGTTTTCCCAGTTTTCCTCCCTATATTAAAATCAACTTCTAAAATGCAATGACTGGGAGTCAGTGAAAGTGGAAAAACCATAACTTGTTAGTGGAAATTAAAACCACTAAGGGGATATACCAAGATAATTAGTATCCTATCAGGGAAGATTAGATTAATCCATTCACTTAAGCAACAAATTCTGGGAATACTAGACAGCACTTATATTGAGCCATTGTTTTAAAATTTACTTTCATTTTTTGATTGGGTAATACCATATATCTAGTTTTATATGGTACAATTTCCAGGGATGGTGTAATTTTCGTAAGACTAGCATTTTAAACGATGTATCATCAGCATGTGCGTGAATAAACGTTTATTATAGCTTAAATTATGCTAACGTCAGGTACGACTACTAGCCAATTACTTGAAATTTGAATTTGAATATAATTCCCCTGACAATTCCCATACACGACAATACAACTTTTGATTGGGCACTTGATACTATCCATGAGTTGGACATTACTTTGATTAAAAAATCTTTGGTCATTTGTTACGCCTATAATTTATATGAAAAATCCTGTGTTGCTGCATTTTTACCAGTAACTCTGCAACTTTAGAGGACTCTAGGTTGATCACCTTGAGTTCACAAATGACCAAGGGAATATGTGAGACAAAGAAGTTGTATAAATAATAAAGTCTTCTGGGCCTGGGTTAGCCTTGTGGATCTTTATGCTTTGAAAACTACTAGAGTCTTCTATCAAACTGCACAAATCTGTACCTTCAATCAAACTGCTGAGAGCTACTTCCGTCCATTTTCGTTGTACAAGATTAAAACCAGCAGAACCTGCGTCTATTTGATTCGACACTTTGATGGAGAAAATAAACCGTCTTGAGCCTCCTGCTGTCACCTCAACGTACCTTAAGAAAAGAGATTTCACAATGATGAGTTTACGATGATACTATTAGTCAATAAAAGGAGCAAAAACGCATAAAGTGAGGAAACGAAACGAAACTAAATGTTCGAACTTACTTGACTTTAGACGCATCGAAATCGTAATCATTGACGATCAGACAGTTAGTAAGCGATAATTTGTCCGATGGACATTTAGCTACTTTCAACTGAACCATGTTGACTCTTCAAAAGGGCGAAGAAGAGAGAGAAGCGTTGATATTCTATCCTTGTTCCTTGTTCATCTACTTGGCCGCCATCTTGAAATATCGACTTGGTGGGCATAACCGCTGGACAGTAACACGTCAGTTTGAACACGTCATCAGGGATGATGATGATGGATGATGATGATGATGGATGATGATGATGATGGATGATGATGATGATTTTTATAGGAAAACGACAATACGTTACGTCATAACTGGCTTTATTACTAACAGTAATCAAGCTCTTACAAAGAAGTTTTTACGGGCTATTTATTCCAAAGTGATAAAATTGAGTATCAACTTTACTGACTGAAACAACCTACTGCTCTACTAAACCAGTAATGATAAAAAGGTAAATTATACACCGTGAAAAGAGCTCTTTTACTCCGACGAAGGACTAGCGTCCTAGACGTCAGTAAGTTTTTTCATCTTTTCACGGTGTATAATTTACCTTTTTATCATAGGTTACTGTTACATTAGAATCACCGACTGTGCAACTCACACTAGTTAGTTTTTAGCCAGTTATCGCTTCTCACTATTGTTCTACTCATTACTAGGTTTTGCGAAGGGAGTAGTTATTACTGGAAAACTTGAAAAAAAAACGCTCGAATCAAGGTTTAATATTAATATTAGCATTGTTATTATTACTATTTTTATTATTATTTTTTCTCTCGGATCATTAGCATCTATGCTAGAGGCCTACCAAGTCTCATTTAAAACCGAGGGTAAATAAAGTTTATCTTTCTATCTGTCTAGAGAACTCCTGATGTGTTGCCTAGTCCATGAGTTTCATTTTGGTAAGGAATAAGGGAATTTTTCTTTCCATCTTTTTCTTCCTCTTCATTAGTATATCATTTGTTTCATACAAAGATAAAGATTGCTTTAATCAAAGCATGAAAAAGTCTTGTACCAGCGGAGAACCAACGGCAATCAGTTTGTGAAGAAATCAGGCCTAAAATCCCAAGCCTTTTCTCCCTAACACACTACACCCACTCCCTTTTCCATGAGAAAAGAGAACAGTTTCTTATCAGCCCTCTTCTGACTCCGCCAGTCCTTCTGACAGAAGGATAACATAATAGAAAAGGGGAAAAAAGAAGCAAGATCGCAGAAGATCGAGATTAACGCACCTATCGAAGTGACCTCACAGCCCTTTGGTTTCCCTGTGGTACTGTGTGCTATAACTGGGCTACCTGTGGTGAGCAAAACAAGATGGCAGTCAGCATGACAAAGTATTTTTTTATGCCGATGAATATTCTCTGCAGACAAGTTTTTGGAATCGTTAAAAAATAAGAAATTAGTTTTTTTTTCATCTTTAACATAAAATGAAGCTGAGGATTCGTTTTCGAGGTCGTAGAGAACTTATTGAGCTTTTAAATACAGACGAAATAACTTTGTCTGATGTAAGACGAGCTGTTTGTCAACAACTTTCGTTATCGTAAGTCAAACTCGTACCAATATACTTCCAATACCTTTATATAAATCATACTTTTGATATTCTATATTGGTAGCTATGTACCTTAGACACAAATTGCATCAACAACAATTTAAAAATATTTCGGCTTAACTTTGCATAATTAAGTTGCTTATGTCAGCTTATTGCATGAACTAGTTCCCTTTTAAGAAATGATGTAACCTTATTTTTACTACTCGCTGTCTTTTATCAATTAAAACACAAGTTACCAGCATCAATTCTTGAGGTACATGTGACGTAATACCTCTGTTACTGCCATTTTGGTTGACTTTATCAAAAGATTTGATCTTGGTGGCTTTCATCATGTCAACAACCAGAAAGCAACACACTATTAATGGTTTGCAGTCCTTACCAAGAGAATCCAAAATAACAAAGACATGGCAGCCATGTTGGTGGCATAAACAATGGATGCATATGCCTAAAAATAGCACTTTTAGAGACAGTGGTTGATTCTTTCTCTTGCAGAACTTTTTTGTTTTAAAATCATTGTTTATCTGTTTATAGGGATAACAGTTTTCAGTTGTCATTAGATGGGAAGACACCGCTAACAACAGAAAATGGATCCAAACTCAGAGACTTGGGTATCGTTGGGGGTGATCTTCTACATGTATTATTCAACAAGGCTACTACCTCAGGTACTTCCTTTGCATCAGCTGCAGAAAGAGGTGCAACACCAGATACAATACAAGATGGTAACCAAGAATTATTGGAACAACTGCTGCAAATGGGCTTTGCCAAGGTAAATCATTGTAAGATAAACGTTTTCCCTGATCTCAAACAATTGCATGTACTGTGCATGGCATTACTGTAAAACGCATGCTCATGTCTCTGTAACTGTCAATATAAACATGCCGGGAGCTATAGAGCACGAGAGAAGCAAGCTTAGGTACATGAGGTGTACCCGAGTATAGAGTACAGAGACATAACCAGCCATCTCATATTGCTTTTATGGAATACAGTATTTTTGAACAATTTTGCACAAGCGTGTCTCCATCTTCTTAAGCTGATATGAACACGGTAGCCAACCAATCAACGAGCATGTTATAACTTAAAAATTTTATAAATTATATGTAATTACAGTAGTTTCATGTACATGTTCAGTGTACTTGTTAATGTTTGAGTTCAGGTAATGAGTTTCATATGCCATTTCTTACAACCATATGAAAACTACTTGCACAATACATATAATGTACTCCGCAGACAGTATAATTCATTATACCTGGGTTTGACAATAATGTTATTATATTCATATTAAGGAATCTGCACTGAGGGTTCTTCACACTACTAAAACAATATCACTGAATGAAGCCTTGGACATCCTCAGTAGAGAACAACTATCCACATCAAATGCCCCAAGCACATCAAAAGAGCCATGCCATCTTGACCAAGCTATGGACACTGAAAGGTCAAATATAAATGAAAACTCCACTTTGAATGAAAAACAAAAGGATAAGAAAGAAATCTCAGTGGCTGGTGATGACAACAGGAGTGAAGACACTAAATATCGTCCTAATGTAGCATATCAACCTTGGCATGAAGATACACAAAAGCTACAGAAAATTGAATATACACCCAAGGCATTACTGTGCCGAGATGGTATTCCATATTTACTGCAGATGTGTTATGAACAAGCATTGATAACTACACTACATGAGGCTGTGTGCATTGCTATTCATGTATTGATGCTGGAAACTGGCTTTGTTAATCATATAACACAGGTACATGTAGGGAAAAATAATGTACCAGCATTATTGGGTTTATTGAATGTATTTCTGTATCTCGCAGCACAGATAAGTCCAAGCCATCCATTCACCTTACAGCAATATATGAACAACAATCTGAGTCAGTTATTTTATTATTAGTTGTTTGTCAAAAGTAGTATGCACTTTTTTAGTTACCAACTCAGATTATTTTGGGCACAAGACAAAACATACTGTGGAAGTGCTATGTGTTGCAATTTACAATCTCAAATTTAACTGCCTTTTTGGATATTCTTCAAACTCTGTAGTTGCAAGCAGCAGGCTGCAATTTGGTTTTTTTCTTCGGCCAATCAAAAATAATCAATCAGTACCTTTTATGTTCTTGATTGGCGGCAGCAAAAACCCATTTCACAACAAGCCGTTGCAATGTCTGAGTTCGCAGAATATCAAAATATTGTTATTTTTTGTGATTTATTATTTTCATCTAATGTTATGGGGCTTTATATTCTGTATGTTTTTGATGTAAATTCAAAGGAAAGTGTAGACAAACATCCACAATCAGACGAAGGACCTTCAACCTCAACAAAAGAAGACACTTATACACCAAGTTACACTCCTGTTGTTCCAGATAACTGGAGGACAAATTGTGGTGCAAAGTTTGTGTATGTTCATCCTGCTTGTCCTGGGTTAACATGCAGTCTGGTGTGCACATCTCTTGGGCCATATGTATTAGCACATGGTGAGAGGCCTTATGCAACCACTGAAGCACTAATAAGCCATTTTTGAATTCCAAATTACTGCTGGGTGCTTTGTTTACAGACTCATTTACTCAGGGTTAACCTTGTATCAGTGTCTAAATATTTATGAATACCCCCATCAAAGTGGAGAACACACATCTTCAACAATACAAACACTTTGAAATTCCATGGACCTTCACTGGAACATATGAATATTCTACACAAAATTAAGACTATTAACCCTGAGCAACAGAGTAATTTGAAACTGGAGTATTGAAACAATAGACAATAACCATTTATTTCCCCTCAAACCTACCCACCCCCAGTAGGAAGGTCTTACACACTCCCCCCCCCCCCCCCTGCTCCCCGCTCACATGGAGAATAATTGCAATTTCATCAAATACCATATACATTCCCAAAGTCATTGCATATGTTTAGGCACCTCACGCGAGTGAAAGTTCCCAAAAAATACTTATTTCTCCACCATGGACAGAGATTGTGCAGATAGAAAAGTCCCGTACTAAAACCTTCCACAAAACTGGCTGTTTGGTCTAATAGTGATAAATGCATGCCATTTATTGCCATTTTAAGAAATGATGGCATCCTATTAAAGAAGCTTTTTATCTCTTAGGAATGTCAAACTCTCCCTCTTGCAGTGAAGTTCATCAATGCAGGCTTTCTGCAGCTGATTTTGTCAAAGGCAATGTGGACCTCAGAGCCAATAGTTAGTAAACCTAAAAACATGAATCCTTTCTTACCTTATCACAGTATTTATTAATATAAGTTATTGTGGTTTTGAGCCACCAATACACATTCATACATGTATCTTGGCAGATGGTTTGGAGGAAGTATATCCCATATTGGCTGTTGTCATGAATTCTGAGTTATTATGTTAGTGGAAGCTATAGTAAGACGAGTTTTTAACAAAAAATGAAACGAACTATCTTATTGCTGTTTAAAATGGCATACAGTTCTGGAAAGCTTGAGTGAGAAATTAATCATGAAAGTCATTTTAAGTTTCAGGTGCTGCAGATGTGTACAGGAATCTACAGCGCCTCTCATTATCAGTCAAAGACCAGATTGCATACCCACTTCTGTCCTCCATGAGACATGGTGAGTTGTGCTGTTTAAATGATGGCATGAATTTGAAAATCAAACCCTGAAACAACATCTGGACTAATCTAAGTCAGCCACTCATAGATCAAATGAAATTTATTCTATAAAATCCTTTACTTAAGACCCTGTTGCATGTTGTAACTTTTAGCTGAAACTCGTTTTACAGCAGTATTCCAATACAGGCTTAACAGGGGTGTTACACAGTGCAGTTTAGTTTCAGCTAAAGTTTCAATGCACAACAGGGCCTTATGTCAATATTTGCTATTATCAACAGAGCTGAATTTAGAAGAAATTTATGGATTCATGGCTTTGCCAACTGAAGTGAAGGTAAAGTGCAATATATGTATATATTACTACTGTTATTATCATCCATATATAATATGATCCATCATCATTATAGTCATCATCAGTGTCATCGTCACTGACATCATCATCATCATCAACATCAACAACAGCTCTTTTTTTCATAATGCAAAATTGTTCTAAGAAGTTGTACTTCCTAGTATTTTTTTTTCCAGATTTACTACAATAGGGGAAGGTTGTCAATTGGGATGCAAGTCCTGTATCCTCCTCCTGTCACGTTTTATTATAATAACCAACTTCTTTTTCACTATTTTTTTCCTTTTTATCTCTACATAACTATATTTAGCTCACTTAATTTATTAGATAACATATTGTACCTCAGGTTGTAAATAGTGACGAATAAACTAAGCTAAACTAAGCTTCACCATTATCATAGTCATCATCAACATCAGTATCATCATCAGCAGCAGCAACAGCACCACCATTATCAACATCCATGGATTCATGGCTTCGCTAATTGGAGGATAAACACAACAGATATTACTAAACCATCACCATATGATCATCGTCATCATAATCCATCCATCAATCATTGCCACCACTCCCATCATCATCATAGTTATCACTATCATCATCATCATCCTTCCTGACATTAGCTTTACCACTGACGTCAATCCTTATCACTTGGAAGTAAGTTATATATACATGAACCATTCAGATGTTGATTACTTGTTCTGTTTAGCTGATGGTTCTATGCTTATTACCTGTCAAGTGTATCCTTAACATGTCTGTCACCTGTCGAGAATTGCATGCCCTTGCTGATGACCACACCCTGTGGCAACATCTGTGCTTCAGAGATTTTGGTATGTTTATCTTCGACTTCTTAACCACTGACCTTTTTATCTTGGGTATAGTATTTTCTCATTTCAGACCATGTGTCACTTCCCTTGAGAATAAGATTGCTCGCTTGAAATGTATCCATATTCATGTGTCTTTTCATGCACATTCTTTAAACAAAGAAATGATACTCTAGAGAATGACACATGGTCTTGAGAATAAGATTCTTTGCTTGAGTTGTATCCATATTCATGTGTATTTTCATGCATGTTCTTTAAACAAAGAAATGATACTCTAGAGAATGACACAAGGAATGAAATATAAATACATTACACCCAAGGTAAAGAGGTTTTTCGCTCCAATACAGAATAATCTTATCCTTAGATTATGTTTTATGTGACGATTAAGGATCTGTTATCAAACATTTGCCAACTCTTATCTGGTTTATCTGATTTTCGAATGACACCCATTAATTAAAAGGCAAGAGGTTATAGATCCAGTGGATTCCATGGGAAAGGATCCACATCCTTCAGCTCCTTTCCTCCCTCTAGACTTTCAAGTTTATGAATGTGGTCTACATTAATTTTGGACAAGATAGAATCCATCCATTACAAAACAACTGAGGACGCCCCTAGTTTTTTTTATATCCAATCAAAGGCTAGTTGGAGACAATCAGTTATTTTCGTTTTCTTTTCCCACAGGTTTGTTGACTAAAGGAAAATTCTCATCTTGGAAAACGGTAATTAAGACAGTTAATGGAAACAGCTGTTAGTTATAACCACTACTCCTTTCTTCCCCCCCCCCCCCCCCCCCCCCCCCTCCTTCTTTTCTGGATTCTTAGGACCTATCTTTTCATTTATAATTCGCAAAACTCGAATCTATTGTTTTCACCCGATTCAAGTAAAGAGTTTGCATTTTTTCTTTGAACTATAGTGAGTTCAGTAAGGAACCCAATTCTACGGGAAGCTGACCAGTAATGGCCGGTTACTAATTGGATTCCCTCGGGAAGCGGGCGGGTGGTAATCGGGTCGCTGCTGCTACTCAAAATGTTATCTACTAGTATTCAAAAAAATGATGTTTTAAATAATAGATCAAAGAAAAAAAACATAATTAAAACATGATTAAAACAAATGTGATGGAAAAATAATCTGTTAGCAGCGTGAATCGAACTCACATCTACTTTCTGAAAATCGATAATTAATTCCAAAATTAACCTGCACCTACCACATGCCATACCCCCGAGACATCCGCAGAGCTGAGGCGTCGTATGGACTTCGGACCTGACGGCAATTAAATCCTTCTGCCCTTGTTTGCACGGATTACGCAGGACTGTGTTCTAGCCGAAGCATCAGGGGAGAGACTAGCCGGCTCCCAGACCATATCTACAGCTAATCCCTTGCACAACCTACCACGCACTAGGTACATTGATTTGAAGTGGAAAAATAATCTAGTCTATCTGGCGCGGTAGAGGCTATTTCGCGAGACTCAAAACGACATCCCGAAAATGACGTCACCTTCGTGTTCCCGACGGATTGCCTCGATAGTGAAGCTACCGGAAATCATGCCTTGTTGAAGTCGTGTTGAAGCCATTTGTTGAGTGTTTGAACTTGTAAATCGTGATTAATTTTAAAATAAAAATAAGATTCTCTCAATAATGTTGTGCCTTATGTTATCAAAATCGTTTTATAGCCATTAATTGAAAAAAGAAACAATGTCAGCCTGATTCACGCGAAGTAATGTTAACAAACTTATGAACACTATTTCGCGTGAACGAAATTGACAACCGGAAGTAAATATGGATGGTACTTTTGGCGGGAATTTCAGAAATTTGCCGGGAAATGTGGTAAAAATCTTGATGGAGATGGAATATATTTTGAATAACTTCACATCTCTGGAGGCAAATTTTGGTTATGTTTCAAATGAGCTTGAAGCCTTAGAAGTCCTTAGACAATTTGAAACTGCTACAACAAGTAAATTCTGTGTGTTTTACTGCAAGAATTTTGCAAGAAAAGGTATGATGACATTTTTAATAAAAAAATACTAAGCCCTCTTCATGATCATTCCTCCTTCCCTCTACCCTCCTCCTCCCAGAGTCCGGGGACAAAAATTCAAGAGAACAATTATCCTAATTTATAAGGTCACAACTATGACTACTGTAGTAATAAATGATTTTTATAGTATATATACAAGTATTAACTCTTTTTATTTATAAGATGTTATGTCATTATATACACATGGCATGGATCACAGAGACATTCTGTAGTATTTGTGAATAGCATGCTGCTTAACCTGGAAAATGAAATGAAAAATTCTAAAAGAATTCGCATTACACCAAAAGTGAAAGAACAGAAAGAGAAAAATGAAACTAATAAGTTGAATTTGCTGTGAAATGTGATTGTCCGGGTAAGTGTAGTCTTGTTGGTGGTGACTGTAAGTCATCTTCAGAGTCCAATGAGAAAATGAGAAAATGAGACATAGTCGATAGTAATATCTATCTGTAACAAGTAATAAAAATAGAATTAATTGAGTGATTTATCCATCTATCTACATGTGAAATATATTTATTAATTTTTTTTTTTATAAAAATAAAACCAAAACAGATGATGGAAAAAAACATAAAGTGTTCTTTGAAGATGCTAAATCAACTACTTCTAGCAGAATAGAGTTTGATGGCGTACCATTCGTGATAAATGGCAGAAAAGTCTATGACTGTCATCATGGTATTGACAGAAACAAGGCTGATAAAAGGCGATATCTTGAAAAGATGCAGGTACTTAAGTTATGAATAGAAACAAGTCAATGTCTCTCTACTATTTCTTTAAAGAAATCTATCTACTCTGTTGCAGGACACTGGTGATCATTTTTCATTTAAAAAGCGAAGATTTCTGGTTCAAAATACTAAAAAGTTTGGCTGCCCTGCCCAAGTTATCATGCGTGAAGTGATGCGATTCCCAGGCTATAAGGTAGTTTTGATACTAGTCATGATGAACAATTAACAAAATAATATTGTGTAGTACCAGAAACTATCCATGCCCCAATTCTCACACACACACATAGGGATGTTGAATTTCTGAGGGGTGGGACTGGATCAAAGAAAAAAATTTAAGAGTTTGTATGGAGGGGGGTCTTCAAAAAATCCTCTATGGGTGAGGGGGGGGGGGTATGGTTAATATCTCGAACTACACATTATGTAGTCTTGTATCATTTGCCCATCTTTTGTAACAATAAGAACCATACATAACATACTGGTATCTTGCATTGCAACAGATAGATAAAAATACAGAGAGAGGGAAGAGATCAGTATCTGAGAAGCTGAGAAAGGATATCGAGAAAGGGTGTGCTAAAGGAGAAACAAGAGTTTATATAGAATTCCCCAAAATGACTGACCATCAGGGTCATCCCACTGGTGAAGTAAGTACAACCTTAAAAAAAAACAAAGCCATTACACTGTACAATGAATATTCACTTTTACTTTTATTTATGCTTCTACGTGTATTGATAATTTCTCTGTAGGCAAGTGGTATCCTGCAACAGATTGATCCAAGACTTATAAACAAAATCCAGAAGCTTGTTACCTCTGAGGGCATAACAAGTGTGAATGAGATGAAAAGACACCTCAATACCTTTGTAAGACATGAGCTGTTTCAGGAAGATGACACACCATCAATTCTAAACAGGCGCTTCTTTCCATCTAAGACAACAATTAAGAACCATATGTATAGAGCATTCATAAAGGAGCAACTATCCAATATTGACCAAAAAAATCTAGAAGAAAAAATTGAAATTTGGCAAAAAGAAAGTGCAAATGACAAATTCAAATTCAGACCATACATGGAAGAAGAAGAGAAAGATCCAACTATAGCATGTGATGGTCTAGAGGATGATGTTGCCGATAATGTCAAAATAGATCTTGGAAAGAGAGGTCTACTTTTTGTCCACCAAACAAAATGGCAACAAGAGCTGATGCTCCACTATGGCAATGAACTGACATTGTTGGATGCTACCTACAAAACAACTAAATATGCCTTACCTTTGTACTTTGTTGTGGTTAAAACCAACATTGACTACCAAGTTGTTGGTTCCTTTGTCATACAAAGTGAGACATCAGAGGCAATAAAGGAGGCATTAGGCATTTTGAGAGACTGGTCAAACAACAAATGGAGTCCACTCTATTTCATGGTGGATTGTGCTGAAGAAGAAATAACAGCAAGTCAAGAAATTTTCAACAGTAAATAAATCAATATTATCTTGCATTTTTAAATTTTGCATGGTTTTATTCTGCAGAAGTAGATTTTATCATTGTTACGATAAAAAATTACAATTTTGTAGTGGTTCATCGAATGGGCTCTTAGAGAATAGAGAAATTTGTTAACTTTATAAAATGTCATAACTTATGGGGCCACATTGATTGGTTTACTCAATAATATTTATATCAATATTGTTGTTTAATCTGAGATATATAGATAGGGTCAGTAACTAATTTAATCTGGTCATCGAAATTGTAAATCTAATATGTAACATATATAATATATATTATTCTTTACATTTACCACTAGACTGCCAAGTATACATCTGTGATTTCCATAGAGAGCAGGCCTGGGAAAGATGGCTTTCAAAAGGAACAAATGGACTCACAGAAAAAAAGGACTTACTTCTTGCAAAGCTTAGAGCAATTGCCAGATCAAGGACAGAACAAGAATGCAATGTAGCAGTGGACAACCTGAAATCTACTCCAGAGTGGAAGACAAGTAAAAACCTGAAAAACTGGATTGAAAACACATGGTTAAGACAGAAAAAGGCAAATAATTACATGAATTAACTAATTAATGTGATTGTTTAATATAGCCATTGTATAAGCCTTAAAGGCTAACAATCCTATTTGTCAATAATTATTATTTGTTTTGTTTATAACAGAGGTGGGTCTGGGCATACAGAAAGGAAAGACTTCTTGTCAATATAAATACAAATAATGGAGTGGAGCGTCAAAACAAAACCTTCAAATATGACTACCTTGTTGGAAAGCTGAAACCCACACTTAGTCGAATGATAACTGTCCTCGTAGAAGATTTCCTTCCAGACAAATTTAACAGGTTGGTTTTGAACAAAGTAATGTCAAAATATTAAAAAACCATGGAAATAATGCAAAATTTCTTATATTTATACCTGTAGATATGTAGAGGGAAACTGCAGGCTTCCTAGTAGTTTCAAAGAATACAACAGAGCCATTCCTGGATACCTGCACAACAGACCAACATATATGGTTAAACACTGTCAAGATAGGATGACTTCTGCACAAGATTTCACAATGGCTGATATCCAGGTATTAGAGCAGCAGAACAACACATGCTTCTTCAAAGTAAAGAGCCATCCTCATGTTTATGAAGTGCAGTTTGGCAATAGTGAGTCTCTGCCAAGTTGTCAATGCCTTGACTGGGAAAAAACAAGACTTCCTTGCAAACACTTTTTTGCAATCTTCAAGTGTATTCCAAAATGGAACTTCAGTGATCTTCCAGAACATTACAGACAATCTCCATTTCTAACCCTTGATGAGAATGTTATGTTTGGCACCAGTACTACCCATACTTATAAGCCACAACTTGATGAAGACTCAGTCTCAAGTCATGACATTAACTCTGCTTCCCCTTCTGAACAACCAGCTGAACTACAACAACAGTCAAAACCTTTACATTATAAAGACATTCCTCAACGTAAAAAGTTTTTCAAGACTGCTGCAACAAAGTGTAGAGACATCTTAAATCAGCTAAAAAACATTACTTACCTGACAGAAGATGTGGAAGTGGTTGAAGAGGTAAATGAAATGTTACTCACCTGTCTTGACAAATTAAAGGCTTCTTCTCCCAAGTCAAACAACCTGATACTGGAGACTACAGGAAGTACTGGCACTGAAAAGAAACCACACCTCATCAAGTCCACTGGAAGTACAAAGAAGTATAAAGAGATTCCCAAATCAATGAAGAAAAAACATCCCTATTCTGGCAGAGTTGGTGAAAAAGCACAGAATATGAAAAGACTATTCAATGTGAATGCATGCACACCTGAGCCTAGTAATGAGCCACCAACAAAAAAGAAGAAATCCAAAACAAACTGCAACATAATTGAGGAACAGGTGCCTGCTGAAATAGTGAATGGATTTAATGAAGAATATTTTGAAGTCCATGATATCACAGACAACTCATTTGTTGATAGTGTGGAAAAGGATGATGATCAAAGTGATGGTATCATTGGTGAGGGAAAGGATGAATATGATAAAAATAATGGTGATTATAAATCTGATAATGATGACAAAGATGATAATGATTATGCTGATTGTAAAGACAATGATGAATGTGAAGAAGATGATATACAATATGTTGGAACTGAACAATGTTCACCATCCACTAGGAACAAAAGGCCAAAGTTAGTTCTGTCACCTACAGAAAGGTCGAAGTGCCATCAGTAATGGCAAAATGTTGTCAGATGAAGCAATAAACATTGCACAAAATCTCCTTGCCTCACAATTTCCAGCTTTACAAGGCCTCGAAAATTCGACGTTGGGCCCAGTTGGAGGATTTTCTGTGTTTCGTGGACATTATATCCAGATACTACATACTGGAAGAACCCACTGGGTTTGTTGTTCAAATATTAACGAAAGGGAGCCACCAGAAAGTAGTGTTATAGACTATTATGATAGTCTTTTTCGTGGTGTTGTAGCACTAAACACCAAACAACAGATGGCTCAGTTCCTATACTGCTGGGAGCCTGAACTGAAAATCAATACCATCCCTGTACAGCAGCAAACAAATGGTACAGACTGCGGCGTGTTTGCTATTGCCTATGCAACTACCTTGGCATTTCAGCAAAATCCAGCCACAGTAAACTATGATGAAGGGGCTCTCAGGCCTCATCTTCTAAAATGTCTTGATGAACAAAAGATGTCCCCCTTTCCAACACTTCCTGCAAAAATCTTAAATAAAAAATGCATAGTGAAGACCATCCAGGTTCAGTTATTTTGTATCTGTCGAATGCCTTGGAACGGACGTTCAAAAGACAAATCTAAAAAAATGGCAGAGTGTGAAGGATGCCTTAATTGGTTTCACCAAGATTGCGAGGAAATTCCAGGAGAGGTTTTTAAAGAAGAGCAGGAATGGGTGTGCTCGAAATGCAAATCTGTGTGAAGACAAGCCTACAAGCCTATAAGCCTACTACGCACCCACAAGCCTAGTATAAGAATGTGCCTATGTGTCTACAAGAATAGAAGACTACGTGCCTACGCACCCACAAGCCTACAAGCCTGGGGGGGAGTACTCCGCCAGGATCTGGATATATGGTGTTCCGCTGGGATTCTGAAAGGGGTACCCTGTTTATGACAAAAGATATAATTAATTGCACTGAGTTCCTGTTTCAATTATCATGTCAGCTCGCGTATCGTTTTTTTTTACGACCATGATAACCAGTTTCGGTCAATACGAAAGTAGAAACCCTGAATATGACTGAAAACTCAGGAAGAACTTGGAACTTGAGTGAAATTGCACACCCTGTTTATGACAAGAAGCTCTAAAAACCATACCCTGTTCATCGGATCATCCCCGTATAGTCCATTTATGGGAGTACCCCCCCCCCCCCCCCCCTTTCATCTATTTTCAAAAACATGCGACTTCAGTGCTCTGAGTTGCAAGAAATTTGGGTTTTCACTGCCGTCAATCAAACCTAATCAGTCGGTAACTTTCATATTTTTGATTGACGGCAGCGGAAAAAAAAAAATTCAGCGTGCGACTCAGAGCACCGAGGTCGTATGTTTATGAAAATAGATGTAAATCGATTTAAAAAAATAAGTCCTAAAAGGATATAGTTTCGACATACAGTTGTGAATTTTAAGAGAAAAATTTGAGCTTAAAAAAGTTTGTCATTTTGGAACTCGCGAAGTAACGTCCAAAACTTTAAACAACTATTTCGTGAGCCCCAAAATGACACAATAATAAAACATCGTTACGATTTTGCAAACAATTGTTATTAAAATACTTTTCTTTAAAATATTACCTTTATTTTTGTGAGGAACTTGGAGGTAGTCCTCATGTAAAAAGAGAAAAGCTTTAGGAAAAGCACAGAGAAACTATAGTAGAAATACATCGATCGGCGCCATCTTGTTCGTTGAGTCGGTACGACGGCACGAATCCGTCGGGAACACGAAGGTGACGTCATTTTCGGGATGTCGTTTTGAGTCTCGCGAAATAGCCTCTACCATCTGGCGCATTGTTTTTAAGGTTATTGTTGTGCTAATTGCTTAGGGTACGTAGTCCAGTGGAAAAAACTTCGACTTTTGAGAGAGTGAGTCAAGCCCGGTTGTCGGGGTTAGTAGCTGGATGGGTGACCCCTGACGCAGACACGGTTGGGAATTTTTCTTTCTTCCTTTCTGTCTTTTTTCTTTTCTTTTTTGGCTCCTTTACTTTCGTCTACAACGTTTTCTTCTCGAGCTTACTCGTGAGCTATTATTGTTTATTTTGGTAGGAATATAGACGACATCACAAAGACATAATTGAGAAAGAGAGAAACAGACAGATTTTATCTCAAGCACAGCGTTACTATGATCCACCTGGAATATACAACCCGTATGATCCTTTCACACCACCTGGGATACTTGGTAAGTTAAAAACATTTTATATCATTGGATTAAGTTATATGTATTTATCCTAAAGGTAAAAAGGATCCGAGGTATGTCTTTTGCTACCCGTGAATGCTACCCACAGGGTGACTTGATTTAAATCCTCTCCTCTCCTTTCCTCCTCTCTTTTCTTCCCTTCACTTCCATTCTATTCTCTTCTTGGCGTTATTTTCCAAGGAAAATAGCATTTCATCTATGTGAATGAACATGAAGATATAAAAATATAGATAAGTTATAGTGCTTGGGAAGGTGGTTATTCCGGGCGAAAGACCCTTGAAATTAAATTCGGAAAAATTAATTTCCGACCTCGCTGGGAATGAACAATCATTTCTATCTGGGGAGAGCATAGCAATACAAAATCGTAAACTAATCCTGGGAAAAGAGCACTGAGATTTATGATTAAGGGAAGAAAGGGAGCGCTTGTACTTGTAATCAGTGGAAAGGATAGGAGTATGTCGTGTATGTACGCAGATGTACAAAAAGTTCTATGATAGTTGATGACTTTTTGGGCGTACCTCATATCAAAATAAATTGCCCGAATTTCAAGATGCTATATTTTCGAAGTATTCGTTTTTCATACAAATGTTTCATTCACAACTGTGTTAACCGAATCGTATCCTGAAAGAAAAATGAACTTTTTCTTTTCAAATCTCTTTTCTAGGTGGTCGACACGATTTATTCCCCAACGTGCCATACATGCCTGGTGGTATTCAACCTGTACCGGGGTCTATTCCTCGACCAGGAAACTTACCCGGTCCTCGTTTTGATCCATTTGGTCCTGTACCCGACATGGATATTATCCCCGGATCAAGGAGATATCCACCGGGGAGAGGGCGTGGTCGAGGTGGATTTCCCCCTGGTCCATTTTTCTAGCAGACTAGAGATTTTCGCCCATCTTCATGTTGATACATTTGGCCCTTTACCCGACATGGATAGTATCCCCGGATCAAGGAGATATCCACCGGGGAGAAGGCGTGGTCGAGGTGGATTTCCCCCTGGTCCATTTTTCTAGCAGACTAGAGATTTTCGCCCATCTTCATGTTGATGCATTTGGTCCTTTACCCAACTTGGACATAGACCCCTCCTCTCAGTTGTAATGTTTTGGCCATTTCAGACCACGTGAGAATAAGATTCTTCGTTTGCACAGAAATATGACACTCTAGGAAATGACACGTGGTCTGAAATGGGAAAACATTACGCTAGAGTGGACCGAGCCGCGGAGGTCTGTTAAAAGGATCAAGACTATAAAAGGAAAAAAATAAAATGACAGATATATCTTATAAGAAATCTAGAGCTATCCCCCCTTACACTTTTATGAATCTTTGTATTAAGCTCTGCTGAGAATTCCCGTTAAATGAATTCATTTAATCCGCCATGAAACAGATATAATTCTAATAAACATTAATGGATATTAGTAAATATTAGACCATTAGATTTTGTTTCAGGGGTTAAATAGAATCATACTAGAGTGCAAACAATTAATCCGTGAAACACTAATTGCTAAATAGTACAAAATAGTGCTAATTAAACAATAGAAAGCAATGGCATTTGCATGAAATTGTGCTATTTAGTATTACTAAAGTTTCACGGTTATATTGTTTGTACTCTAATAGATGGCACTATCGAGTAAGAGTAAGTTAAATAACGAAATACTGGACTATGACAAAATGACAAAACATTCAATTGAGGATACAAGGTATTTGAATAATCCTTTGAAACTACCTTGCAGCCTCCACTGGACTTTTGACCAGTGATCAGATTTATGGAAAATGGTGAATATTAAATAATTTAATAATTAAATTAATTAATTATTTAACATTTAATATTAATAATTAATTTAATATTAATTTAATAATTATTATATTACATATTATAATTAATTATTAATATTTATTATTAATAATTATTTAATAATATTATTAAACCCTGAGACAATAGGTGGTCACAATGTTCATAAGCATTGCCATTGATGGGTTGCAAGCATTCCCAAGAGAGTCAAAAGACAAAAACATGGCGGCCATTGTGGTACCGTTAACAATGGATGCTCATGAGAAAACTTTTGTTAAATGGTACCAACATGGCGGCGATGACGTAACGTGCAAACGACAAATTGTGATGTTAGTGTGCCAACCACTTTACTTTGCTTTATTGGATTGTCCAATAGAATTCTGGTTAGCAATTCGAATAACAATCAACCAAACCAAATTTCGTCATCGTACGCCCCCACCCATAAACTTGATAAATTACAGTCAATGTATGAACACATCAAATCCAACCTCAAGTTGAAGCAATAGTCCAGTTTCAAGTTCTCTTTGCTCAGCCTGTCTCGTCTGTGCGTTCAAATATTAGGATATTGTGTAAATCAAAAAATTATTCATACCACCTGCACTTCTGAAAGCAGTTTTAATTCATTGTCTTGATTCTGGCTAGAATCAGGTTCTTTAAGAAAGCCGGGGTTATCTATGCTATATATTAAAGATGCAATCAAAATTTTACGAAATATCATCGAAAACTAGCTCAATTTATATTTTTTTGCAATTAAATATTTTTGTATTTCTCAATATCACATAGCAATTCATACAATGTATCTAAATATCGATTGATCTCGAAAGATGCGGTTTGACTGATAAATATGTTCAAGTAAAGCAAATATCATACTTTATTTTTTTCCGGTCCGGTATCCTAAAAAATCGTGCGTTCTGATTGGCTGTTTGAGCGGGCGGTATTTTGTAAGTATCTGCCCGCGCGCGCGGTCCGGTATCCTTTGCCGCTAAACGACAACACAAAACGATTACTAAAGCAAGTAAAAAAAATACGGGAAAAAATAAATAAGTTATTTACCGTCCTATAGTCGGTCCGGATAGGAAAAAACTGTGCCCTCGGTCTTGAACACGGACCTCGGCCTAACGGCCTCGGTCCGTATATTCAAGACCTCGGGCACAGTTTTTCCCTATCCGGACCTCCTGGCCGGTAAATAACATATATATATAGGAAAATGAATTTTCTTTGTTGAACGATAAGTTCTAAATATGTAGCTAAGCTGTGAAAAGCGTAAGGTGTATATACTCTCAAAGATCTCATAAAAATTCCAAATTGGTTCATCGAATGTCGCCAATTTCGTACCGTTACCGTGCTCCCCACTCATGATATTTATTTTGGTTTCCTTGCCAACAGACACCCTACCCTTCCCCGGCCGGTTCTCTTATATTTTAAATATGTATGGATGTGTTTATCACGAGGTTTTGTCTTTTCCTTTCATGACCGGTAAGGCCTCGCCTCTAATGTCAGACCACAATCTACAGATAAGACTCAAGGACTTTTCCTTCTCTTCATAAGTCGGTGCAATAATCTTCCACGTTGTTTCACTGATCTCCTCATGCGTGTAATGTGTTATGACACACAGCTCACCCATACTCGCAGATTCAAAGTCATCGCTGTTTTTATCACACTCCGGTGCAGAGGGGCTGAACACGAGCGTGAAGTCACACGAGTTAAAATCGGTGAACTCTATACGGGATAAAGTTTCCACATCCCGCACGTCCCATATCTTGTATTGCGGGTTATCGGGTAGTCCCGTGGCGAAGAGAGTCAGGGGGTAGTGGACATGGTCTTCGATACATAGACACAGAGACTGGTCCATGATTATCAATGTTCTAGGTTCCTCTACTCCTGCACTTGTCTCGTGAAACACCAGCAAGTACACTAGTATCGTGACATCAAAAATCGACGAACAGAGATCAGACGCCTGGCTAAATTTAGCTATTGTGTGTTTAAGGATCTCGAGCGAGTCATCACTTGGGTAGACGAATTTGACCCCTTTTTCTAACAGAAGTGATTCAGATTTGTGCCACATCTCGCCAGTCTTGTCTGACAATTGCCTGTCATAAATACTAGTAGAAGGAGCGTTATCTCGTTTTGATACGAAGGAGGCCGACTCAGAATTGCTGGACGAAAGAACAGCATTCAGGCACTCCAGGAACGCGCTCGTCAAGTTAAAGTCACGAGTTATGAAGGTGAACGTCTCTTCCTTGCTGTCTCCTTCAACGCGAACCGTCTGATCGAACAAACCCACACAAACCTGATGTAAACTTGCAGTAGGGATATAATTATAACAAATATATCTTGTACTGTCCTTGTGAGAAGGGCCAAGTTTCACCGTCTTTTTCTTACTTATCAATTCCTTTCCTCCCTTGTCAGACAGAATGTAAATGAAAAGATTGCTCAAGAGAATACAGACCTGGACTTCTTTGTCTGGGAACAAGTATGGCGTACAACCAGTCCACAACACATGTAGGAGCTTCTCGTCTCCTCCCTTGGGCTTTTGCGCAATCAGTTTATTGAAGTATTTATCCAGAGTTTTCCGATCGAGAGCCATTAAAGACTCAAGGCAATCTAGAGTTGAAGCCTTGAAAAGGGGTAAATTATCCGACCCCACCCTCCTGTGGGATTTTTTAAAGCTTGCCTCTGCAGAGGTCTCCATGGGAGCAACTGATTTAGCTGTAGAATCCTGAAAGCCTGAAAGATCAGCATTGTCTTCCCCAGGGGTTGGTAGTAGTAAGGACCTTGGTTTACTGTGCGTCACGTTGAGGTCAGCCTCGAAGTGGTCCTTCCAGACTTGAGCCAGCGATCGTAATAGCTGCTCTCGCTCGTCAACTGCTCTAAAAATCAAATTCCAGCAAATTGAACCACGAACTTGGGTCGACGCCATGCTTTCCACCTCCTCACTGACTAAATCTTCATCGTCAAATATCAATGATAACCCAAAAGAACCTACAAACTCGTTGGCATTCTCTAGATCAAACACATCAATACCAATAATCTTGTTAATCTCCTGCCATCGTGATACAACCCATTGAGGCGTCGAGGGTTGAGCCCGCACAAACGTGGGCAGTGGCCAGTGCACGTGATCTTCGTCACACAGGAAAATCTTTGAATTCATGACAATCAAGCTGCGAAGTCTTTTAGTAAGGATACCATCTTCATGTTGGTTATACATAACACTCTCGGGAAACTCACGTACAATGGAGTACATCAAGAGGTCTTCTTCCTTGACCGAATCATCATTCACAGCACCTGATAAACTTTCCTTCAACTTTAACAAATTCTGTTCATCCGGATAGCTAAACGACGGCAAAGTACTGCTTTTAGATTCAAAGCTGACTCGACTGTGAAGAAGAGAGTTCTCATCCTCGCGTGATTCACCTAACATTTCGTGAAGTGTTTCGAGAAAGACGCGTGTTTTCTCCGAGTTTCGCGTTAGAAACGTGAACGTTCCTCTCGAGCCATCGTTTCTAACTTCCAGGCGAAATCCCTGATCGTATAGTCCAATGACGACATGTTTGAGTGCATAGATAGGCATGCTATAGAAGCAATGCAATATTTGGTGTAAGTCCTTCACGTGGTAGCCAGACTGGGTGATATGGAACAGAAAGATATTGATATTCGTCAAAACTAGACAAACCGGTAATTCGTGTTCTGGAAATAAATATGGCAGGCAGCCTACCCACAATGCCAAGCGTGGGGACTCCTCTCCCACTCTGGACCTGTCGAAGAATGAATTATACTCAAATAAGATTTCCTCAAAATTTTATCAGCAGAGAAATTTTGGTGATGTCCGACTTTTAATTACCTATCATGTTTAAGGGTTCCCGCGTCGATAAAATCAGCATGCAGAGAATGATAAATACCATGAATCCCAGATCCGCGCACTCGGTCCTTGCCGTCATGGTAACTGTGGTCAGCGGTAGTACTTGATTCCTTGGTTACGCCGCGACGTAAAAAAGCATTGAAGAACTTTTCTAGCGCCTCCTCTTGAAGCCCAAATAGATTGGCCCATATGCTGGAGGAAGGAGTAGATTGTGAGGCGCCCGCATATGTATTGGATGGCTGGTTCTGGACAACAGGACTGTAACAAAATGAGAAAACTACTTCATATCTGCAGATCGTGTTTTAATTCATAAAATATCCAAACCAATAATCCATACCTTTCACAGCTTTTGGTAATAAACTTGTACAGCAGTACAAAAACCTCAGCGGCATCCACCATGGAGCGCATGCGATATCGAGCAACTTGTCGATAGTCTTTCTGTAGGCCTGTAGTTCGATGACGCCGCCATTCCTTGGAGTAGGTGTCCCGAATGTCGATATGATAACAGTCTTGAATCTCGAGTATATCTACGCTGCTTACATCTTCTGTTTGGTCAAGAAAAGAAAATGTGAAAAACAAGGGGAAAAGGGAGAAAAAAGAATGGGGGGGGGGGGGAGGTAGTGAATGAGGATGGGAGAGGGAAGGAGTTGAAGGAGGTGAGATACTAAAAGAAGCGTGCTAACAGTTTTGTGGTAATAACACAAATAATTTGACTTGCCTAGTCTGTGTTTCGCACAAGTTTTTCCATTCGCAATCTGTATTTCCAGTATGATTCCTTTACTAAGATCAACACCAACCATCCTTTCTTCAAACACCTTTTCATCCTCTGCAGTAGAAGATTCCTCGATATTTGTTTGTACTTCGACCATGTAAGTACCAGAAGTTCTACGGACCAGAAACAAACATCAGATAAAACTAACTGCACTCGAGTACCTGGTTGGTGTGGAAAAAGAGCTGTGACTATCACGTGTAGTGGGGTTATATTCTGATTGGCTAAGTAGTCGGTCTCGTTGAACATGATTGGTTGAGTGAATGTTTTGGCCCTTGCAAAATATATAGTGCGTGACACAATGTCTATATTATCTCTCTTTCTCACTACAACATCCACAATGTGCTTAAATTCATCTCTAATCGTGTATACAAACCAGTACTTACGTGTTAGTATCTGTACTAAGTTTATTACGCACAAGCTCCTCTAGTTCACACGTAAACCCAAAATGCAGTCTGGGTAGCCCTGTTCCAGTTTTTCCCGGCTCAACCCCAGCCACCTGAAAGAGAGTGTGTTAAGTTAATTGAGATGTTATTTGGGTTCGATTGGTGGAAAAAGAGATGATTGCTTATGTGCAAACCCCGATTCCTTCCAGGTTTTGATTGGTGGAAAAAGATATGGCGATTCCTTCTACATAAACCCCAAGACGTCATAAAAAATACAAAATTCTTTTAAGATGACAGAACTTTCAACAGAAACAACCAGCGACAGAGGATTTGTACGAGAGTGCATGCAGTATAGACCATTGGCATATGATGTCACGCATTACGTGTCAGTTTCTTCTGGGAGTTGGGAGAAAAAGCTTGCTGTTGTTATGTATAATGTTTGCTTAAAATGCCCATAAGGCTTATATCCTTACTTTGGCGATAAAAGTGGATGAAGTACTCTGAATTGATCGTCCTCCTTCACTCGACGGACTGCCCTCTGTCTCATCTCCATGGTAACCGTTGCCATGACGATCAGAAGAACCTTTGGAGACTTTTGACCTTTGCTGTAGTTCCGTATCATTCGTAGTTCCCTTTCGATTCTGAAAAAATTTAAAATTACAGAATTATTGTTTTGAGGCGAAATTAGAGACATTTATCACGACGACGGTTTTTGCTAGGTACCACGGCAAATCTCAAACTGCTGTTCGACGTCAAACCT
Organism: Actinia equina; assembly: GCA_011057435.1. Classification (NCBI taxonomy): domain Eukaryota; kingdom Metazoa; phylum Cnidaria; class Anthozoa; order Actiniaria; family Actiniidae; genus Actinia; species Actinia equina. The sequence goes on from WHPX01000446.1 coordinate 409,190, forward strand.
TCGACATTTGGCAAAGCATCATAATGAAATTGTTGCTGGAACAGCCGCCATATTGAATTTCATTCATTGATTCTGAGTGTTTCTCCGTGCTCGCGAGCGTGTTTCTGGGCCTGACCCTAGCAGTTAGTGGTTAACCTGATGTTAAAGGTCTCTAGGTGGTATTGCACGTGTACAGATTGGTGTTTTTTACCTTTGAGTCGGTCTTGTCTTCATTTTGGATCTCGCCCAACATTGTTAGCCAAGTGTCTCCACCCAACTGACGAATCTGTTCCACACGTGACCTGAACTGTAGGTCACTGTCGTCCATAGCTGACGTGGAGTCTGGAAAAGAGGTGAATAATTTTGCAATACGGATGCATATTCTGTCATATCATATGTGTTCCCAAGTTTGTAATCTTTGCCTCTTTACCTTGGTTAAAATGTTTTCTCATTTCATGATACTCATTCCCTTGAGTATCATTTCTTTGTTTAACGGTTATGCATGAGAAGACACATGAACATGGATACAAATCAAAAAACGAATCTTATTCTCAAGAGAATGACACGTGGTCTGAAACTAGAAACTATTACGCCCGGCAAAGAGTCCTATTGACAAACGCTTCTTACCTGTCAACTCATTGGCTGAGCTTTCATCAAGTGCGATTACTCGATCCACGCTTTTCGTCTGAAAGAGAATTACCGTCAATACTATAAGGAAATCCAAATTAATACATGTCACTACTCTACTGAAAAACGAAGAACATAGTCTTATTTTTGTCTTATTATCCAGCTACCTTCTTGTGTCCTGCCTTGGTTTTACTCTGATTAGAACCACTAGATTGCGGTAAATCTATGATCTCAAAGCTCTGTTCCTCAGTCAACATTTCCTTGACCTTCTTTATTTCACGACGAGTTGCTTTCTGATGATCAATAACGACCTAAAACAAACGAGTGGAACATGTTTCTATTATAGATACCTGCAGCAAGAGATGGTTTTTCTACGCCTACCTAAGGGAGTGTTCATTTTTTACGGGAATGGAAGGGGGGAATGGGTACTGGTGAGATTTTATGAAATGTAGTTACAGTAACAAAATGTATGACCTCTTCCCAACTTGAATTTGTTTTACATGGCCTCGAATTTCTTTTATAAATTTTCTATTTAGCTAATTATTTTTGGGGTGCGCCCCCTAAATGCCATATTGACTTACCTCCCCACCCCCCCCCCCCCCCTTAATCCAACGCGGCCCTTCATGCCCGAAAAAGAATAAACGGTCCTTTAGGTTTTTTTAGAATGGGTTTTTTTATCCATCTGAAAAGTAAGCATTCGAAAATTAATTCTCATGTTTGAGAGAGGACAACCAGTTTGCGACAACATTTTTAGCTTATCATAAACTGTGGACATGCAACTACTGATGACATCATAGTGTAGTCTTGATTCTCACCTCCTCTGCGCGTTCATCAAACGCAGACAGGACACGTACACGGTACATGTTTTCTTTAGCCATCGGGTTGCCCATGAGCAGTAACACCTCAAGACATGGTAGCTGACCAAGCAATAATATTGATGCGACCTAACGAAAGAAAGATAGTTATCAAGTACTTTGACTGGAAACCACATCCACGATGTAACAGGGCCTACCTCGGATAGTTTGTTCGAGCTTAAGTCCAATTCTTCCAGTGAGAAAAGTTTTTCAAGACCTGGAATAAAGGTGACTTTGAATGAGTATTTAGGACTTGTAAAATACAGCTGTTGCTATGTCAAAGGACCTCAAGGTGATGATATATCAGGATAGCGATGAACTCGATAGTGATCAATAATCATTTATGTTTAAAGTATGGTCATGATCGTTAATCTGGGGAATAGAGTGTGAGGTAGTGTTTAATGTAATGGTTAAGGTGGTTGTTGTGATTATCGTGTTTATGGTCTGGATGATGGTACTAGTTATTTTGATTATACTGTAGTAATGGAAATATTTGGGAATAAACAGCAGATTGTAAATGCATAAGAGACTCACCATCGACATTACTCAGTAGGTTTGCTGACAGGTTCAGTTTCTTTATATTACCCAGCTTGGCATTGAGATTTTCTTCGATACACTGGATATCATTGTGAGAAAGGTCCAAGTCAACAAGCTTTGACAGACCCTGCAACGAAAAAGCAGCAAAATGGAATGAATGGTAAGTCAGAAGACTTACTGTAAATCATGGTCGGAGTAGTGGTAGTACACCTAGGTGTACACCTAGCTTATCACCTCTGCATGGTGTCTAGGGTTCGAGTTCTGGCCTTAGCATCACTTATGAGTAAAGTTTGTTAGATCTCTCTCTTATTTCTCTTTCCACTGACACTTTACTGTAAATTCAAATACAAACTGTGAATTAGGCATGCCCTGACGGTGATCAGCCCATACAGAAACATGAGTAGTGCTAAACACATGATCAGGCAGGAAACCCTGTATACAAACAAATTTTACCTCTAGGTGTTCTATGTTTTCAATATGATTGTGACTCAGGTTTAACTTTTCTACATTAGGAAGAAGCGCCTAAAAAATAAACACCCCAATTAGTGCACCCTATGGTCAACATGAAAAGGAGGCTATATCTGACTAATCAGTGTGTCATCCATGAACAATTTCATTGACTTGTATTCAACTTTTGCACATAAGAAAGGACCTGCACAAACAAAAATCTATTAATAGTAAAACTTATGGTTGAACATAAGAGAGAGGCTATGACTGACATATATTTAATGACAAAGCACCTGTTCGAAATGGTACTACTTACTACAGAATCATCGATATAAGGTAGTTCATTGTAACTGAAGTCAGCAGATGAAAGCATTCCCCAAGTCCTGTATTTAGATGTCGGGCTCAATAGTGCTGTTCCATCAACCTCTACACTCTCAAGGATTCCTTGTTCCCACATCTCGTCATCAACTAAAATATCCTGCACATAACAGATTTATAATAAAACATTAATAATGATATAATACAGGGAAAATATACATTGTTGCAATTGCAACATATTCCATGGGCAGAGATCCCTTTTCTATTCTGCCGAACTCCAGTCACACCAAATAAATTTCTCATCCCTAGTCCTTATCATCCCTTCTCATCCTTTCCCATACACAGGTACCTGAAACAGTGATTTTATACATTGTCTGTAATGTGTAGTTCCAGAAATTATCCATACGTCCCCCACAGGGTAATTATTTTAAAGGCCCCCCACCCCTCCAAAATTCTAAGTTGCTCTGGGGGAGGGGGGGGGGGGTAATGGATAATTTCTGGAACTGAATGATGATAGATACCTTGAGAAGATGGATGGAATAGTGTACAACAAGTGAGTGAAGCTTATTTTGAAGCCTGTACATCCCTTGAAATGGCTCCACTTCACAGCCTGATATCTAAAGGAAATGAATAAAAAGTGTACATTTTGCATTTGGGAGCCCTGTGTTTACACAGGAATCTCAAAACAAAATCTTTACAAACAGCTTACTTCTAAGGACACCAAAGACTTGAAAAGTGCTAAGTCACACTTGAAGATAACATTTTCACTAAATCTATAGAGTTCATTCTGTGTTGTTGAGACAGCAATCTAGAATGTAAAAACAAAATGATAGTACTTTAATACTCAATGAATCTCAAATTGGGCTTGCTGTGTGTTTGTAGCCACTCACTTTCAGGTGCTTCAGGTTCTGGATAAAATCATAAAGGTTTCCTATTTCTCCATGATCAACATGTGTATCTGCAATGAAAAAGGTAAAATATACATATAACTTAGACTCGGCACCATGCAGAATATTTATGTGTTCCGTCCAGTGAATGTCTGTGAAATTTCAAAAGCCTAATATATATTAGAAAACTCATTAATAACTCATGAAGCAAACACAATAGAAATCATGACCATGAAGGAGGTTTTATATCTGATATAGATTTTTCTTCATTTGCATAAACTTTAACTTGGATTTTCTCTATCAAACTGGGTTCATTTCGTAAAGAAATCTGTACAATATGAGAACGAATATCATGAGTTTTCTAAGCCGTTAAATAAACTCGCAGATTTTGTTTTATCTGTTTATTGGCTGCGCCTCGTGTTTTATACCCGATGAAACACTCCTGCTCCTTCATTAAACATTACATAGAACACAATAGGGGCTTTTACTACTAACCACTCACCACAAGTAGGGACACAAAGTTCTAATCTCTTAGTGATGCAGTACAACTGTAGAGGTGTTAGGAAATATGGGTCCTCCTTGGATAGGATCTCATCTCCTGGTAGTATTAGAGTATGCAACAAAGTATGATATATTCGAATATTACAACCATTGTTTGCTTAAGTTTCTGGCTTAGGGTATGACATTAGCTTGTGGTTAAAGTATTATTTTTCAAATTCGATTGCTGTTTTACATGATCATAATTTCCAACCTACATCTTAAATCTGTTTCATATTTATTACTTAATCACCTTTATTGAAGAGTTCTTGTGCTAAACTATGTGTTACTCCACAGACATCCTATTTGGGATCAATAAATACAAATAGTTCAATAATATCCAATATAATAGGCAAACTAGAAAAAGAACAATTAGCTATAAAATGCTTTTTTCACAAACCCCAGAAGTCAAACCCTCTATTACATTAACTATTCTCGCATCTATCCTCACTACCTCCCCTACTTCCCCTTTCAACTTGATCCAGTTCAAAATTCCCCTGTACATGCAATATATGCAGGGCATTTGTAATTTGCAAAACTTACATATTTATGACCCTCTAGAAAGATGTTTAATTCATTTGGTAGGTTTTCATTGAATTTTTCTAACAACACTTCTAAATACTCCTCCAAAGCCTGACGTCGTTTCTCCACATGATCTGCTTCAAGGTTACCAAAGTATTTCTTTGGAGGTAATAAATTTGCTTGAATACCATGTTTCTTAACAAGCTGGAAGATATTGTATTTAAAAATAATTATTAGTCCAATTAATAAACTTATGTTGATGTACAGCAAACAAAAACTTTTTTCTCATTTCAGAACATTTATTTTACTTGAAAAAATATATGAATATCTGAGTATTAAATTATCATCATGGCATACGTTTTATAATATTTTATGTTCAAGTTTCATTTCTATTTGAGAGCCAAATAGCTGGGGTTAGATAGATAGAGTTGGATGAGATTATAAAATTTTTAAAAAGGATGCACCCTCATCAAACAGCTGTTTCCTCTTTCAGCATTTTTCAGTTCTTTAGTCTTTAAAAACGATGAAGGCCGTTCTTTACAAAATAAAACTAACCTTTTCATGAAGTTCGTGAAATTCTCGGTATCGTTTCCTTATAATCCAAGAATATTCTTTGATAAAAACTTCAATAAAGTATACCTATAGTATGACAAGAAAAACAGCAAATATGTAGCACCTCTAAATAGCAATGATATATGAAAAATATAATGATTCGTGTCAAATGTCAAATATTTATCAATCCTAATTCTCATCGAACTTAAAAGATTTAAAGATAATCTTTGTAAAACTCTGTGATTTGCAATTGTGTTTTTCCTGGATTTACTTGTGAGAACTTGTATATCCTTCGTAAATGAAGCATCATAGTATTCAAAAAGACAATGAAATAAAGATATTACTCTAGTAAGTTAAATTGTAAAAATTAATACGAAAGAACTGTAAAGTATTAGCAAAATCTAATTTTATCGATCCAACAACAATACTAGCAAAATGCCAATAAGACGAAGATCGAGATCTACGGTTACCTCTTTGGATGGTTCTGCCAGTATAACATAACTAGAACAAGTTCAGAGTAGTACATGTTTACATATATTAATAACATTATTTTTTATTCTAATCACTTACTGTGTGTCCATCGACCAGATCTACATCTGGAATCACTATTTTACGTATCTTCATGCTCAGATTTACAGTTCTTTCGTCATATTTGGAGTGTTTTGGAAAGTAAATATAAGGTCATTCTAACTTGGTTCAGGGACGCGACGTAAGACCAGCAGACTGCATGTTGATCGTTCCATATACACTAAGTAACCAGGCCTTCTAGTCACGCAAAAAACATTACTATGGAATGCGTGACGAGTTCTTATTTATTTTCTTTCTTTCTCTCTCTCTCTCTCTCCTCATTTTCTCTCCTTTTTAAGCTCAAATAAAAGAAGTCGGTTCGTAATGAAAAATAAAACAGACTAAATTACTTTTATAAATGTCGCGTTCTGATTGGTTTGGAGCGCGCACTTTCCGTTGCGTCATTCCTATCTATTATTTTAATTTGTATTTTATTAAAGGGAATAAAAAACTTGCTTACTGTGCTGTGTGCAGTCATAAAGCACTTGGGGATTGGCAGAACACTCTAGAAGTGTACAGAAGCTTTCCGCTACGGGTCGTGCTTCTCCTAACATTTCTCTCGTGCTCTGCCAACCCCCGCGTGCTTTATGACAGCACTCAGCACGTGCGCGCGTTTTCTATTTTTTCAATATTTCATACATCTCTTGCACGTTTGTGCAATCCACAGGTCCCTTTTCCGTCGTTCCAGTGTATTTTTTTCGAGTTCATGGGGATTGGGAGTTGATATATTAGGATAAAAATATTATTTTCTTTGCTATAAATTCATAAATTCAATCTTTCCCTTAACCATCAAAATATCTTCAACGACGAATTTTTTTAAACTATTTCTGATGAGTTTGGCTTCCGTCCTTCCAGCCTTCCACGATCTACAATGTACACCAGTACCATCAAGTTACTGGTCTTTATCTGGTCTTTAAATAATAAATATAATAATAAATAATAATAATAAGGGCAATAAATAATAACCAATAATATTAGTAAATAAGTCCTTTAATAACTATATATCATTTTAGTAATATCAATAAAATATCTATACATTTTGAATTAAGGTTAAGTAATCTCTTGTTTTTCTGTGTTAGTTTTTAGTGGTGACTTCTGCGGTGACGTGTTCTCATCCTCCATCATTTTCTGTTCTCCATCTGTTAAGAAAACGAAAAATATCAATACTAGCTCTCTAATGGCGTCGGATCAGTTGCTCAGTCAGTCCGTCAGTCATTCCAATCAGTCAGTCCGCCATGGCCAGTTCATGAGTCAATCAATCTATTTACTTTTGCGTTTGTTTTGATCAATACTCACTTCGGGATGTATTAGACAATCCTTTTCCCATAATAAGAACAGCAAATAAGACCCCAAAAGCAGCAAAGCATAGGATACATCCTTCAGCCAGGAAGCTTATTGGTCCCACGTAGTCGAATACTTTACCAACAATTAATGGTATGACCATTTCTCCTATAGCAGCGCTAACTACGAACATACACGTGATGGTTCCTGGACATAGTAAAGCAGTCAGTCAGTAACGCGTCATTTTTATTCCGCGATGATTCATTTAGTAGCTCGTTCGCTCGTTTCTTTTTCTTAATTTATTTCTTTGTTTTCCTTTTCCTGTAAGCTTCCATTATATTATCATTGAAGTCTTTTTCTTTTTCTTTTCTTGTTTTGTTTTGTTTTGTTTTGTTTTTGTTTTTTGTTTTTATTGTTGTTTTTTCCTCCTTCTTCTTCGATCCCTCCTTCTTTACTTCCTTCCTTACATACCTTCTTGTTTATGTTATTCTTTTTTCTTCCCTCCATCCCCTCCTTCCATTCTTCCTTTCTTCCCTACTTCTTTCTCTTTCTCCTTCCCTTCCGCCTTCTTAAGCAAGGTATCTTTGACCCCCCTCGGTATCCCATAATGTCTTAATTAAGTCAATAGAATCCAAGATGGCCGCGGTACCTGTGAAAAGGTCTATTAAGTCTAGATAATCAAAATTGTGAAGTTTACCTGTCACTTCAAAGTATTGCTCTACTAATGCCACACTCGAGGGAAAGACATTGCTCATGAACAATCCAAACGTACTGGTTCCAATCCATAATACTATAGAACTTTCCTTAAATATTAACATGAATAAACTCGCTGCTAATGTCCCGCCCTAGAAGCAACAAAGAAAATACATTTATTATTATAAATATCATTATTATCTATTTATTTAATTTATTAATCCATCTATCTTCGTAGTCTGGCCTTAATTGATTGGTTTCAATCAGCTGATAAGTCTTTTTATCATATGGCCCGTACGGCCCTGCTCACGCGCTCTAATAAAACCATTGGAAAAAGTCATGTGATGGGAGCCGGATGGGTTGACGTAAGCGGGCCGGAAAAACCCGTCCGGCCCTGCTCGAATCCGCGCGCTTTCTTTTTTTAATTATTTTTATTTTCGTGAGGGTCATATGATAAAATGCTTATTGATTGAGTTAGGTCGGGCTGTACGGGAAAATATTTGGCTCTCGGTAATTTGGCATCGGCATCACCTCGAGCCAAATATTTTCCCGTACGGCCCTCCCACTCAGTCAATAAGTACATAGAATCTCACTTCTCAAGACGGCCGTATGTTAGTTAGTCATGGTTCATTTCCATTCCCTGTGCACCCACCCTGCAAAAAACCTGGCTACGGCCCTGAATTGATCTCTTTTAGAATTGATTAATAAATATTTGCAATGGAAACATGATTTTAGTAATTCTACTTTTTGATTCATTAAAAAAGGACCATACTTCCAGACATCGAGTGCTGAACCGTCGTATGGCAGCGCGAAGCATTTACGGCTACGCCGGAGATTTCGACCCCGACACCGCTATCCCTGGATTTACAGACTGATCAGGAAGCTCGGCCGAAGCCTAAGGGAGAGGTTAGTCGGCCCCTAGACCGTAGATGATTAACCCCTTGCTATGACCAGCATACCCGATGTTTCGCTTGGATCACTAATTGGTAGTTGTCCACGGTCACTCCTTTACATGTGGGATGCGTTTAAAAAAGCTAATTATTATTTTTTTTGATTCATAAAAAAGGACCAAACTTCCAGACATCATGTGCTGAACCGTCGTATGCTAACGCGAAGCATTTACGGCTACGCCAGAGATTTCCGCGGATCGTACATGATATATAGTAAATTTGATCTGAATGATTTGATCTGACTTTTTCATGAGCATATATATTCACTTAGACACTATTCACTTACACTGTTAAATAAGCAGATATTCTCAGCTGAAAAATTCGTTTAGAAATATTAATCAACTCGTCTTCATGATAAGACTCAGGGGCGTAACCAAGGGGTTGCACAAGCCCCCACCCCCCTCCCCTTCTCGCGCAAAATCTAAAGTACCGCTGACTTAGCCATAATTTTTTTAACTTATTGAGCGCCTTTTTGAAATATGATAATTCAATGATGTTACTGCTTACCAAATCAACAAAAAGCATGACAGCAGGCGTTGTGAACAAAGCTACAGGAATAGAAATTAGGCGACCAAGGGCTAACGAACCCTGAAGGAAAAAATAGAACACAAATGTGAAACACAAATATATAACAGTGTTCTGTTTACAGTTTTAATTCATCCTTATTCGAGAAGCGACTTGAAGGTTTAACCATTTGCAGATGTAATAACAAAGGCAGCACCTTCTACTCAGTTATCAAGACCCAGAGTGTTGGGCCGGCGAAGGCTTGAACCCACGACCTCCAGCACAACAGACCGAACCATTATGTATATATATATCATGATATATCAAGTTACCAGAACATTGTGGGGTATACATTTATACGCCATGGTATAAAATAAACTGTGACTTACCCAAAATACTGAAGTTAAGAAGGCACCTTCCGCAGGTTTCATCTTCAACGAACTTTTAACAGCATATGTATAAATATAACCCCCATAGGACCCCTGAAGAATAAGAACAATGACGTCATCACATGTGTAGATGACGTAACCTCATAGCATATATTTAAATATAACCCTAATAGGACCCTTGAAGAATAAGAACAATGACGTCATAGCATGTGTAGATGACGTCAAGTAAGAATGAGAGTGGACATCAGAGTGTCACGTTATTAATCCTACCTGCATTCCGTCGTATAGAAAAACCAATAAACAGGTCCACAGTGAGATGCAAAGAATTTGGAATCTGTCTGGATTGCTGCACAGACTAACAGGTCTATGTTCTTCTGGTTCAAGGATATCTACATCTATAATTCAAAGCAACATTTTAACCCGTTACCAAGAGTGTCGTAAAGAAAAAGTAAGTCTAGACTCGCGTTTTTTTTATGTGATCTCATTACGAAAAGATAACGTCATATTCATTCTGGGATAATGCCAATAATGTGCCGTTTGCATATGATTTTCTCATTAGAATAGCAAGACAATTGGTGCTAATTAACTGAACAAAAGAAAGTGTGCAAGGGATTCTGGTAGTGGTAGTCTATGACGTCTTCTATGATGCGAGTGACTTATCATTGGACATTGTAAACCTTATTTTTCTTCTATCATAATACACTCAACAAAATAACTCGATTGTGATTGGACAAGAGGAATACAATTAAATCCCAAATTGTACTCTGTAGAGTAACAATAGACCTTATTCGTGGTGTGACAATGTTTTCCCAATTCAACGTGACAAGCCTCTGGGGGAATGAAGAGCTATTGTTTTGAAGTTCGTCGGGATATCATCGTTATTCCTTTCATATCCTTTGGGATACTCATGAATTTTTCGAAGAGTAAAAACAAAAGAAAATGAATCCCCTGGAGGTTCGTCACACTGAATTGGGAAAACATTGTCACACCACGAATAAGGTCTATTAAGTTGCTCAATTTTGTTGAATGCATTATAAACAAAAAATCCCACGATCTCCTCGTACAATTCGGAATTTATAGATACTTGTGATGTTTTGAAAACATTCAAATTGTACTTGAGATCGTGCGATGTTCTACACTCAAATTCTAAACTTCCTTAAATGCAGCTATTGTCTCACGATGAATAACAGAATTCTTCGTAACCCCCTTCCCTCTTGAGCTCATCCCCTCGTACGAATACTAATATAACAGAATCATAAGTGGATCCAAGGAGATGGTTGAGGTGATCGTAACCCCCTTCCCTCTCGAGCTCATCCCCTCGTAAGAATACCAAGATAACAGAATCACCTTTATGACTATCTTTGTTTGATTGCTGTTCTTTTTTTCTTTCCTGGCGACTTTCCAACATGTCCAGCACGACTAGGTAAGCCAATCCAATAACAACGGGTACCTAACAGGGGAGATGTCAGGAAGTGATGTCAGCTAGTTGACTACGGCCCCGTCCATACTTTGCCGGATAAATTTGAATCAGCAACTTTCACACCGAAACCGAAAAAAAAATGTTTTCCGTCCACACATGAAAACGAAAAAAAAATGTTTCGCATCCACACTAGTCCGATCAGAGGCGCAAAAACGCTTCATTGCTCATCTGAGCATGTGCATTGAAGCTGAAATTGAGCCTACAGTGAATTTTTAGCCTTGTTCCCATGACAATCATGACAAAATGTTCTCTGTCAACTAATACGGATAGTCGGCGTTTTCAAATTGTTCCACTCTGTAGACCGTATTCGAAAAAATTCGTTTTCAGAGAAGAAATGTTCCGGATTCGCCCAGACTAATGTGGACGGTAGACCTAACCGAACAAATAAAAATCCGGATTTAAATTTATCCGGCATAGTGTGGACGGGTCTAGGTACAAATGTTAATGCTTTGGTGATAAGAACTTTAGAGTCAGATCACATAAAACAGATTTTGCATGACTGTGAAACGGCACTGCGCATGGCACGCTGTGACAGTAATGTCATGACACGACATTCACGACAATAACAAGTTTCAGGCAGTAAAATTCTACCCAGCCAATTAATATGCTTGGACACGGGTCAGTGACGGTCACGGCATCCGTATCGTTACGGTTCACAGTCACGCAAACCTTGCTTTAATTAAACAGTAACATTACATGAGCTAAAGCGATGATCCAATAGGCGAACTGCACTTCACTACTGTAAGCAGAATCATACATGGCGATCCCTTTAGTAATATTGTCATGTGATAAATGATGATGACGATGTTTTCCGCCACCATACGGCATCGGCTTCTCTCTTCGTGCCGCTATGATCTCTGGGTGGGGCTCACCGCTCAGAAATGGCTCGGCGATCAGTGGGCTCACAAACGCGCCAAAACCATACGAGAAATACAGAGCCTTGGGGAGGAAAAAAAAAAGTATTAGTGACTTCGTTGGGAAAAGGTTTGTGTCGCGTGCAAATTATTAGTTTTAAAATTACAATAAGTATTTTTAACTCATAGGCTGTTGCGCAGTATGCATGCGCACATTCTCTCTTGGTTTCTGTCCCTGAAGGAATACCATTTCCTTAAAGCATGGTATAGCGAGTTAGTGAATCGTACTTTGAGCGTCAGAACCTTGGCAAAAGACACGACAATTGATACTCTAGGAGATTGAGAACATACCTGTAGATAGGGCGAGACCTGAAAGAATACCAAAGTTTTTTAATCAACTATAATCATTAATGATCCCTAAAATATCTCGACTATTCTTCAGCTGATTAACACTGTAAGTAGTAATCTATTCGAGATAATGTTACGAGTAAATGATGTGTATGTTATGATCATGCCATAAAGTTGGCCATTGGTTATGGCTAAGGAGACCGGTAGCACAGATTAGAGCAGATGTCGTATGACTGTGTAAAAGTCGGTGCCGTATGCGTGCCTTGCCGTGACAGTGGCTAATTTTTTTCTCTCGCAATGTGATTGGTCTGACAGTGTCATTAACTTAGCATGACCGTGTCTACGCCGTGTTCTTGCCTTATTACGGGTATTTGATTGGATGCAATGTGATTGGGTTAGCGTACGTATGCCTTGCCGTGTCATGTCCGTATTCGTGCCGCGACTTTTCACAATCATACGAAAACTGCTGTAGAATAGGGTAATGACTCTTGCCGTATAGACCAGTAATTTAACAATATTGGCATTATAGTAGTGTACTGATATACTCTATGACATGAGATATTGAAATGTAAAATTCTTCCTAAACCGCACCTTCATAGCTATAATACAGATACACATACATCCACGCTTGCATGAGTGTAAGAGACACTCACCTTCTTGCCGTGTAGAGACAGTAACTGCACATTAGTAGCAGTGTCCAAGACACCCACACAATACCCCGCAGCAGCTGTGGTCAGGATAAGTAGCCAGAGATCACGACTTAGTGGGATGACGGCCAGAAATATGGCATTCAGAGCAAGACATACCAACAACATTAAATTACGATTACAGTTAAACCTAAAAAACAACAGAAAACGATCATAAGACACATTAGTTTATTATATACACAACCAGCCTTTGGTTAATTTTACCTATCAATCTGCTTATCCAATATATCCAATATCTTGTTGTTATCTCATTCAATTCCATCATGTCATCTGAAGTCATCTCATTTTATTCGTTTTACTTCATTCCCACTCTCTTTCATCCCATTCTCTTTCATCCCATTTCTATTTTATCCAAGTCTGTGTTAGCAGTATGTTATACTATTATAACTATAACTATCCCACTATCTCATTTATCTCAATCGGCCTATCCTTTTCCATCCCATTCCTGTTTTGTTTACCTGTCAATAACATAACCTGCACCCATAGCTCCAATAAACCTCGTGGTAGACTGTGCAAACAACAGCCAACTTAGCACGTTAATAGAATCCACATCAGGAAAATAGTTCATTACAAAATCAAGTAATGTTGGCCCAGCAATGCCAACCGTCATACCAAACACAAAAAACGTCATGAAGTAAAACAAGTGAGCAATTCGTAATTTGATTGTTGAGGTGCACGAACTTGGTAGTTTGTATCTCGTTACTTGATGTGAATACTCTTCCCAGAAACTCCAGAATACATGGCGGAATATCGCTTGTCGCAGCATTTTTCAAGGTTAATCTTTATCGTCAGTGACTCGAAAGCTAGAAGCGATGAACTCTAGCGATTTTGTAAGATAAAAACCAAGAAGCACCAACTACAAAGACACAGACCAGACCAACAAATAGTTTTCTATTGATGATTTGATCTTCTTGTCAACGACAGACTGGCATTTTTGCCAACGAATACGGGTAACACTTGGAGCACCACATTATCGGATGCAGTCATCACTTAAAGCCTTAAAAGCAACATATAAAAAAACATCACCGAACACCCTGTTGTAACAAAATGACGGCTTCCTAACAACGGTTTCTTTAGTTCACAGAATTGAATTATCTTCGGCTTTTGATTGAGAGTTTTCCAGGCAGTTTACAACGACCAAGGATGAAACTGGCGAGAGATGCACCTTCTGACTTTCTCCAGAAGCGTTGGTAAGAAATCAAGAAAAAAAATCTTTCGATTTCAATGTTTCAAATCCTTTTTCATCTCTTGTAACCTATAGAGCTTTTTTTATCTATTTAACCACCATATGTATGGAGCGTCGACAGGGATTCTTCAAGCTCATTCAAGTCGAATATGAAGTCTACCGGTTATCAGTAAAACTCTAGTACTTTGGTAATGTGTCTTCAGTCTTTGAAGACGGTGACCCTTCGTACGGCCTTCCAGCAGGTTAGATTGTCATATGTCAAGTTCAATGGTTGACCAGTTACAGAACAAAACCAATTGGATGGCGTGATCATTTACCCGCTACAGACAATCAAACCATATCAGTTTTATATTGCATCTTGGACAGTAAATTCATCTCGCTCCTTTACTTATGTTTTTTTTAACGTAACACATGACAATGTATTTGTAATATGGCTGCTTCAGATGTCTTAGTTGTTTTTAAATTTGTTTGTTTGTTTGTTTGAACGCTCACTCGCTCGCAGGTTGTTAGATTGTTTGGTAGTAGTAGTAGCTTTTATGTGTCTGTTTTTTATCTTTATTCGTTTGTCTTACTGATTGCCTGTCTCGATTGTTTATGTGCTTTTTTACATTCTTTCGATCTGTTTAATTGTTGTTATCAGCGTTTTGTTTGCAAGCTGTTTGTCTATCCATATTAGCCTTATAACCTTACACTACCTTCATTCTCACCATCAAAATCACCATCATCATCATTATCATTATTATTAGCATATCAAAATAATAATTATCATCATCATCATCATAATTATCATCATATTCATCACCATCAAAATCATCACAACCACCATCATCATCATCCGAGATATCCTTATCAAATAAATCATCATCATCATCATCACCGATCATCAATGGTGCTGCTCCAAATTGTATTTGTGTGACCTACTCAAGCCGAATCTAAAAACTCACTGTGCAAGCCGCGTTTTAACCTATGGTCGGAGAGCTTTTCAGGTAGCTGCTCAATTTTATGGAATGATTTGCCAATTGACATGAAAACAGTTTAATTTAAACTTTAAGAAACATTTGGAAACTTTTCGTTTTAAGAAGGCTTACATCTAATTACTAAATTGAACTGCGACTACCGCTTTCACTGTTGCTTTTATAATTAGTTTTGATTATTAGTAAACCTTTTTTCTTATTTTTTTTAACTAGTATACCTACCTACCCATCTTGGTTATACTCTTTAACTAGTAGTTTTATCAGTATATATTATAGTCGGCGTTTATTTTTATCTGTAAAGCGCTTTGAATGTTTAGATATGTGCGCTATATTTATCTAAACATTCATCATCATCATCATCATTTAATGTTTCATAGCGCATAAAACACTGACTGTCCGTAGTGCACTCGAGGCAATATTTGAACCCTTTGGGGGGAGAGGCGAGAAAGAAAAGGATGCAGAGGGGAGGGAGTAAAGCACAAATAGGGAACCCTACATGAAGGACATCCTCTTCCTCATTCGGAGGGGCGGTGTAGGAAGATATGTAATTTTTTTTTTTTTTTTTCGAAGTAACAATATTTCTCGAAGAGATAATATTTATGTTATGATCATCCGGGTGGATGTAATCCTTAGAATATGATACCCATATCTGACTTTTCCTTCACTTGACTCTGAAGATGACTTCCGCACAGGTTAGTGTCGAAACGTCAGTCACATCAAACAGTCCTTCTAAGGATTACATCCACCCGGATGATCATAACATAAATATTATCTCTTCGAGAAATATTGTTACTTCGAAAAATATCCATTCACCTGGGTTCAGACCATTCATTGTAGATATGTAATTACCTTATTCCAAGGAATAACAAGTACGTGAATGGTTAATGCCGGGCACTGCACTTCAATGGCTTTCGCAATTTAGTGACAGTTTCATAGAGTGTTAACCATATATCCGTGAAATAGTAGTAGTACAAAATAGCACCAATGACTACAACTTCAACATTTTGACAGTATACTTACTTGTCTAACAGTATACCAGCCATGACAGCACCGAGAAGAGCGTACGCTGCTTGAGTAAAAAATAACCAGCTCATCATATCTAAACCATGGTTTACTAGATGTCCTAGTTCTATGAGTGTTGGGCCAATTATTGCCATAGTTGTACCAAACGAGAAGAAACACCCACAACACATTAATGTCTGAAAGAATGACCTCCTTGATTGGTTGATCTGTTGTCCTGTAACCTTATCTATTGAACCATCATCTCTCGTATCTTTACTACTCGTTTGCGTCTTTTTGTCTTGGATAATAGTAACTCCAAGTAAATGCGTAAAACTCATTTTAACTCCTTACATGTGTTATATAAAATTTCTTACAGCGTAGATAATGATTTGGATGAATTATTTGTTATATTTCATGGTTCGTATTCTTCGTTTTTTGTCAACTCCGCCATTCATTTTAAATTCTCTTTGTACGTGAATCCAAAAGTATCTTCTCTCTGGTTCTAAAATAGTCCTTTCAGCTCATTAGTTCAGAATGATCCGTTATTAAGAGTTTTAACTCCAGTATTTCGATGAGATATTGTTAAGCCAATCCATAATGGCGTCCCCCCATCTTTTGGACTTCATCAATTATTCATGCTTTGTTGCTTGTTGAAAGTGCTGAAGCAACATGTGGCGGAACAAAAAAGGTCAAAACACTTTCCACAATTCCTAGTTCTAAATCCATATATCTTCCTATTACCTAAAGGAAGTGTATTGGGTTTTACTCTGCTAAAATGAATACAAGTTTTAATCTGCCAGTACACGGTTTAAAAAGTTCTTGACGCTCAACGAAAAGTTTGTTTGTTGTTTGGTCACAAGTGCCACATGTTGTTTTGATTTTACCTCCAACAGTCGACAAGAATAGTGCTTGTATTTTCTTACTTTTTCAAAAACTCCTAGGTAAAGTTTCAAACAAGATTTTACTGCTTATTATGATCATATAATTCATAATAAAAAGACAATCGCGTTACTGGTGGTTGAGAAATATGACCAAAATAACACAAGAAAACTGAGGTTAAACTTTAGCAATCTTATTTACTTAAGTGGGTTGGTCAAATTATCTCAGATCAAGTAGTATCATTTTCTTTTCACTCGGAAATAGTGGTACTCTAGAAAACCTGAGGACATTCCCGAAAAGCTCTTCAGGATTAGCTCTTTATTGCGATAGTAATGATGAAAAGGTAAATTATACACCGTGAAAAGATGAAAAAACTTACTGACGTTTCGGACGCTAGTCCTTCGTCGGAGTAAAAGAGAAAGAAGTGGTAGGAAGGAGTGTATATATGATAGAATAAGACAAAAGATTGTCGCAAGACCAAAGAAATGCAGCTTATTCACCTATTGGGCACTCTTAGTCCCAACGGGATTAATGAACGCTGTATTTTCAACTGACCTTTCCTTTTGTCTTTTGATTGTTTGTTTTTGTTTCCTTGCCTACCTTGCTCTAATTGGTTTCTTTTGTCTTATTCTATCATATATACACTCCTTTCTACCACTTCTTTCTCTTTTACTCCGACGAAGGACTAGCATCCGAAACGTCAGTAATTTTTTTCATCTTTTCACGGTGTATAATTTACCTTTTCATCATTACTGTTTCATTAGAAACACCGACGCAGCTCACACTAGTTTTTAGCTAGTTATATCTCTTTATTGGGATAAGTTATTTCTAACGCCAGGAGGTGGCTACTATTTAAACCAATCCATCTGGTTGGAATTTGTTTTCGGGTTGGAATTTGTTTTCGTTAATAGTAAAAAGAAAAAAGAGCGGGAAACTGATTTCCGAAGAATGGTACACGCGTCTGCCAAAAGGACCAAAAAGAGCGGGAAAAGTGAAACGTCAATCGGAAATCCGAGTTTTCCGAAACTTTTTTCACGGAACTTTTCCTTTTTTTAATTTACACTAGGGAGGGAACCCTAGGACTTTCTCTTTCTTTCATTCCCTTTCCCGTATTAATCTGCAATGTTAGCCGTGTAACCACAGCATTCCCCATCGTAATGACCCTCTGCACTGACAGAATTTCTATTCCATTATAAGATCCTTTTTTCTTTTTTTCATATCAAATCGTAAAAATCAAAGCTACGGCCATGCAGTGTTCAAGCATTATTTTAGAATGCAAAAGTTAGTTTAGATTGATCTACTTAGTAAAGGTCATAGTTAATAATAATTTAAAAAAATATAAATGAAGTTCTAAGATGTCACTTGTATTACTGACACTGGAAAACTCCTCATTACAAAAACAATTTTTCTCATTATTACAAATACTTCGGGAGTTTAATATTTTTTCTCTTAGAATTAATAAACAGAGTTGATTAAAGTAAATGAAATCTGGAAGTTGAAAAGCGAGGTGGAAAATTGTCCCATTTTTTAATTAGATTTTTTTGATTCAGCAAAAAACTAAATTTGAAAATTAAATTGAATATGAAATTGTTTTTCTGTTTTGACATTTATCGCCAGTTTGTGGAATAGTTAAAATAAAATTTATCGTTTTTTTATATCAAGTGTCATGGAGCAACCACAAGACTCTGATATCAAGCCTTGAATCACATTATAAAATTATTCTAAATATCTTTGAATCTGATATCAAAGTGAAGGGGTTGAATGAAGGTTGCTTCGTATGATTTGGATTGAAAGACAATACTGTATTTAGCTTGTAAAGACAAGAAACATTGAAATACCACGCTTAAAGACACTGACAAAAACTAATATAGTTAGAAAGAGAATGTAGTCAAGATTGATCGACTCTCTTATGTATACTCAATCATACAACTAGTTAAATTATATATAAATAATATGGTCAGCTCTGATTGGTTGATATATATAGTTCTTCTAGATGAGAGAATGAAGGACAGACCAGGTGATAACGGTTATATAGATATTCTGCCAAAACATTTTACAATAAACCATTCCACTCAATGACTTCAAGTAGGAGCCTTACAGTTTCCCAGAAGTGTATTTCAAGAAAATTGCTATAATTTTAAAGGTTTGTATCCGTTCTCAAGTTAATTATTTCTTTGTGAAGTTCTCGTTTGTTTTATTATTTATAACATAGTTTTATGGTATCCAACAGAAGCTTGCCTCAGGCGATATGTGGTCATGAAGTTTGCCGTCCACCTTTCAAGGCCATCGCGATCCATTCGTCTGGATTAAAAATAATTCCTTGTAGAAGACTAGACGTTCATTTGATCGGAGTTTTCCCGCCCAAGACGAAAATTAGCATCAAAGCGATTGATATTGATGAGGGAGTAACGCTTCTATTGAGTGCTTAGAATAGAAGGGATAAAAAAATGCCGGTGACAATGGAAAACATATCTGATGATGAACAAGAACCTTTATTTGACCCAGAAGATGTGGAGAGCAAGACGTTTGAGAAGGACTTGTCATTTCGGCAAAGACTTCAGAATTTTGTCGGAGATAAGCGTAACTTTAAAGCAACTCTGTGTTACTGTGGTGTGTTTATGGTATTTGGCATGTCAGATGAAGTTCTTGGCCCAACTTTGCTTGAGTTGAGATGCTTGTCAGGCCAAACCATCACAATCATGAGTTTACTTTTCTTCGTCCATGACTTGTGCAACGTTTTTGGGTCAACTAGCGGAGGAATACTAGCCGATAGGTATGTTGAATAGCTTTAAATTACTTACACTTGACTTTGAGAGATTCTAAGTTCTTTCGTTCTATAGACAAGGCGTCGAGGCAATTTTGGGCATTATGCAGTGCTTCTCCACAGATCAGAAAGCATTTTTGTTCTTCTTCCTTTTTGCTTTTTGTTTTAGAGTTGATTTAATAAAGTTATAATGGATTGTCTAAATTGGAAAATTTCTTTTACCAAAATAATACTCATTCGATTTATATGGTTCCAAAGTTTTGAGGATTTGTAAGAGAAACCAAAAAAGCTAAAACAAAGGGAAAAAGAGGGCAAGAAAAAAAGTACAAAACTTGTCCCTTTTAAGTACAGAAAAATAGGTTTGAAATACTTTTATTTGTTTCATAAAAGAAAAATTCAGGTGCTTTTGATAATATCATGGGAATATGAATAAATTAAAGAGAGAACGACACGCCGGAGTGGGAGAAAATAAAATTCAGTAAACGGTTACAAAAATAGCGACTAAAATTTGACACAATTCTAATATATATTTTTAATATGAAAATCCAAGATAGAAGAGGTATTTGATAATACTGAACATCATTTTTCTATCATATCTTTATCATAATCATGTATTTTTCACCTGGTCCATAGCTAGACTCGTTAACTGTGCTTTGAACAATAAAGAGAATAGTTCTCACAATGATATTTGCACCTTCTATATATTGGAGGGCTTCTGGGGCATTAAATATTAATCGTATTTGGGTAGATTTTTGTGCTGAAAAATTGGCGGAATACGCTAAAGATACTCAAATTTATTTTCCTTTTCAAGGATATTGTCTTCAAAAATAATCTTGGATAACTGAACAAATTTTTTTTCATTTTTTCAAGGATAGGTACTAACTAAACAAAGCTGCATGAGAACGTCTTCGTACAGGGAAATAGTTTCATATTATATTTGTAGTAAATCAGCTTTATATTAACAATATACAAACCATACAGTATTTCTACAACAAAAAAAACACAAACTTTTGTTCAACTCTCGGTCGGTGTTTTTGATCATTAGGGCTGAGTTATGACGTACGGCTACTCATTAACACCGACTCCGACGAAGGACTAACGTCCGAAACGTCAGTTTCTATTTTCACTACGGTGTAAAACTTATCAATCTACGATAACACCCAACCAGCTCTTCCAAGTTATAAGTAAGAAAACCCTAGCTCTCGCATAAACAAATAATTTATCAAATTATGGCAAGAAATTATAATAAGCTGCTTGTGACAAACCAATAAAAACTGATTTAGAAACAATCATTCTGAATAAATATGATTATATGGTTGCTATCATTAATACTATCATTTCGTAATAACATTGTCTGCTGCACATGCGCATGCAACAGACAATACTCCCTTCAAACCTTTCTTAGAAAACTTGCTGAAAGGCACGCATGCGCAAACGTTTTTCTCTAGTGCAGGTTCAATGTCAATCTCCAATCTCGTAGCCAGAGCCTTCGTTTCTTCTGGCCTGCGGCGAAGAACGAGGGCTCTGGCATAATCCATTTTTTGAGACCAGGATTTATTGGACTTTCGGTATAAGAGTGCAAGCGTTCAAAGACTTGCCAAAAATTAAAAACATATGTTCCCGATTTCTAATTTTTATTTTGATGGTAAATAAACACAGGACTCTGTTTTAAAGTAGTTTTAAAGCATGTTTTTCATTGATTATATTTCACTTCTGGAAAATTGCGCATGCGCCAAAAATGGATTATGCCAGAGCCCTCGTTCTTCGCCGCAGGCCAGAAGAAAAGCAGGCTCTGGCTACGAGATTGTGTCAATCTCCTAATATTCTTCTATTGCGCTTGCGCCTTTATTCCCCTGATGTCGTCAATTTTGTGGTGTGATTTTATTTCTAGGTTTAATGTCAATCTTCTAGTAACGATAGCCCTTGGTATAAGTGCTGTCTGTATTATCCTCATACCTCTTTGTCGAGTGTTTGCTGTTATGCTTTTACTGGCCGGTATTTATGGAGCATGTTTTGGTGCAACTGATACGTTCACAACGTTTCATCTTCTACGAACATATGGCAAGCAGGTATGTTGTGACTCTTTAGTGCAGTTTTCGTATGACTGTGAAATGTTCACGGCACATCACGAACACGGTCGTGACACAGCTAGGGATACGTCAGAAAAAATCACATTGCACGAGAGTTTACTCTCCATCTAATAAAATACCCGGAACGCATAAGCATGGCGCAGACACGGACACGCCAAGATCACGCCACCTTTAGACCAATCATAATACGCGTGAAAAAATCAGCCAATTAAAATTCTAGAATGTATCACGGACGGTTACAGCACGTCACGCTTGTGGTACTGAGCTTTTCACAGTCATACGAAAACTGCACTAACCTTTAACGTGGTATGTAAGATAGATAAATGACCTTTAATTTGACTCGATAAAAATGAAAGCTAAGTTTAGTACAAAAAATCGGTCTTTTATGTTGTCCTGACCAAGTCGGTTTGCGTTCGTTATCCAATTCTAATAATATTTAATGTATATATATATTCTTTTTTCCAGGTTTCGCCGTACTTACAGGTGAGAAATTACGAAATATTATCATTTCTCATGCGCCATCATAGTTGCAATGTTGGTCGCAATGTTGGATAAACTTAGTGATGGATCTCTCATCAAAGTTAGGGGTTGCACGCCTAGCTTGTGTTTCTTTTTAAAAGTTCTTGCGCTTTTTAAGGTTTATACTGACAGAAAAATAACAAATGTATTTGTTGAAATAATCCCCTTATTCATTGCAGGCTCTTCATTTTAGTTACGGCTATCGGAGGATTTCTTTCTCCTCTTATTGCACGTCCATTTCTGCGCGATAAATGTGAATATATCATTAACTACACAACAATAGTCGATGAATGGCCGTACGCGAACACTTCTAGTGGCTTAGACAACACTTCATCTGTCTTCTACTCACAAGAAGCTGTTCCTCGGGATATTAACGTGAGGTGGGCCTACTGGATAGTAGCACTAGCTCACGTAAGTCTTAGAACGAAAATTAATATTACTGAGCATGCAAACAGCAAAGTATTTGGGCTCCTTTGAAATTATACGGCTATTTTGCACGAGAGCCATGTTGCTTTGAACAATAGGTTTTACGCGCATGATCGCATAGCTTGGCTTGCATTTGAACATCTCACTATACTAATTCATTTCTGTTTTATCATGTATTTTCTTATCTTTTGATTGCGTATAAAAATACCATTTGTCACTCAAAGCGTTATTTCAAATTTCAAATTTAGTTATTTAAAACGCATCCCACATGGAAAGGAGTGACCGTGGACAACTACCAATTAGTGATCCAAGCGAAACATCGGGTATGCTGGTCATAGCAAGGGGTTAATCATCTACGGTCTAGGGGCCGACTAACCTCTCCCTTAGGCTTCGGCCGAGCTTCCTGATCAGTCTGTAAATCCAGGGATAGCGGTGTCGGGGTCGAAATCTCCGGCGTAGCCGTAAATGCTTCGCGCTGCCATACGACGGTTCAGCATTCGATGTCTGGAAGTATGGTCCTAAAATAAAAAATCTTAGAAAAAAATCTCTTAAGTGGATCAAGTTTTATTTTCGTGGATCTGGAATCTCAAAACTAATCATAAGATTATTTTTGTGTCGTTAGCTTCCAGTCATTTTTGGTCTTTTGTGGCTTCGTTTCACCGTGAAACTTGAGAAGATTAAAGGTGAACTAAACAAACAGGATTTGTCAGTGTACGGCAGCCAAACCATAACTAATGCAGGTAAACCAGCTTAATAAATGATACAATTATTGGACGTTTGTTTCATAGGTGTAGGGAAGTATGGGGGCCTTAAGGACCAATGCGACCCGTGTTCGGTGGCATATGTGAGTAGAATTTCTTCGTTCTATCCCGGGCTTAGCGATTTTTTTCGGTTTTCCTTCATCGGTAAATATCAATGTGTAGGTTGAGTGTTGTGTCGCTTGTTGTATATGTAATGGTGGTGAAGGTTTTGTTGCATGCTGTATATGAAGCCCGAATTGCACTATGGATGCAACATGCAACATGAATGCAACATGCAACATACAACATGCAAATAGTGCAACTGCTGTAGTGGGTTCTATATTTCGAGTCGCCATCACATGTAAAAAGAAGGGTTGCTTGCTGCCGTTCTCTCCTCTGCTTTGAGTTTTAACTAAGTGTTTTTTCCCTTTGTTCTTCGTTTTCCTCTCTACGTAAAACAGAACCATATTCTACCAAATTTAAATTCTGCATTTAAAAAAGTTTTGCCTAAGTTGTGAATATCCCACGCGCACCCGGCGACGCAACAACAAAACAGTTGCATTCTATGGCAGTCTATGGTCAATAGCTGTGAGTCAGATCAATTAGTCAGGTCATTTATAACACAATATCGTATGGTATTTTTCTTCCACCCAGGTTATAATCACCATATTGTTGCTTTGTACCTCAATGGTAAATCACCATGGTTACGAGTATTTGGCAAGGATCAGAAACCACGTGTTATCGTTGTCACCGTGCTGACGTCATTAATCCTGCTTCTGTTCGATGGACTGATGGTAAGGGATATGCGCGCCCAATTGAATTTCCCTTTCTTCATTCTCATTTTTTCTTCCTTCCTTCTTTCATTTGATTTCTCGTTAATCTGTTAATTTGTTTCCAGGCCACGTTCGGTGCGTACATTTATTCATACGCGACCAGAGGAGCGGTAAAAATGAAATCTGGCCACGCTGCCTACCTTAACTCATTATTCTGGGTAAGCCTCTTTAAATCACCTCTTAATAGTCTTATATTATTAGTTTTGTCTAAAGTAACTGCTGGATGTCAATCAGCTGATAAAAGTCTTCGAATCTCACTCAGTCTGGTTCAAGTCGTGGTCAAACACTAACCACCAGGGGCACGAGAAGGAAATGACGTCAAATGACCCCAGTCATAGATGGGAAAGGAAAACAAGGGCAATCTACTTAATAGAGTGCATCTCGTATGTAAACCGTATGTAGGGTTAAACACACACGTCTCAACTTCATATGCACTGATTCGATTTATTCATCAAATGGTTTCACATGTAAGCTACCCGATACACAGAGTAAAATCCTACATTGCGATAGTACAATACTGCAAGCAAGCAATGGCAAAGAACTTACCAATTGATGAACACACTGCACGAGAACATAACACATGAAGCTGATGATCACATTACACGCTAACACTACGAAATGACAACGTGCACACGACGTGACGCGACAGCGACATTAACTGGTTAGCGGACTCACACAGCACAAACGGCGGGAAAACAGGAGTCATATGCTGTTGAGCTAGTGGCCTCAGCACCGTAGACCTACGACCTAATTCGTACGATTTTGTAAGTTAGCTTTTTCATGGATATATGGTATACACCGACTAAAGGCCTGTTGTTTATGTGTGACGTTTTCCCATTTCAGAACACGTGTCATCTCTTCAGTAGTTGCATTAGCTTAAGATTCTCGACTCTATTCTCTTTTAGACGTCATGTCTTATCATTGGTTTTTCTTTATGCGTAAAGAACTTTGGGTATGGTCGCCATTTTGTTACTAATAAAATGCCTGTTCTTAATCGTTCTCGTTTCCAGGGTTCACTGTCCATTGGCCGTTTCCTAGCGATAGGAATCGCTATGTACATCAAGCCTCCTACTATGATGATGATTGATCTGGTAACGAATAACAATAGTGATCAATAAGTAATGATCATCTTTTGAAAGTTTTTGTTTAGTGCGCATGCGTAGATAAATAACCTGGCCCAATCGTACCCAGAGCCCTTATTTTTTACTAAGCATAATCGTAGAGCATGCGCAGTAAAAAATAAGAGCTCTGGGTACAAACTTGAATTGTCAACCTCAAAATGCAGTAAATCAATGAATGGATTGTTTTCATCATTTTTTAAATTTTTATCACGTTTATCTGAAGTGGGATCCCTGTGGGTAATAACGAAACCAAGAAGGATCGGATTGTTTTGATTAGCATTTTCTTTGTCATAAACCATCATTTTTCTTGTGATTCAAGGTCGGATGTCTTGTTTCTACGTTTTTCATGTTGATATTTGAGCGATACGAGACTGCACTCTGGCTTGGTACTACAGGCGTTGGATTGTTCATGAGTAGTGTCTTCCCGACAAGCATTGCTCTAGCGGAACACTATATAGAGATAACAGGTAGTGTGCATGTCAAAAACAATGCAAGAAGAAAAGATAAAAATCAAGCATTCTATTGCTACATTATTTCAATTTTTGATCTGTTCTTCTCCTCAGCACCTGTTACAAGTATAATGATTGTTAGCGCTGCTTTGGGTGAACTGTTCCTTCCTCTCGTTGTTGGTCAGGTTGGTTTGTGTGTCCTTTCTATATTCACGAGAGACCACTATTTCACTAGATACTCCTTTAAGTACGTATTTTAATTTTTCTTCAGGTGTTTGAACGACTTGGTCCTGTCAGTTTTTTGGCCATCGCTTTCTGTGCATGTCTTTTGGCTTTACTCATTTTCATTTTATTAAGAACAGTGGAAGAACAAGGTAGGAAGAAACCCGTTATCATGTTTCGCAAGAATGGCAGGCGCGCTGTATTGTGATTAAAATGGCTTCTATACAAACAAGCAAAAGGAGTTGCATTCGCCTTTGCTTTTTCTTTTAAAGAACGTTCTCTCGTGGCAGCCATGTTCGCTGAAATAAAGTGTAGCCTCCCATTCTACCGCATCAGAATGAGCTTATACACGGGTTTAACCAAAGGCTTTATGACAATAAACATGGCTGCCGCATGATTTATAAAAATGTTTGTCAATGAAGAGAAAACCATACGTAAGACGCGTACACACACGCCACGATCATAGTACGGAAGTGACATCATACTTGTCCACTGAACCAATCAGATCACTTTAAATAACAATTTACCCAGAATGCTCTCTCTAACGACCTGCACGTTTTAATGTCTTACAGTTGAAGCCTGCACTGTAGTTACTCATGTCTCTCCTTTCTAATTGGATACATGAATAACGTTCTTCTCGTAACCAGCTAATCATCATTTTCTTTCTTTATTTTGTTTGATTCAGATTGGTTTGGTTTCATCTGGTTTGTTTGGTGCGGCCAACCACCCAGTTCCGCCACAGACAACCCTGCTTCTCCTAATGTAGAGACGGGTAAAACACCGGTTATCAACACAGTAGAGATGAATGTACAAGGATAGCAATAACCATAGATCACGTGACTGAATCAGACAATGGAAGGCCTGCTTCAGTTAATGTAGAGACGGGTAAAATACCGGTTATCGACACAGTAGAGGAATATATGAGCACGAGAGGGGGAGGTACACGTTAAACAATGACACAAGGCTGACTTCATTTTTATTGAAAGAAAGTTGTTGAATCGCCCTGAGTAATAGGAATTAAGAAATGTAATGATTTGAAGTATCATAGATTAGAATCTGAGACTTCTTTTTAGAACAAGATAAATAGTTATACTATATAATTAATTTTAATCGTAATAAACTTGGTTAGATGTTAATACTTTTTTAGAAGAAACTAGGTTTACATAGAAAATGAAACACTAGTTTCCTATACGTAAAATTATATTTAAATAGAATCTCAATACAAATGACGGAAGTATCGACTTTGGGATGAATAAAATGTTAAATAATCGAAACTAAGCAGAAGGAAAGATTATATTGTAAAGGCAAACATCCTAAAATATTTTCAATACTGCCTTATTAAAACTTTCCGAGTCCTGGGAAAAATAAAGGCTTAGAGTCCGGCTCCAATCTCCGGTCCCGAGAGGTTTACGGGCTTAGTCTCGAAACGTCTCCGAGTCCCGAAAAAACTCTGCTTTTGAACGGTTTAACGTCCCTACTTTTTACCCAATCACTTTATACTTCTATAAGTTAATTGCACCACAGTTGCTTAATCAAAGTTTTCTTTATTCGTTTAACATTATTTATAGCAGGTAGGAGAACCAGGGCATGTGCTACTAGAACTAATTATTAATGACCTTTAAGAAGCCTAAAGAAATTACTCTGAGATCACACGGAGACACAATATTATGGAATCACTCATAAGATATGATTTTCTTTCTTTCTTTTTTTTTTTTTTTGGCTTTTGTCAATTTTTTAACCGCTCTTACACTATAGTCTTACTCAATTTGTTCTTCTCAGAATCGTGTAGTTCTACATGCATCTTCCTTTGCAATCCAAATCCAACTATACGATTCTCTCTTCTTAGTTTGTGATTTCTAATTTTTAACGATGCAAGTCATTCGACTGACGTGAATTCGGGCGATTCGATCAGTTTTCTCCGTTAAACTTCAAACCAATTTGATAAACGTAGTGCATTCCGGTGGGGCTGTTTGTGGAAATATTTCCAAGATGGCGTCTTTTTCTATCAACTTAACCCAGTTCATTTCCCTCAACCTCGTAATGAGTAATAGAAGTGTAATCTTGGTAGATTAATTTGAAACTAAGTAAGTATGCAGGGCCCAGTTGTACGAAGGGTGGATAGCGCTATCCGATCGATAAATCCTCATCCAATGGATAAGAAGATGCTGTTATCCAATAAATTTACCCACTAAATAGAATTTATCAGTCGGATATCGCTATCAACCCTTGGTACAACCGGGCCCAGGTCAAAATTTTAGATTTAGAATAACTTTCGACATATTTTCACCGCACAACCTAGAAAACGAGCTACCGAATTCATGATTTTTTGCTTCAATGAAGTTGATTCCTTGAAGTCCTGATGGGTGGAAACCATCATCTTGGCTAGTTGCTAGTTGCCCGAGATTTTCCAATGAAAATACGTACTAATTATAAGTAATAGATTAGTCTAATATATTTATAGAAGTAGTTTTACAATCTAACATTTTGCTCGTTCACTAACCCCGAATCTCCTACCGCAGTCCGTGCAAGTCCAGGTAATGAAATTTCTCAATTACATCAGCCATAAGGTCGTGTAATCAGTCCAAATCAGTTTGTGTTTACTGAACCAAAGATTACCATGTCGCCTGGAACGTACACCTCGGTCAAATGAAACACGTTTCTGCCAGGGAACAGGACTTGTGTGATAGCAAAGGAAGAAATGCTTCGGAAGTTGAAACTCAAACCAGACATGTATCTGTGAACTTCTGAGGTGACTGTATTCTTAGCAGACTTAAATTGAGATCCAAGCCAGAAACTATCCCATGATGATATACCAGCACTGCTTGCTGAACCCGATCCTTCCTCCTTGTACGATATCGTCTGTTGTTCGTCAATGCTGGGTGCGAAGGTTTTTATGTACGATGTAGTAAAGCTTACTGTTTTATGTCTGACAATGTCATGGCACATTAAATTCCCGCACTGATGATCAGGATAAGGAACGCTTACTCGTAATCCGCTATTGACCCAATGTACTTGAATCTTTTTACCGTTGCTGATGGATTTAGCTTGAAAGGTGTTTCCAGGAATCCTAAAGGTAAATGGGATATCCTTGTACCTGTCAAAGGGTAACACCATGGATAGATCTCGATATGCACTGGAATCTCCAACGACGTATAACGACTGCTGACTGGCACTTGTGGATTTTCCAGGAAGAACTGTGGTATGCACCCCGAACCCAAATTTCCCTTTAATGTCTTTCATGATGATGTCTTTGAAGATGATTCTGTTGTTGATGAACAAGGCAACTTCGTAACCTGTGGGAATAATTTGTTTTTCGATTGACAGCGGGTCATTGAAGTCTCGTTTGGTCTGTTCTTGAGCAGTCGCGCCGGGTGAATGTGTCCTGAAGAAGATGAACAAGGTACCAAAGCCCTTAGAATTGGAATTTTCAAAACCTCCCGTTGCCAGGTAGAATTTGTCAGGTACCAGACCAGGTGGAGTAAGACGATTCTCGTAAGTTACTCTTGCCAATTCAAAATTGTTAGATTTCAGCTTTGTGTTGAAGAAAATTTGAATTTCATTTCTAACGGACAGTTCCACAAGTTCGGACAAACCAAGGTTCAAAACATCGAAAACTCCATTGCTTAAATCAAGAATCACTCTGGAATCTTCTGACAAAGACCCACGTAGTTTTAGTAAGTTCATCGTACCAGTTACTGCAGTGTCTTGATCTACCTTTAGAGTTTCGTTGTAGTTGTCTTCGTTTCCAGTTCTCTTGCTAACCTCCCAATACTCCACTATTCCGCTGATGATTTTGATGGTGAGAGTCGCCCTGTCTTGATTATGTGCTATAAACTGTACAATTGGTGGTCCCACTTTCAAAATTACTCTTGTTTCGATCTTTATTGATCTGCTTTCATACGAAATTGTTCTCTCTGTAACTATTCTCTTTACAAACCCGGCATTGGTTTGATCTTCATACTGCTTGTTCCAAAGTTCGTTGACCCGTTTAGCGTTTACTGCCATTATGGCGTCCCATTCACGAACCAATGAGCGACCATTCAAATCATTCAGAAGGTTTTCCTTACTACCTGAAACATCGCGATAATAATAATTGAACAAACTATGACGTTTGGCTGTTTTTGCAGGGTCGTAGATGACTCTCAAATAAAACTTAATCCTGAGAGTGGTAAGGACGGCCTTGAACTTGATTCCTCTATTGGTAGTTACATTCGGCACACGAAACACCCAGTCATCAAATGGAGTGATTTTTATGAATCTCTTTGAAAATTCTTCCGATGGATTTCCAATAGTCTCTCCAGTCTTGATATTATACACCGTCCTATATTCCGTTGGAAAAGTGGAGTAGCTTCTTGGATTACGATTGAGGTCTCTGTCTTGAAACGATTCTCCAGACGCCGTGGCTTGAATGTAGGCGGTGTTATCTGCTGACTTTAAAATATTGTCTGCACGCACATCCATTCTTAGGATACGAACACGCACGTACTCATGGAAGGGAAGAGAACTGAGTGGAATGGAAACCTTGTATCCGTCCTTGGACAACAAATCTTTGAAAGGAACATTTGGAATGTTGTATTCAATAGGTTTATTGAGATCTTTAGGTAAGGATGGAAGGTTTTCTAACGCAGAAATAGATGACTGAATCTGGTTTACTGCTGCCTCTTGGATGGTCATGGTGTCGAACCGTTCTATCAAAGTGGCCTTTTGAAGGTAGTAGTATTGCAACGCAGCGTCCATTACTACAAACGTTTGAACAAGTTGTGAACGAACTTGGTTCTCTTTTATTTTGATGATATTACCAAGTTCGAAGAGATCGGTAGTTTTGGCGTCGTTATCAGAGAGGTCATTTTGAGTTAATTTGCTCTTGAGTTCTCGAAGGCGTTCACTTTGTCTTTTGGCCAAATCCCTCTCCATTTCGATTTGGATCTGTTTATACTGAATGTTGGCTATGTTTGCAGCGATGCTGATATATTTTCTACCTCTTGTCGATAACCGTTTTGCAGCACGTTGAAAATCAAGAGCTTCTCCAGCAACTTGACCGGGTAGAAATCCCCCTGGAGTTGTGTACGAGTAGACGTCGGTGTCAAAGTCATCCCATTCCAGTTCGGTGGGGAAATTGTCTACATCAATCTGTCCACTTGGGATGTTTTCCAGAGCTCTGTTTATGGTGCCAATGTCATTCCTCATGTTAATACCAAGATCATACAACTTGCTCACCTAGTTCAATGATCGTCATGACATTTTTCACTTTCTCTGCAACTCTTACAATACCTTCAAGTTTCTCATCAATATTTCCCATGGCAACCCCTCCAGTGAACAACGAGCCAACAACTTGTACGACGCTAAATACAGTTGATATTATTTGTTCTTTTTCGTACTGTTTAATTGCAGCGACTAAGGCATCTCCAGTGATTTCTACAGTTTTTTGCAACTCCAATATCTCCTGGAGCAATTGATTTGCTTGACCTTGTTCTCGGAGGATTCGGTCTTCCTCTAAATCGTGGATGGATTGACGAGTATTGGCAATGTCTTGTTGATATTTTTCATTGACTTCAGCTTGCTCAACGAGAAATGAGCCAATGCTCTTGACATTTTTGTTCAGCTCTTTCAAGGAATTCGTCATTTTCTCAATCTGCTTGCGGCGATTTATTTCGTTTGAAACCTTTGTAAACGTGTTCTCGTATATTGATACAGCTTTCAAAAGTTCTTCGTACAGCGGTTTATACTCTGGAAAGCTCAGTCTGGGAACGATAAGCCGTGATTTGGCATATTCTGTTAACTGTGTCTTGCTTATTATCAATGCACGGCCGAGTATCATTTCAAGATCAGCTGACAAATGGGTCGAATTACCAGCACTTTTCACGAGGGTCTCTGTAATCCAGTCTAGAGTTTCGCTTGCTGTGTTGAAGGACTGTTCACTGGTGCGTACAGCTAGAATGGTTTGAACACTTGCCACAGCCAACTCAAAGCTGTTTACTAAACTTCCACGAAGCCATTTTCCTTTAACTGACTTTTCTTTAGTGTTGTACAATTCAGGCACTGTTTGTCTGTCTGGGTACAAGAGCTTCTTACTGTTATTTGTCTTCACCGTGTACATGTCTTGCAAGTCTGGGTCTTTTACAGTTTGGTACACGAGATTATTGGCGTAAGTGAGGTGTGTCCCTTGATTGGCTTGACTCACCTTTAAGATTCCACGAAACTCTTTTGCAATAATCTTGATGATAGGATCGGATTTTCCATGGGACCCAACAATGATCTCCGGAACATTATTGCCAGAGGATAACGCTACGAACTCTCTGCATACAAGATAAATCTTCTTAGATCCAGGTAGTTTTAACTTGGCAGTTTGACTGATTTCCAAAACATCTGCAAAGATGAATAAATGGGTGACGTATTCTGGATCTAAAACGGAAAAATCGTCCAGCCTGAAGGTCATACGGGTTATGCTGACGTAGTTTGTTGCAGTGGCGGTGACAAGATCAGGATTAAAACTGCCATAAAGATCCTGAACATGAGAAGTTGTAACGGTAGGGAAGTTTGCTAAACTCGCGTCTCCAAATTTCTGAAAAATCGTTTCAGACAAGACATCGTTCCAAGTTGATATTGCGAGAGAATTAGCGGGTTCTAGCTTATTTATGATTGGTTGGAAGTAAAGTTTTAATGGAATCTTCTTCGAAAGATTTTCCATCAATTTGTATGCTTCAGGGTTTACTGGAAACATGAAGATACTCTCAGAAACCTGATAAACATCGTCGTTTATTTTTGGTATGATATTTTTCAAATCAGGATCACCGCTTGCAGACAAAACCTTTCCAGCTTCACTACAAAAACCGTTGCTTCCTTGTTTTATTGACTGCGTAAACTGCCGGAATGAATTTCCTCTCAAACCAAAGTTGTAAGCAGGATCATTGAACGGAAACTTTAGAATGTCATTAGTGGTTTTATCTTTGTCGTAGACGAAAACCTGGTAAATCATGTCACCCATGTCGTATCCAGAAAGATAATGTGTACCATATTCTGCAAACAACTCCGTTATCTTGTCGCTAGTGGAATCAGTTGGAAAAGCAGAAGACTTCAGATTGGAGAAATGTGCATCTGTCATTGTCAAAGACTTCACTTTTTTCCAGTAACGTGCCAAGACGTAAGATTTGCCCACCATGTTTTCAGGCGATATTCCGAGAAGAGTAGCGTAGGTCTCCTTGGTACTTGCTTTCTTGTCCCCTAAACTTGGTTTGTAAGTAAATGGCCCGGCATCACGAGTCTCGTCCTTAAATTGCCAAATAGAGAAAAAGGCTTTAATCAAATCTTTTTCATCTGGATGGTACGTTAGCTGGATAAAGTCACTAAAATACGGATTGTGGCTGTCGACGGTTTCATGCTGGATGTTTTTGAACAGGTTGGTTTTCTTTACAGGATAAAATACTGAACTGAAATCTCCCTGAACCGGGAGGACGGGCTTCAGGCCATGGAGGATACTGAATGGACGGCCAAGCTGATTAGCTGCGAAATATAAAATATCTTAACATATATATATATTGAAATAGATATCTATTGAGTCCCTTGCTGCGTTTTAATTCCAAAATATAAACAAACACATAATCGAATCTGAAATATCAATAAATCTTTGTCATCAACACGCAGGATCTTCGTCAAAACCAAGTCGTTTTTTGTTAACGTCAAACTAAAAACACAAGTCTATTCTATCAAAGGAATAGCATATAGTAGCAATGAAATCCGTTGTATACAGCTTTTTTCAATGTTTTTGTTTTCATCGTACCTACTTTCCCTTGTGATAACCCAATGAAAACAACGAGAAGACAAAGTACCATGGTGGATGTAAAACTCGACATCATTGACAAGCTGCGAAAATGAGAAAATGTTCAGAGACTATCAAAATGGAAATAAGATTTTATATTTTTCAATTAAAAACGGGAAAACAAAAAGGAAAAGGAAAGGAAAACGAGAGAAGACAAAGAATTTCGGCCGATCTGATCTCATAACTAGAATGAGTAATTATGCGAGCAGCCCTGTTTTGGAGTTTCTGAAGTTTATCCTTCAGGACCTTCCCGCAATTACCCCATAAGCTAGAACAGTAATCGAAATGAGGTAAAACCAACGAGTTGTAAAGAGAAATAAGTTGTGGGATTGACAGAATAGATCTAAATGTAAGAAGCATTCGCAGATTCTTCACTACCTTTGGAATAATGATATTATCTATATGACCATCCCAACTCAATTTATCGTCTATTAACACACCTAGTAATTTAGCTCTTGTAGACAAAGACAAGACAAAGACAAGACAAAGACAAGACAAAGACAAGACAAAGACAAAGACAAGACAAAGACAAGACAAAGACAAGACAAAGACAAGACAAAGACAAGACAAAGACAAGACAAAGACAAGACAAAGACAAGACAAAGACAAGACAAAGACAAGACAAAGACAAGACAAAGACAAGACAAAGACAAGACAAAGACAAGACAAAGACAAGACAAAGACAAGACAAAGACAAGACAAAGACAAGACAAAGACAAGACAAAGACAAGACATTTATTATAAGAAAGACATTTATTTCCACACGATAAGTAATTAAAGCTTACGGTATTAAATGTTACCATTGTTATAATGCTTCTTCTAGTTTTCTTACCTCAAGAGAAGCTACCACTTCTCACAACCGATACCAAAGTAAAACTGACTAAATGCTTTGATGAAACTCATAAAAGAAACCAGCCGTTTTATAAATAAATAATAACAATATTTGACATTTTCTCAGAGATTTTGACGGTTTATGACAGCAAAATGGTTTCCTATTCTGGCGTTCTGATAGTTTGTTTGTTTTGTTCCAAGCTTGATGATGATAAAACTCATGAAAAATTCAGCAGTGTTTTTACAAGTCAAAATTAAAATATAATGAAATATTAGATTTGCAAAATAATTATGAAACTGTGGAAATTAAATGGGCAGAACTGTGGTGGAATAATGATAGATGTGTTGATCATCACAGTGAATGAGCGATCTAAGCGAACGCTGTAAAGAAAGACTTGAAAAAGTGATTTCAAGCTTCAACGGGAATCGAACCCATGACCTCCGCGATGCCGGTGCGATGCTCTGGCAACCGAGCTATGAAGCCAATCATGTTGGCGAGCGGTCATTTTTGTTGGGTTCTTCAAGCCCCCATAGATAATATCTATCATTATTCCACCACAGTTCTGCCCATTCAATTTCCACACTTATTATCTATGGGGGCTTGAAGAACTTTCTTTACAGCGTTCGCTTAGATCGCTCATTCACTGTGATGATCAACACATCTATAATTATGAAACTCTTAAGTTGACTGTTCTTACAAGCCAAAATTATAATGAATAATTGGATTTGAAAGGACATTCCGACGGTTTACTGGAAAAGGCAATTATTCGTTTTTTGTTTTTTGTTTTATGTCCTGGTATTTCAGTTGTGTGCTTTGTTCCATGCAAAATGATGATGAAAGTCTTATTAAGAAAAGTTGCGCTGTTCTTACAAGTCAACATTATAATGAATAGTTGGAATAGAAATATCTTTGAAAGTACTGACATTTCGATTTTTTCTCGATGTTTTGGTATTTTGTGTGCTTTGTTCCCAATGCAAAATGATGATATTTGAAGACATCAATATTTTAGCTGAGCTCGATGCTTAATAAGAAAAAATGGTAAACCATCGAGTTGATTTTTCATGGCTTGGCTGACGTCACTTCCGTCCGTACGTCCGTACGTCCGTCCGTATACACAACACAGGGATCCCGCTTGATGTCAAAGCAAAACTACTCACAAATGCGTCTCTCAAATGCACAGAAAAAAATCGCTTTAGGATAAGTTATAAACCGAAATTAAGTTTTAAAAAACTTTCATTCAATCAAAGATGGATCAAGAATTGTTCTTCAATAATTCAGGTGTGTGTTTTTAGCAAACTATTGTATACATATATATTTTTGACAAGCATTTTTCTCTACGAATCAACGAATCAAAGACTAGCTTTCTCTCAAAACTTTTTATATTTCTATAGATAAGCTTAATTTATTTTAATGCTGGAAGAAATATAACACGGAGAGCATATTACAACAACAAATATTCGTCCTTTATTTAGCTTTGTAAATCTTTAACAATTCGGTTAGTGTTAACCAACTATCGCGTATATGTTTTTCGTTCAAGAAAAATGCAGCTTTTTTCGCTTCCTATCGCGGGTTCCCATCGACAAAACAAAGAACTTTCATTCAAGAATTTTATATCTTTCTACAGATAATTTATTTAAGTATTGAATGAAATATAAATTTACACCAAATATTCAACTGTTTATTAAGCTGTTCGAGCAAGTATGTTCTTGAGATATGTTATTGTATAGACCTATAGAACTTGATATTGTATTTGAGTATCTGTAGTTAGCTTTCGTTTTTTTTAAGCAAAAGGCATTCAAAGCCTAAAACTGTCGGCCTTGGAAAACTTTGTCGAAGAATCTTCAAAGAACAAAACTAGCCCCTGGGGGTGGTGGTGAGTTATGTACAAAAAAGTGTGAGAGTATACTCGCGTAAAGAAAACAAAGTAGTGCATTTCGATTCGATTTCACTGTATTGTTTTTATTATGGGAGAAATTATCTTCATCTGGAATAAAATATAATTGAAGATAATTTGGTAAAAAGGATTTTATATGACCTTGTAAAATGCCAAAAAAATCCTTCGAAGTACTAGAGCCTTGCCAAGAACAACTCAGCGCAGAAGGCTGTTGGGTTGTTTACCTAAGAGATGCTAAAGTGGGAAAATAATTAATCTCGAAAGAAAGTGAACGAATGGTAGCTAACGTGTATGTAGCCTGTATATAAGAATATGAACCAGATTGTTTAATTATTTTATTTTATTTACTCTATAACTTTTAAACTTCATTCATCCATTCCATTTAGTTATTTACGTATTTTCATTAATTCACTCACTCACTCACTCATTCATTCGCTCATTCATCCATTCCATTTAGTTATTTATGTATTTTCATTCATTCATTCATTCATTCATTCATTCACTCACTCACTCACTCACTCACTCACTCACTCACTCACTCGTTCGTTCATCCATTCCATTTACTTATTTATATAAATCGTTAGCATAAATTGTAGATAGTTGTAGATAGTTATATTAATTTGTTTTATGTATATTAGTTGTAAAGCGGTTTTGAACTATACAGAAACATCGCTATATAAAATAAAGTTTATTATTATTATTATTAACGTGTAATAGTCAAATAGACGCTCCAAAAAAAATTAGGTAACTAGGGTCTGCTATAAAATGTGTACACCTTAAGGTTCCGAACTGTGTTCGGAAATTCCCAAGTTCGCCACCAACTTCGGAACTTGGAAACGAATTTCGTTATGAACTTCACGCCGAATTAGTTCAGAAATTGGTTGGCTTATTTTGCAGCAATCAGAAGCTTTTGGATTTTTTTTGTGATATTCATTTTGCAACTTATATACTAAAACAGGTTTCAAACAATGGCGGGAGGTTAAAAAGTTCATTCGAAGTTTCAAAAATGTTGGTCGCCAACAAAGGTGTGAAATAATGTGAACCGGACTGTAATGACTTCACACTAAATATAATTGGTAATTGGATGTTATACTCGGCAATGTTTCTTACATTGTCGTTCTATATTCAGTTGGACTATTGTTACGCAAA
Source organism: Actinia equina (assembly GCA_011057435.1). Classification (NCBI taxonomy): domain Eukaryota; kingdom Metazoa; phylum Cnidaria; class Anthozoa; order Actiniaria; family Actiniidae; genus Actinia; species Actinia equina. The sequence continues at coordinate 447,119 of WHPX01000446.1, forward strand.
CAACAAGCACAGTTGCATTCGGATTATATGTTTATGCAATCGTGGATTAAAATGGAAACCAAATTTACATACGATCGAATATTAATCTCTTTAGAATATACGAGGCTTTTTTTTCAAAAGACTCAGTATATCTAAACTTTTCTCTGACAATTTCAAGGCTTAAATGAGTCACACTAGTTTTTTTCCAGTGTGTTGGAAGCTTTTCTAAAATGGTCATTATATAATAAAAGAAACTAAATTTACAGTGTTTCCTGATTAATTAAAACGTGAGGAAACGTACGCTCTTTTCGCTTACAGGAGATAACAGCCACCAGAAATAACTTAGGCAAAAAGTAAGCTACTGAAGTCGTTAATCGTCAAAAGGATACAAGCGTAAAAGCACGTTAGAATGTCTAGGTTAAGTTTCGTATAACTTTAAATATGAATGTGGTACGTACGTTATAAATTAACTATTTCAGGAATACTGTTTTGGAACTTCTGGTTTTTGCTAAGAAGCTAAACGACTTAAAAGTTTTATCGAATGGTCAACTAGTGAGGAAAATTAGGCAACTACTCCCAGGGAAAATCAACAGTGTAGTAAAACTCGCATAAATAGTAAAATACACGAAAAAGGACAAAGGAAAGGAAAGGAAATCTGGACTCACTTGCAAGAGCGTTTATCCTCTGAACAGCAACAGCACAATGTCGTCTCCTAGAAAAAAAGGGAAAATTAACAACAAAAACGAGCTCAAATACCTGGAGAAAAGATATAAAAGGCAAAAACCCATACTTACAAAAGAGCGATGTGTCTTTTGACGCGGACGTTTGGTATTGCTTATAGGGAAGAAACTTTAGTCCTTATATACTTTGCATGCAAATGAATTTTACTTTTACTTAAAACAATACCTCGCATGCCTTGCACATGAAAGCTCTTGAATTCATTGTTTTGGTGTTGCAGTCTTACAGGAATATAGTAAATCAAGAAGTAGGTTTTCTCGTGAGAATGAGAGCTAATTTTGAAAGTGTTTCGTTCATGCATGCATAATCCAATATTCTGAGCAAAGACAAAACAATAGGTTCAAATTCTCAGGAGATTGAAATTCTTTTGTTTTGTCCCCCAAATGAAGATGCTTTGACGTCACATAATATAAAAATATAACTGATGATATTTGTAGGCCAGTAAAAAGATTAAACTGACGATGGGTTTGTAACCCGAAAGGTCGAAGCAGGAATATGAAAATAAAAGTTGTGGATGAAACAAAAAAGTAGTAAAAGATTAAACTTGTTGGACTGGTTCAAAATCGTGTACAGAGACAAAAAGCAGTGGCTAATCTGAACGATATACGACTCCAAATACAATCCAGACTTTGTATTAAAGAGTACAATAAAAACATTCAGATAACTTTAAAATACTCCGTTAGTGTCTTTTCTTCATTCTCATTATTTCTTCCTTCCTTCGTTCATTTGATTTCTCATTAATGTGTTATGTTTGTTTCCAGGCCACATTCAGTGCGTACATTTATTCATACGCGACCAGAGGAGCGGTAAAAATGAAATCTTGCCACGCTGCCTACCTTAACTCATTATTCTGGGTATAGCCTCTTTAAATCATCTATTAATAGTCTTATATTATTAGTTTTGTCTAAAGTAATTGCTGGGTATCAATCAGCTGATTTACAAATATATGTAGTTAGACAGGCCATTTATATGGCAGGCACATGTACATGTGTCACATGGATTGAACATGGAATGCTGCATTTGAAATACAAAGTTATCATAAAAAAAACAGTTTTAAGCCCTCAGTCGTAAATCCCTCCCCACCCCCTGCTTATGAGCCGAATTTAATTCCAAGGGCTTTCGCCCGGAATAACCTCGTTCCCAAGCACTATAACTTACTTCTATATCTTTGACTATTTCATTAGTGCCACGCGGTCCATATACTCTCTGCTTATAAGCCTACCAATCTGCTGACGCAAATATATTTCCCTTTATAGTTCTACTATCCCCCCTCCCCAGTTATAACCATTACATCAGGAGGGTAGCGAGGTCTCGGTCATAGGGAGAGCAACGCACCAATTTCCCCCCAAAACGCACGCGGACGCGTTTCATCTTTTGTTTTTCCCGCAATATCCACAGGTTCAGTATAACTTTTTTGGGGTGGTCGCCCTCCTCCCCCTTCCTCGCTACGCCACTGCATTACATCCATCCTTCCCATCATTCCATCATTCCATCTATGCATTATACTTTTTAAACATTATACGTTTACCTTTCTACCTACCCACCCAGCCACACATAGATCCTGACTCTATGGTTTCTTGCTCTCAACCACCAATCCACTAATTGTACTGCCCTTCAAAAACCCTCCATCCAATCATCTATTTGCTATACCGAGATTGTGGAAAAAGCTGGGTCGATTTGGCATTGCTATGTATTGTGGTACTCTTGAAGGGACGAAATAGACGCCATCTTGAAAATATGTCCCCCCCCCCCCCCAAAAAAAACAGCACCATAATGCACTGCGTATGCAACGCTCGCTCAACCCAGTTTTTACTACAACTCCGGAATAGCAAATCTACCCGCTTAACCATTTCATCCATCTATCCATATCCTATCCTATCCATCCTACCATCTAATATAAGAATACCAACTAATGTAAGAATACCATCTATAATATACATTAAAAAAGTTTGTATATAATAAATATAATATATAATCAATATAACTTTCATTTCATTGACGTTTGCCCATACTATCCGCACAACAACCACAATCATAACAATGGTGATCCAGGTGAACTAGTGTATTGGTTATACCTGCAGCTTCCATCTCTATCAAAGAGCTGGGCTGATCGATGTCAGGGAAAGGCCAGATTATGGCAAAAGTTTAAGAGTTTCAAAAACTTTCAAATTTTAGCAGTAACCTGGTCTTTCCCTGACTTTGATTAGCCCAGCTGTTGGTTTTCTTGCTATGAACCATTATTTATTATGTTATTTATCAATCAGTAGAACATTTAGGTAGAAAAGAGCCTTCTCGTCTTGACAGGTTTTCTGCTCTAAACACATATTAATAATATTTTGTCAAAGTTCTCTGTGCTAAAATATATCTTCATCTCAAGCCAATCAGCTTGGCCGTCCATTCAGTATCCTCCATGGCCTGAAGCCCGTCCTCCCGGTTCAGGGAGATTTCAGTTCAGTATTTTATCCTGTAAAGAAAACCAACCTGTTCAAAAACATCCAGCATGAAACCGTCGACAGCCACAATCCGTATTTTAGTGACTTTATCCAGCTAACGTACCATCCAGATGAAAAAGATTTGATTAAAGCCTTTTTCATTATTTGACGATTTAGGGACGAGACTCGTGATGCGGGGCCATTTACTTACCAACCAAGTTTAGGGGACAAGAAAGCAACTGACCAAGGAGACCTACGCTACTCTTCTCGGAATATCGCCTGAAAACATGGTGGGCAAATCTTACGTCTTGGCACGTTACTGGAAAAAAGTGAATGTCATTGACAATGACAGATGCAACGTTTCTCCAATCTAAAGTCTCCTGATTTTCCAGCTGATTCCACTAGCGACAAGATAACGGAGTTGTTTGCAGAATACGGTACACATTATCTTTCTGGATACGACATGGGTGACATGATTTACCAGGTTTTCGTCTACGACAAAGATAAAACCAATGACATTCTAAAGTTTCCGTTCAATGATCCTGCTTACAACTTTGGTTTGAGAGGAAATTCATTCCGGCAGTTTACGCAGTCAATAAAACAAGGAAGCAACGGTTTTTGTAGTGAAGCTGGAAAGGTTTTGTCTGCAAGCGGTGATCCTGATTTGAAAAATATCATACCAAAAATAAACGACGATGTTTATCAGGTTTCTGAGAGTATCTTCATGTTTCCAGTAAACCCTGAAGCATACAAATTGATGGAAAATCTTTCGAAGAAGATTCCATTAAAACTTTACTTCCAACCAATCATAAATAAGCTAGAACCCGCTAATTCCCTTGTCATATGAACTTGGAACGATGTCTTGTCTGAAACGATATAACTAGCTAAAAACTAATGTGTTTCTTGTCTGAAACGATTTTTCAGAAATTTGGCGACGCGAGTTTACCAAACTTTCCTACCGTTACGACATCGCATGTTAAGAATGTTTATGTGAGAGGTTTAATCCTGATCTTGTGAAGTTTAGTTGATTGACGTGGGTTTGATTCCCACTGTATTGAAAGAGTATTTTTTTTGGTCTCCACTTATTCTTTTTATCTAGTTCTAGATCTTTTAATATTTGATTTTTCATTTTCATAAACGCCTTTTATTAATTCCAGAAAATAATGGTTCTTATTTTTTTCTTCAATAACGAAGTCTCATTTTTTCCCCTTTACATACAGCATTTCAAAACAGTAAGGATGCACGGGACACAATTTTCGTCAAAAATTTTTTTTTTAAAAACCATGCTATATCAAGTATAAAAGTAAAATCTTTAATTTTATATAAAAATTAAGTTAATATACTTTACGCTCATTGGCGTACTGTGCAGAAACTTGTTAACATTGAGTAAATGAGCTTATAATCCCATTAAACTAAGCTTGTGTTTTTCACAAAAGTAGTTTTTGGTAAAATACACATTTTCAGAAAATTTATTCAACCTCGGTTTTTGATCAATTACCGTGAAACTTGGCATGTGGATTCCTACTATGCTCAAATTTAAAAATCTGTGTTTTTTCATTTTCCTTTTCTTTTGTCAGATATTTGCCATTTTCTCAAGAATACCCTTAAAAACATGTAGTCATAACTTTAGAATTGAATAAAAGATTAAGGAAGCGCTAAAAGAAAAAATCGAATTTGCAATATTTGAACTTTAAGCTGTTAGAAAATGTATACTTTATGGGGAAATGTATATAAACTAAATGCGCTATGAGCGTTCAAAAAACCCGACCCGATTGTGTTCCGTGTATTTAAGCGATCTTTTTCTGTAAAAGGAAAGCTATGTCTTCCTGGTTTAAAAAAAATATGTCTGGGAGCAGTTGACTGACAAGGTCTTTTACTAAACATGGATCCTTAGTCTTATAATATTCATGAAAAACGAATTACTTTGATTCGTCGTCATTAAGCGAAGTGCAACCCGAGACACAGGTACTAGCTCATAGATCGACACAGGTACTAGCTCATAGATCGACACAGGTACTAGCTCATAGATCGACACAGGTACTAGCTCATAGATCGACACAGGTACTAGCTCATAGATCGACACAGGTACTAGCTCATAGATCGACACAGGTACTAGCTCATAGATCGACACAGGTACTAGCTCATAGATCGACACAGGTACTAGCTCATAGATCGACACAGGTACTAGCTCATAGATCGACACGGGGACTAGCTCATAGATCGACACAGGTACTAGCTCATAGATCGACAAAGGTAACTAGCTCATAGATCGACACAGGAACTAGCTCATAGATCGACACAGGTACTAGCTCATAGATCGACACAGGTACTAGCTCATAGATCGACACAGGTACTAGCTCATAGATCGACACAGGTACTAGCTCATAGATCGACACAGGTACTAGCTCATAGATCGACACAGGTACTAGCTCATAGATCGACACAGGTACTAGCTCATAGATCGACACAGGTACTAGCTCATAGATCGACACAGGTACTAGCTCATAGATCGACACAGGTACTAGCTCATAGATCGACACAGGTACTAGCTCATAGATCGACACAGGTACTAGCTCATAGATCGCACAGGTACTAGCTCATAGATCGCACGGGTACTAGCTCATAGATCGACACAGGTACTAGCTCATAGATCGACACAGGTACTAGCTCATAGATCGGACACAGGTACTAGCTCATAGATCGGGACATCGACACAGGTACTAGCTCATAGATCGACACAGGTACTAGCTCATAGATCGACACAGGTACTAGCTCATAGATCGACACAGGTACTAGCTCATAGATCGACACAGGTACTAGCTCATAGATCGACACAGGTACTAGCTCATAGATCGACACAGGTACTAGCTCATAGATCGACACAGGTACTAGCTCATAGATCGACACAGGTACTAGCTCATAGATCGACACAGGTACTAGCTCATAGATCGACACAGGTACTAGCTCATAGATCGACACAGGTACTAGCTCATAGATCGACACAGGTACTAGCTCAATAGATCGACACAGGTACTAGCTCATAGATCGACACAGGTACTAGCTCATAGATCGACACAGGTACTAGCTCATAGATCGACACAGGTACTAGCTCATAGATCGACACAGGTACTAGCTCATAGATCGACACAGGTACTAGCTCATAGATCGACACAGGTACTAGCTCATAGATCGACACAGGTACTAGCTCATAGATCGACACAGGTACTAGCTCATAGATCGACACAGGTACTAGCTCATAGATCGACACAGGTACTAGCTCATAGATCGACACAGGTACTAGCTCATAGATCGACACAGGTACTAGCTCATAGATCGACACAGGTACTAGCTCATAGATCGACACAGGTACTAGCTCATAGATCGACACAGGTACTAGCTCATAGATCGACACAGGTACTAGCTCATAGATCGACACAGGTACTAGCTCATAGATCGACACAGGTACTAGCTATAGATCGACACAGGTACTAGCTCATAGATCGACACAGGTACTAGCTCATAGATCGACACAGGTACTAGCTCATAGATCGACACAGGTACTAGCTCATAGATCGACACAGGTACTAGCTCATAGATCGACACAGGTACTAGCTCATAGATCGACACAGGTACTAGCTCATAGATCGACACAGGTACTAGCTCATAGATCGACACAGGTAGATCGACCGGGGGATAGCTCATAGATCGACACAGGTACTAGCTCATAGATCGACACAGGTACTAGCTCATAGATCGACACAGGTACTAGCTCATAGATCGACACAGGTACTAGCTCATAGATCGACACAGGTACTAGCTCATAGATCGACACAGGTACTAGCTCATAGATCGACACAGGTACTAGCTCATAGATCGACACAGGTACTAGCTCATAGATCGACACAGGTACTAGCTCATAGATCGACACAGGTACTAGCTCATAGATCGACACAGGTACTAGCTCATAGATCGACACAGGTACTAGCTCATAGATCGACACAGGTACTAGCTCATAGATCGACACAGGTACTAGCTCATAGATCGACACAGGTACTAGCTCATAGATCGACACAGGTACTAGCTCATAGATCGACACAGGTACTAGCTCATAGATCGACACAGGTACTAGCTCATAGATCGACACAGGTACTAGCTCATAGATCGACACGGGGACTAGTTCATAACTCGACAAAAGTAGCGAATATTGGTTGTCATCTACGTCATCGAAAAATTTCCCAATAAATATATACAACAAAACTGACCTAACCCTAACCTGCACTTCCACAGACCGAAAGAGCAACGAAAACTATATCTTTTAGCCAAATTTCAAGCTAAGAGAAGTTTTAGTTACGGAGTTAGGGGCGAGTAATTAGTATAGGGAATGGCACGATCTCGATTACAATCCGGAATTTTTAAGGTACGAGTGATGTTTTGCGTGAAAGTTTTCAAACTTGGACGAGTCGTTAGGCGAATTGCACGAGAAGATTGTGCGATTTTTTGTTTATGATACACTCTAACAAAATTGAGCAACTTCATTGGGACTCTGCAGAGTGCAATTTGGGTTTTAATTGTACTCCTCTTGTCCAATCAGAATCGAGTAATTTTGTAGAGTGTATTATAATACTCATAATTTAGTATGTATGGGTGCCATCTTTGTGTCCTATATTAAGAGGGAACAAAGATAGCTGCAAAATCACGAAGGGTAGGAAATCATGTTTACATTGCAACTATTCCAATATTTTCATAATAATAATCATCATAATAAAGTTAACTGACCTACTTCATTTAAAACACATTACTTCAGTCGAATTTCACTGTCTATGATCCTTCGCAAATGCGTGATAGAATAGCGTGACATAATTGGACTCGTAACGACAATAACAAATCTTTGATATTTTGTTAAGCTTTTCTTCTAGAATACGGTATAAACAACACATTCAACGAACAGCTTCGCGGAGTGATTACTTGGATTTACGATTTTTGATGACATCACGTGGAAACCAAGAATAAGCGGCGTCTTGTGGAGGGAGGGAAAACTGGGAACCTGGAGAATTACCCTTCAATCAAGGGCACTCACAGACCAATATTCAATTGAATGTTACGGAACAATCCTTGAATAAAAACATAAATGTTCCCCGTCCACAGTAAACTTCATTTGATATATACGATGGGAGGTTTATTATTTGATCTAATCAAGAAAAAAACTTTGAAGCTATTGTGATATTTTAGCATTTCAAATTACTAGCTAAAATGAAAGAGAAAGATGTGTTTCCAAACAAAACTCTGGAATCGTTAGAAATATAATATGTTTCTCGGTGTTATTACAAAGAACCTGGTGTAGAATATTGAACAATTTGAATAAAGAATATCGATAAATTATTAACGAGTTCACCTTCAAGTCAATTAGAAAAATCTTTGGGTCTGAATATCTAGATCCTTAAAGTTTTACTCTCAGTTTTTCAATTTTGACAATGAATATGCCGGGTGTTTCTTCATGAAACTCAAATTGTCTTCGTACGGCAAGCATACTTACAAAATTCAAAAATTCGAAGTACATTCAGTGAAATAAATATTGTGATAATCGATGACAGATGTTTATCAAAATGAGGCTTGGCGTATTATTAAATCTGTGTATAGTATAGGTGTAAATCTCCAAGAAACAATCGAAAGCTTTCTATCTTTTTTCTTTCTTAATTCTTATCACCAGAGTTATAAAAAACAGGAAAAATATACGAAGCGTTTATTATATTGTTGAATTTGTTATTTATAGAAAAGTTTGTGTGGCAATAAAAGTTTGATGATTGCGAGATGAATGTTTAAAATGATACATTACGTTCTCTGTTTTCATTCGACCGTTCGGATCAAGCGTCATCAATGTTGGGAGTAAAATCCGAGGTATTGGCTTGTGTAAATATTCTTGGGAGTAAAATTGTGTTGGTCAATGGCGGTGTTGACACACTTATAGAATTTATCAATTAACGAAGACAACATGTAGAAGAGACTTGCTTACGACCTAGTGACGTCACGAACGACTGGAATTCTACGATCAACGGCGAATGATTTAATGCCGGTTTAGAAGCCATGAAACGACCCAACAACGCTTCTAAATGAATTTTTATCCCACAAACAAGTTTTCCAAATTCCACGGGCATTAAAAATGCTTGACCAGATCTTCAAAGGAGAGGTTCCAAGTATCTTTGAGACGACCATCAAGCGTGAAAATGGAAAGCCGTACCAACCATCTCAACCCGCTAATCGAGACTACAGAAATGAAGATGAATTCTTACGCAGTCACAAAGCAACTCTCTGTTATTGTGGTTCGTTTCTTACGTTTGGAATGGCAGCGTCGGTCATTGGGCCGACATTACTAGAACTTGGATGCGTTGCTGGAAGACCTGTCAACGTTATTAGCTGGGTCTTCTTCTCGCAGGCTCTTAGTGCCCTGTTTGGCTCGAGCGTTGGTGGGATCATGGCAGATAGGTATTGATAATTCTCTGTATTCTCAACTTTGAGGACCTTAAATTCCTTAGTCTAAACTGTTTTATGTTCCCTCTTGAAATAAATTTTATTATCATTGTTATTAACTCCTAGATTTCGAAATAAGAGTAGCGAAACATACTTGATCCTAGGAATAACTGAACGTCCTTTGTAAACTTTCAAACAAAAATTTTTCATGTATTTTATGTGAATATGTCAAAATATTTTATGTAGAATGTATATATATATACTTTCAAAGACTAAAACTTACAGCAAAACATAATTTTCCGCATCAAAAGAAAGGTTTCCAATTATATATGTATATTTCATTCATAGGAATATGTTTTTGGTTATCTATTTATCTTTTCATTTGTCTTACACATATTCAGAGAGGAGATTAGATCAGAACTAGTTTGGCCGACAATGTTTCTCATGCTGAGGGATAAAACTATTCAGTGTTTTAAAAATGAAATTAGCTTTACTCAAAAATAATTTTCCTGTCAATATAATCGGAAAACCTTCTAGTGAAATACCAATTACGTATTGTTGAATCTCTAGACATATATACTATAGTCTTATATCCAGTATGCTAAGATAATTGTTTTACTAAATCCAGCTTGTCGATGATTGGTTGATTTTAATATTTTATTATCACAACCAATCATTTTTAAGGGCCTCCAAATAGTGCTCTAAATGCCATTCTTACAGAATGATTGTAAAACAAGTTAGAATAAAATAAATCAAAATATCAGGCGATACATTTGATAAGAATGCCAATAAACTTATAACTTGAAGCCAGTGATGCTACGTACCACAAAGATTCCGATGCAGAATACTTAATGTCTTCTTGAAGATATAACTAGCTAAAAACTAGTGTGAGTCTGCGTCGGTGTTTCTAATGAAACAGTAATGATGAAAAGGTAAATTATACACCGTGAAAAAGATGAAAAAACTTACTGACGTTTCGGACGCTAGTCCTTCGTCGAAGTAAAAGAGGGAAAGAGCTCTCCGAAACGTCAGTAAGTTTTTTCGTTTTTTCATCTATCTATTTACCAATAACTGTTATGTTTAAGTGTCCTTTGCTTACTGTCTCTTCCTATCTAGATATGACTGTAACATCATTCTCTTGGTGTGTGTGACGTCGATTGCCGTCTGTTTGGCCATAATTCCTGCGTGTGCAAAATTTTCTTTGATGCTGACGTTTTTTGCTCTCCTTGGAGTCAATATGGGTATTATAGATACAGTTGCTAACAGCGTACTTATCAAAATCCATGGAAAAAAGGTATGGTCATTTTAACAAACTAGTTTTTTATTTGAATATTACTTAAAACGTTTTATACTTAATTATTTTACCTCAAAACACTTGTTCCGGTGAATTAAAGATGAGAGTTTGTGGTCACTGTAAATTAATTATTGACGGTAGAAATGGTTTCGTTTAAATTTGCCGCAAGTAATGCAGCTAATAATACCGCATTTTTTACGTGTTCATTTTGTCTAGCATGACTTAATATAGTTAACTGCATCGCTGTAAGACTGCTTGTCTATGATGTAATTGCTTTTTTCTTTAAACAAGCAACACAATTGCAGCTCCTTAGTTAAATATTACTAGTAAGTCATGTGATCAATTCCAGCCATATTCAGATGGGCTAAGATAGATAGGAAAAAATGACTCCCTGGTTGGGGTTAAGGTCTAGGGCTTGCAGCCAAGGCATAATATAATAGACGTAATTCGTATAGACTCCTTGTATGTGACGTCAAAGCTGCTCAATTTCGAGGACCAAACAAAGTATTTCAATCTCATGAGAATTGAAAACCTATTTCTATGTCTTCCAAATTGAGCTGAATTCCGATGCGCTGCCAGAGGACCCAGAGGTCTATTGGTGCAATGTTTACCCATTTCAGACCAAGTCTTATTCTCTAGAGAGTTAGATTCTTCGTTAGAGATGTATCCATAGTCATGTGTCTTCTTTTGTGCAACCGTCGGTCAAACAAAGAAATAATACTCTAGAGAATGACAAGTGGTCTGGAAACAATGCACCAAGACGATGGTATATTATTCAGTTGCGCACCAATAAGCCACATGATCTTTTACCGCTATTTTTGGAGAGGATAATGTTCACAATTTAAATCTGTACTCCTGCTTCCCACCGATCAATGAATATCTACCGATAATTTCTTATTCAATATAATTCCATTTTTTTATCCCCAGGTGGCTCCACGTTTACAGGTGAGATCTTCCTCATTAGCATTTCTTCTGTTCTCGTTTCATTCTATCCATGTCTTTGATTGTGAGACGAAACCAGAGAATCAAAAAAATATCATCTTAATCAGTCTTTTTTCTCTTTCTCCCTTTAGACTCTACATTTCTTTTACGGTATTGGAGCATTACTCAGTCCAGTTATTGCAGAACCATTTCTACGAAACGCTTGTGAAGGTGGCCATTTTGAATCCAACATTTTCGGATGGACTTTAGAAAATACTACGTTTACAGAGGAAATTATCAATGACTTGGTCACCAATAATTCAAATGTGTTGAATCTCAATTTTAGTAGATATTCAAGGATTTCGCTGATCAGGAATAATTCCCAATCCTTTGTGCAGTACGCTTACTGGATCGTCGCAACTCTTCAGGTAATTTAATAAGGATTGGTTAGCATTCATTTCTGGGGACTTGGATTCAATGTATCGACTAGGTATTACCCTTAAAAATGAGGGTGTTTGTTATGTCTTTCCTTCCATTCGAAGGTTCTCCGGGTTCTCCTCCGGTTTCCCCCTCTCCCTCCCTCTTCCTGTGAGCTAGCAGTTTCTGGACTTTGGTCAGCCCAGATGCTCAATAACATTGATATTTTGCGTATTTTGATTTGGTCAAAACTTCTATTGTTTCTTCTAGCTTCCGGTACAAGCAGGATTGATCTACTTAATATTCAAGCAGAGACAAGTTAGACGATGGTCTCCGGTTATTTTTATGGGTCGCGTCGTCAACATTGCGGCAATTCCCGCGCGAAATCCCGATGATCCCGAAGGAAAAGGTAAAAAATATAGAAAGAGACACAAATATATCTTATCTTGATTAACAATGATCAGTAATGATTAGTAAAGCTTAATATAATTATTACAATGATGACACCACACGCCCGCATCTTCTTCTAGCTAAAACAGTGAAGCTCAAATAGCGCCAAATGATCGTCTCAATTTTTCATAGTAATAAATTGATTAGAAAAAGGATACCAGCACCTAATAAGATTATGAATCAGTGCTAATGCTATTAATAATGATCACTTTTTGTAGAGTTATCTCAGATATTCAGACCAATCGAAGCTCAGCCTGTCAAGAGTTCCTATGGTGATATACTAGCCAAAGTGCCCATCATAACCTTCCTCTGTGGATTGATTCTATTTTTCTTTGATGGCTTACAAGTAAGTGACATAATCCTGGCTAGTTCTTTCCATGGTTAGGCGATAGAGATTGATTTAAAACCATATAAAACTCACGTTCATGTCTCCGTTCTGTGATATAAACGCGTCGGGATCGAAGCTGTAGAACACGGGAGAAGCAAGCTTGATTCTTTTGCAATAAGCCTGAAGCGAGATGACGTTTTAACCATAATAGTTTTTTAAAATCTTTCATATTAAAATTCCTAATTCCTTAGAGAATACAGGAACAATAGTCATAATTAAAGAACAAAAGCAGTGTGAAAAGGATTATGGGCTAGAGGCGGGGGTAAAACGTCATCTGGCTTCAGGCTTATTCAAGGACTCTACAGCTCCCACAGTGTTTCTATCTTGATATAACCACGGTAATAAGCCAATCAACGCGCGCGTTGAATTTCAAAAGTTTCGTTTAAGATATTATGATCTGAAATGATGACTCAAAGACTGCAAATGCAGACACAAGCTAAATCTATTGCATGTATGAACTGATTCTATTGGTTGCAGGGTGCGTATGGGGGATACCTGTACACCTATGCTGTTAAAAGTGACGTACACTTCAAGCCAAGTCACGGTGCTTATCTTAATTCTCTATTCTGGGTAAGTTTTGGAGTATTGGTTATATGGCAATCATTACATGACAGCACCTATTATGACGTCACTGTACTATTCTAGTATGACACCATGTCTTCATCACATGACATGCCTTTGTCATGACACCACTGTATACTATTATCCGTGATAGCTCGAGCAACCTTACTGTCAAACGAATGATTCTGATAGTTCTATTTGGTTATTCTTGCAGTGTCTTTTCGCCACTGGGAGGTTCTTTTCTATCTTTTTGTCCATGTGTGTTCGACCTGATAAAATGTTAATGACGAACCTGGTGAGTTACTGAGAATCCCTCTCTGAGTAGATGGCGCTGGTCGTTGCTTATTTGCAATACTTGATCATTGCAGGTTGGGTCATTCATAGCCATGTCCATCCTGTTCTATCTTCATGCTTATCCATTATCTCTCTGGGTTGGCACGTGTTTGCTTGGCCTCTTCATGAGCAGTGTGTTTCCATCGACTCTTGCAGTAGCAGAACTCTACATTGAAGTCTCAGGTAAATTTTTGTCAAATATTTTTCTTTTTATTCTTTAGAAACATTTAGCGCTAAACAGAAATATTTTCCATAAAAGAAAAAGGAAACACCGTGTCTGTCTTGAGAAAAAGTTGAATTCTACGTGATCCTTTTTTCTTTCTCATTTCGCTGAGTCGTTTTTGCTTTCATTTGCTTTTATTATTATTATTATTATTATTATTATTATTATTAATATTATTGTTATTATTATTATTATTATTATTATTATCATCATCATCATCATTATTATTATTCTTCATCGTTACGTACTGAGAAACCTTAATCCCGACTCGGTAGTCTTCCGTTTGAGCAAACGCCGAGGGTCGTCACCCGCTGCGTCACATCGCAACAAGTAAATAAGGGCGTAGGGTCATGTGATCAGGATAAGTTGATTAATTTATGTGTGCGTATTTCGAGCCCTCAATTTTTGCCATAAAACGTTTCGTAATTTTATGCATGCGCCTTATCATACAAGGCCAAGAGAATATGAAGTAAGAGAGCATATCCCTGTGACCAATGAAAGTTTCTTGAAAATCTATTTTTAGCTCCGCGCGCAAACCTGAGCTATTTTAGCATGCGATTGCTGATTGGTCAGATTCTAGTGATGTCATGGGTACACAGAGATAGGCAGTGACTAAGCAACTCCAAACTAACAAACTACAAACTAACCAAACTTTATTCAATTTGACGAGAAAATGTGTTTAGAGGAATTCTGAAAGGTTTTTGAAGGAATCCATAAACAGTAAATGTGAAAAATACTCAGTCGAGACAACATCATTCAAGCATGCTTTTAAATCAAAACAATGGCCACTCGCCAATGGAGACTCATAGTTTTGGAGTTGATCGCAGTTATAGATGAGACTGTAAGTTATTCCACAATTCTTCACCTAAACTTAAATACAGTTAATATTGCTGTATCCCAAGAACACGTACTTCTGACCTGGACTTCAGTGTTTTTAAATGACAAGTTATCTAATGGCATGATCTAAAATGAAGGTAGATTAGACTCGTTTACCTGAAGAGCCGGATTTTCGATGAATAAACTTGTTGAATTCACTGGGTCAAAAGTTTTTCGCGCTATTTTCATCGCATTTTCTTATCGCAGTTTTCATCCCCATGGCGTCTTCGCTGCATGTTTTCAGCTTGTTCGTATACTGAAAATCATCCTGATTTGATCTTTTTTGATGCTCTTCAGTTTACATCAGTTGTTAAGATTAATGTTTAATCCTTCTATGAAGAACACATTATACTTTAATTATTTCAACTTTTTACTGGTTATAAGGCATTTTTAATTCTCGTCGGAAACTAAAAACATTTTCTGCTCGCATTAAAGTCACTACAACTCTGAGCAATCAGGAATCGCATGCTAAAAATAGCTCAGCCTTGCGCGCGGAGCTAAAAATAGATTTTCAAGAAACTTTCATGGTTACAGACCCATGTATGGGAGATGTGCTCTCTTACTTAATATTCTCTTGACAAGGCTCATATTCAGGCCATATTTTCCAGGGTCTCTTACGTCTATTATGATAGTTAGCTCTGCAAGTGGAGAAATGCTGATACCTCTTCTCGTTGGCAAGGTAACGTAACCACGTGACTTGAGCCTTAATTTTTTTGGTTACAAAGTTAATTGTTGTTTTTAATTCCTCCCCAGGAATTTGCCAAAGAAGGACCGCTGTCCTTTTTAATCGTGGGCTTTGTTATCTGTATTTTTGCCCTAATTAACCTATTTGTTCTGCGCATGGTGGGAAGGTCTCGTTTAAAACTTACAGGTACTTACAATCTTTAAAATTATTGTCCCAAAAGCTCCGTTTTTATTTTCGCATGTAATATTGTAAGGACTTACTCGTGATGGTCACGTGATCATGACATCATACACTTACTATTTCCCCTGATGTAGTTTCAGAGTTGTTCCATGCTGTGATTGGTGGAACCTGTAATTGTAACAGTAACTACAAGGAATACTTTCAGTCCGAGAGCTGTGAATACACACAAATGATTCCATGTGACGTAGAAGCAGTGGAGGCAACCGCTGACAACATGAAACCAAAGCCGCAAGATTCTTCAACAGAAGATCAAAGCACTTCGATTCCTGAAGAAAAAGTAGAAAATTTATATCAATGAATTCTTATTGGAAAGAACAACCTGTGTAGACTTTTTGCTCTCTTTATTAAAACTCTCATGCAAAGCTTGAGTCACTACAGACCGGCCATCTCGAATACGAAACAGAAAAACATTAACAGAAGATCTTTAACATTTCTTGATAAAAATGATTCACTTTCTATCGGTTTCCTTTAGCCGCATTAGGGAGGGGTGGAGGTGTGAGCAGTGAATAAACATCTTTAGCTTGGGCGTTCAGATCAATGTGTCATCCCTTAGAGAATAGGATATTTTGTTTCATTTGCATCCAAAACAAAGAAGTGATACTGAAGGGAATAAACATTCTAAAAATGCATGGGCAAAATATTTCGCTCAAGCGAAAGAGATCTATATTAAAATAATTCTCAGGGTTTTGGGGATTTTTGAATTCGTTTTATTTTTCAAAAATATTTTGTAAATAGTACCTGACAGATTTAATTAAAGTGGGACTAGCACGTAAATCTTCCAAAATTTAAATCGGCTGAAACTTCAATGAAAATAATCTTTAAGAGTCTAATAATCACTGGTTTAAGTTTTTTAGTTATATTTCAATGGTAAGCATTATATTTTTCACGAATTTCTTTAGGTGTTTGTGACGTCACACACGCAACTTAACATTGCTCCATACATTTCTTTGTAAATAACTTCATGTTTTACTTTATTTCTATTAAGCCCAAAGATCCACTGAGGGACTAGCTTGACGTACATTACTTGTGGTTAGAAACATGTTATCGCATCTTTTCTTCAATACTAAGTATAAATCTAGCGAATATTTTGATTACAAATTAATACAAAAAATGCATGGAGCGATGTATGACGTCACATACTCCTATAAAAATTCTAAAAAATATAATACATCCCATTCGAATATTAGGAAAAAAACGTTAACCAATGATTATTAGACCTTTAAGGGTTATTCCACTAAAGTTTCAGCTAAATTAAAATTCGGACGATTTACGTGCCAATCCCCCTTTAACAATCTCTTAGCATTTTTAGCAGACAAATAAATCAAGACCTCAATTGTTTTTTCTTAATCGATTTGCAATATATTGTCACAAAATAAGATTTTGGGGAATATTTTCAGTTCTAAATAAAATATTGATCTTGGGTTAAAAAGTGTTTTATTGCAGTTGGGTCAAACTACATAGATATTGGGTTTAGTCATCCGCCACATCCGGGTTCGTTGAGTTAGCTGGATTGCGTGACATTTTGCTTCCGGAAAAAGACCAAGTCACGTGAACTCAACCAGGAAGTATTACGACTAACTGATGTAAGAACAGCTTTGTCGGAGGAATCTTCAAAGAACTCATGTCCAAGGTCGATAAAAAACCTACCTAAACAACTAAACACAGTAAGTAAAACTACACGTAGTAGAATATCTGTATTTTGGTTACTAACAATAATGAATAGTTCAGTTGTTAGTATAAACGTTAACTCGATGAACTGTGTACTCAATAAGAGTATAATAAGCATGTTGGAAAAGCATTTGAAGTCATTAAGAACCGTTACTTGTAATCACATGTATTCTACATATATTTTTTTAGTTGAGCCAAGGAACATAGGAAGCTGAAAGGCCGAAAATTTCATTGTTATTAGAAGTGTTCTGCACATCTAGTAGCGATTATTATGAATTAATGCGAGAGCTTAGTATCATTTGCCGAGGTCGAGTGACGGCAATATTAAATATACATTGTGGAAATTAATACAAATTTGAATTCAGTTCAGGTAGATAAAGTTATAAAAATGTGTGGTATATTTTATATCTTATTGATGATTAATAAATGATTGATAATCATAGAAATAAGCCTTTGAAAAGTGATTATTTTTGTGTTACGTTCAAAGTGATTCGGGTCGATAGAGAAACTAATCTTCTTTCATCTTCCGGTCTCCAAGTCTATCAGCTACTCTGTCGCCATTTGTCTATCTATATCTATAGCGAGACAAAGCTCTTCTCGAGCGAAACAGTTAACTAGAATTATACAGTATGTCTACCTTGAAACCTTATATTATATTATTAGTACATCTATATTTTATTTTACAATTAAATTGCTTTATAAATATTGTGTATAATATCGTATGATACAACGTCATGAACAGATTTTAGGTGTAGACACGGTTCAACTTGCCTGCATTTTCTTTCAGCAAGAATAGCAAAAATAAAAATTCAAACTTAAGCTTTTCAGTGAATCTTGGCTTAGTGAGTTTCTATTATTTATTGTTTGCGTTTATTTTTCTTGTTCATGTTTCCTGTTATATATTAATTTATGATACGTTTGTTCAGAAATAGAAATAATGCCCCCTCGTAGTAGTTAGACGACGTGACACTGCTGAATTAGATAGCACAAACACCGCTTTAGCAAATACCACTACAGGAAATAAACTTGGAACATTGTCTCAAGATAAAAACAGATGCAGTAATGTTTCCGTTGCTGTTAGACTAGTGCAGAGAAGCCCGCTGGCCCTTGCAGGAACGATTCAAGTATCCTAGGATACCACCTACCCGAGGAAATATCACTTATTAGAGCTCAATAGAGGGAACAATAGGAGTTCTTTAATAACCAAATAATGAGATAATGAAAGGAAAAACTGAAAACAGGAAGATAGGTTATTTTGGGAATAGTTGTAGAGGAAATGGAGGAAACCATCCCGAAAATAAAGGAAAATATATGTTAGAGATCCGAGTAAGAAAGCGAAAGCGAAAATATCTATCGTGTAAATATGAGTTGCTTGCCTCTATGGTCCAGAGGTTAATTATTATCGCTCCGTTTTTTGTTGTTTTGACGGGAACGGAAACTTACCCGAAGCGAAATAGGATCCTTGCGCTAGACAAAGGTAACAATTGCTAAGTGTCCTTATTTCTATCTTTCTACCTTATTTTTAAAGAAGATCGGATAATGATGATTTTTTAATAAGCTAGGAAGGATTTCAACAATTAGATCCTTCCACAAGTTGGTTCAAAGTTCGATATAAATAAAATGCACCGGTTCGAACTATGAATTTCTCATTTTCTTTGCATGTTCTTATCAATATAACCTTAGAAAACTGGTTTAACATATATTTATTATTTAAATAGATCAATAATATTAAATGATATTCAGACCTATCAGGTTCTTCAAACCCATCACGTGCATGGATCTTCATACCTGATAATAGTTCAACATGGATATCGTTATATAAAGATTTTGAAATCTTTATCAAGAACCAAAAGAGTACAAGAGCATGGCACGAATAATAAGAACCCTAAATGTTCATGAATTATTTATGACTTTTTGAAGTCGCTCAATAAACTCGCAGATCGTGTTTTATCAGGTCTAAAACCATTCGGCTACGCCTTATCCTGCTCATTTATTAAACTATTCATAAATAATAATGATAACAGTAATAGTTAATAGTTATTGTAATTATAACAATTAGAAGAACACTACTTTTGAATATCCAGCCACATGAGGAAACTAACTTCACTGTAGGCAATTTGTTTGCCGAGGTAGATAACCGCATTTAATGTTCGATTATAACAGTTAGAAGAACACTACTTTTGAATATCCAGCCACATGAGGAAACTAACTTCACTGTAGGCAATCTGTTTGCCGAGGTAGATTACTATTTAATGTTCGAGAATCATAACTAAGGAGAATTTTCGATGATACTGACAGGATGACGGCATCCATGACAACCAGTTGGTTCGAACTACGAGTACTATCTTTACCAATAATGCTTAGTTCCTTAGTGATTGTTTAGTGTAGACTTATCATTGTCAAGTGCAGTATTATTTAATATAATCAATAGATATCTTATACTTGTTATGACAAATTTTTCAAGAGATAATTTTTTCAAGCACATCTTCCTGGATACAATATGACGTCTATAATGTACTAAACTAGTGCCGTCTGACACTTTCCTTCCCCATGATAATCCCATGTGAAACAGATGATAATAAAAACGTCAGGAAGAAATATAGAAGATAATTGATAATAATAAAGATAATAATTGAATCAGAGAAGCAAACAGAACAATTTCAACGGACAAAGAAGACGG
Source organism: Actinia equina (assembly GCA_011057435.1). Lineage (NCBI taxonomy): Eukaryota > Metazoa > Cnidaria > Anthozoa > Actiniaria > Actiniidae > Actinia > Actinia equina. Next base: position 467,469 of record WHPX01000446.1, read on the forward strand.
GTCAGTTTCGTTTCCAGAGACCTTATTTCTTACTGCGCATGCTCGACGAGATAACATATTTTCGAGCATGCGCAATAAGAAATAAGTCTCTGCTTATGACAGACGGACAGACAGACAGACAGATCAAAAGTGTCATTAAAAGACAGAAGATAACATTTATCATCTACTAACTAATGGACGTACATTACCAGATAAAACATTATTCAACGCTCGATATTTGAGTCCCTAATGCTATAGGCAACTTCCTCATGGTCTACAAAATACCCACTAGTCTCTGCGGTCGTGGTTTTTTTAGGAATTTCCGGGTTTGATCCGCATAAACAAAGCTCTATTTTACATCCTGGCGGAACCAAGGCAATTCTTTTAAGAAAGTTATCCGTCTTCTATGAGTACGGAAAGAATCGCACTTGAAGCATCGAGCAGCGTCTGTTGAATATTAGAACTGCCACTCCTCACTCTACGGAGGGGGAAAAAACTCGCTGTAAAAACCAAGAAGGTGAAATAAAGAACGGCTAAACAGTTGCACATCAAGTTATTCATCTAATATTGGTATGTATCGTTATCAGTATAGAAATGCACTGAAAAAAGAAAAAATTCCTCGTGTAACAAGGATATTAATACTGACTATATTAGACAAACTGTTAGATACGTTATGTCATGGTTTTGAGAAAATTTAGCCTCAGAATAGAAAATGACAAAAATATTAAATTTTATTTTGATTTGAGAAGACTTAGTTTGGTCCTAGATAAACAATTTTATTTTCCAGACATTAGGTTATTCAAAACACTATCATTGTTTAGAGAAAGAGTAAGGTAACTAAACCTTTTATAAGAAAATGGGCAGTAGGTATTATTAGGCGTTCATTTGAAACATTATCGATATCATTCAGGCATGGTTTGTCTATGTCTTTTTGCATAAAATAAAGAATTCGATTCTGCCTCATATTTCCGGCCGGGTTGGTTTGATCGTGGAACGAAACTGAATCTCCCTTGATTCATTATCGAAAGTGTTCGATGTTAACCGCATTTATTCGCAACTAGTCCTCTTTCCTCGGAAACACTAAAAAAAGTCGATCACAGTCATTAATTAACTCAGGTTGGTTTTCTCCTGCTGGAAAAATGTTTTTCTACTCGATGTGATTAGGTGACACCATACAGGAAGACATAGCTGCCAGATACTCATTACTGTACGAAGATGTGAATAGTAATAATAGAAGAATAGACGAATAAAGATCAATAACCCCATGATGATCTACGTACCTTTTCCGATTCTGAATATAACAACACGAAAAGCAAGTAATAATGACAGTGTGACACTAAGACACCACTTCTGGGAGTATCATTAGGATCATTCTCTTGAGTATTATTACTGTATAATAAAAGGAAATCACAGTGCTCCATGCCTATACGTTAAACCAGGAATCCAGATCAAAAAGAAAAATTCTTCAGATTACGGTGAAGCATACATGTCAGCTACAAACGAGCAGTTCATTGGTAGATTATTTCCACAAGGCCCTAGAGAATTAACCAATGAGCAAGCTTTGTTTTTGATTCATTTTTGTCAAATTTTCAGCTCGAAATCTCCTTGCTGAAAATGACGACTTATGAAAATTCATTGAAGGAATAGGTTTAACAGATTTCTTAAAATAATATTTTTGTCCATTTTTGATGACAATTGTCTTAGTTTGGTCAAGTAAATGACATTTGCACACATACATATCATTTCGCGGTTAGGCCCGGCGACCATGAAACGTTACACTGCTAGAAACAATATATCAATCTTTCAACGATTGACAGAAATAGTATCCACATATTATCTAATAAGCATTTTCTGAGTTCGATAAACAGGATGCATTGTGGTCTTGCTTCGATACAAACAACACCATATAAAGCATGATAGACTAAAGACCACAATGCACCGTATTCACTATCTCAGAAACGGTTTATGGTAATTTATTCGATTCTAGCAGACATTTGCGCATATTATAAGAAAGATTACTGCTGATGTAAAGTAACGTGGGCGCCTCAAAACTCTACACTCTTGTTTTTCAGACATCTATTAGTCCTCCAAACAACGGATATGGCAGGTAAGATGGTTTAACTATTATTTCTTCAAAATCTCTAGTTTTTAGTTACAAAGAATGGGATCAGAATACAAGAACTTTTAGTGTATTATTACGCGTGATAATCGGATATTTTTGTTTATTATATATTTACTTAAAGCTCATTTATTTATTTTTTCATTCAATTTTTATTTATTTATTATTTCTATATTTTGCATTCTACATATATCTTCATGATAAAGGAAGGCAAAACCCTTCCCTTTTTTGTATTTGAATGCCAAGGCTTATATTTGTACTGTAAAACACTATAACGCAGTTCAAACATCAATCATTCCTGTGACGTCATGCATCTGTACTTCAAGACATGGACAGTTCTGTTTGACTGGTATAAACAGTATTAAACAGTTGCTAGCAATGTCTTTAAAATGGTTTACGATATATACACGATTAGCAATAGATGTCGTCAAAAAGGCTCCAATCTCTGTCTACAGACTTCCACTAGTACCACGCATAATTACGCACACATCACTTAACTTTGTTTTGGGTAATTACATGTAGTACTAAAGGGGTAGTGGGTGGGGACTCAATGCATCATTGCCTCTCTCTAAGGTATTCCACTAATAACAAGCACACACCACTTAACTCTTTTAGGTAATTATAGCACTAAGGGGGTAAAGGTTGATGACTCAATGCTATTCACTACCTCAATATTTGATACGTCTCTTTAAAGCCAGTACAAATACTATTTGAGAGATTTGAGGGGAGGGGGCATGGGCTGAATCTTGGGTGTATCGCATTTCCCTGCGTCTTCCATGTGATAAAGACTATAAACAATATGTCGGTAATTTCATTTAATACGAACATATTTCCAAGTATTAACATTAGATAATATTATTCTCCAGTACATTTTTATGATATTCGTAGAGTCACATGATAAAGCCCACTTAGATCAGCCCAGAGGATGTTTCAGGATTTGTTCTGTGAGTTAGCCATGTCCTGACTTAGATCAGCCCAGAGGATGTTTCAGGATTTGTTCTGTGAGTTAGCCATGTCCTGACTTAGATCAGGCCAGAGGTTGTTTCAGGATTTGTTCTGTGAGTTAGCCATGTCCTGACTTAGATCAGGCCAGAGGATGTTTCAGGATTTGTTCTGTGAGTTAGCCATGTCCTGACTTTGATCAGCCCAGAGGTTGTTTCAGGGTTTGATCTGTGAGTTAGCCATGTCCTGACTTAGATCATCCCAGTTATTTTAGGGTTCGATAAAATTCGAATCGTTTGCTTACTCATTCGCAGTCAAAACATTCAGGCTTAAAAGGCAAGCATATAGTTTCATTTGCAGTTTTTCATATGTTCCGGTTTTCTTAACACTTTCGCTTTGATGGTTAGCTGACTTCTGGTATATATACATATATAAAATAAATACTTCTTTTTTCATTTCCATTATTCAGGTTGGTCTAATTCTGGTATTTTGGGGCTTTTTTTGGTTTTGTTTTTTTCATTTTATGCGAGGCACAACACTCCTACGGAATACCAACTGATCCTGAGAAACGAAATATTTCAATATTAAAAATGACCAAAACATTAGATATTAATCGTACAAAGAATGTCCAAAATATTCACCGGAAACTACGTCAAAGTATCCGGCAACGTCATAGATTTGATTGTGTCTTGGTAATGGCTGACCGTCGTGGTGGGAGGCGTAGTAAAATCCTTTCCTGATTCAAGCTTCACTTCCTAATTGAAGACCCTTTGCTTGTCATCCGGACTCTTTCATAGCCGGTATCTTCTTCTTATACCACAATTGCGAAACCATTTTCAATGAAGGGTGAATACTAGATGCACGTTTTCAGACTCTAGTTTACTAAGATTAGAGCGGTTTGTGGTAGGCCGTCGTTACTATTGGACAGCTTGTCGCTCAAACGAGTAACAAATATCAACCAACAACGATAATACAAATGGCATCTTTTGCTACAGGTAAAGTCGGTCTTTGTTAAGCAGACTTAAATCCTTTGCTTTAAGTCAATTTAAGTCGATTTTATCTGATAGAATAAATATAAAGACTTTTTTTTTTTGCTGTGTTATGTGAAAACGTTGGGTTAAATGAGTTACTTTGATAACAGAGCATTTAGATCGCCAACTGGTATGATGTCGGTGGCATAACCGAAGAAAAGGATAAGCAAAACAAACAGCAGCTTTGAGACAAGAACTGAAAAAATATAGACAGACCCGATATGAATTAATCTTATTACACGCTACATATATCCTTGATGCACCATACTTTGCTATACAGGACTATGCTACACTATATTTTGCTATACTGGTCCAAGTTCTTAGACAGTCTATGCGATGTGTTTGTTAGATATACAAAAGTTTTTTTTGAGTTTCCAAGGGACTAAAATGGCACCATGCAATAAGGAAATAAGCCATTGTTGTATGAGATATGATATACTGAAGTACATCAGCCTATAGAAGAGGTCTTTACTGCTATTGACTGCTATCTCGTTTCTTCGTATGACTTTCGCCGGACTCGGCACGGAAAGAAAATACATTTTAAAAGAATTTTTTTCTCTTAATTTCAGAGAACCACGCAGGAATAATTACTTGCGATGTATTTTAGACAATGCTTGCCGGCTTTGTTTTTACGTGGTTATTAATAGACTGATTGCCATCTGATGTTTGTATATACATTCCTTTTATTTGCATGTTAAGACTTCCTTTTTTTTACTTCTTAGCTTTGAAGGAAATACAAGTACAATTCCAAATCTTAATCCGCTAACTTCTGTCTTGATAAAAGTACATTTTATAGATACCATTCTGATCTTGTCTGTATTTCCTTAGACTTACATTTCAATCAGTGTTTTTACCACATTTTTTAACCAAAGGGCTTCAACTGAACTTAAGGCAGTTTCTACTGTGTCTTTTCATTTATTTCGTATTGAGTGCTTTGATATCGAGTTAAGTTCATGGTATTTTCACAAGAGGTAGACACGAAACATGTAAATGAGTAAATCTATCCACGGATCACCTGTGAGTATGTCGTAAAGGAACTTCAGTTACTATTCATAGCACAACGGAAACGACTCAAAATCTAATGACGTCAACACCTAAATACTTAGCAGAAGTACTTAGGCATCTTTTCTATGATTGGATGATTTCGTAGGACTTATTCATAACAGTTCGTATTAAGTATTTCTCTTTATCTTGCTATCAAATAATGAATTGGGCGCTTCTTTCTCGTTCAAATCGTTTTCGATAAAGCCAGCTCTAGTTGTGATACTAAATGATATAATTCACTATATAAAAGACCATATATGCTTAATCCACTGACGTTCAATATTTCATTTATTTAATAGGAATTGAGTATTTCACTTCATGGTTCAAGAGAAACGATATTCATCATTCCAATTCCCGATTATTGTAAACTTCAAAATAAATGTAATCGGGATTTAAAAGTTTCCGAGATGTAAAGCTGGTTTCTTGAATTATCAGACTACCGTGTTGTTACCCTTAGCAATCTATATGATTATGAACCATTCATTTGGTGTAGTGATTCCAAACTCAACTGTTTTGGCGTTCTGAGTATTGTTTATATACATATTCGCAATATTGGCCATATATGATGGCCAGTCAATTTGCCACCCAAACAAATAGTGAGCCAAACCAAGACTCAACGACTTTACTAGACATTTTATGCAGTAAAATTTTAGTTTTGAATTTCTTATTTGATAAAGACAAAGCAAGTAAAGCATCACTTTGACATTGATTGGATACTTGATCTTGACAGTAAAACATTTTCTCAACTATTTCCTTTGGATTTTGTCCAAAAACTTTTGATTGCTTAGAAACGCCATTTTAACCAGATGGAAAAGTTTTTCATCCTCTATCCAATCAAATCTTCTTGGGCTTACCTCTACGCTTGCTTTTGCAGCCCACCCACTTCTCGATATTTGAATATCGAATAAAAACACTCCTTTGTACGAATCCGGCATTTCATGAAAGCTTCAATTTGTTTTGCAGAAGAGAGGAAGAAGCTGGGAGGCACAAAGACTGCCGTCCATCTGTGGGAGTTCTTGCTCGAGCTGCTTGCAGATGAAAGCTGTACATCCATGATAACATGGACCAAGAAAGAACAAGGAGAATTCAAGCTACGAAATCAAGAGGAAGTTGCAAAACGATGGGGAGATCTAAAACAAAGACCTGGTATGAACTATGATAAGCTGAGTAGAGCATTGAGATACTATTACCAGAAGAACATCATCAAAAAGGTAAGTTGGCCTCAGAATTTGGATCTAAATTTTAAACCTCTGCAACAAGAGTGATGGGTTCGTCCAATATAAACCCTAGCAATTCTTCACACTACATTGATTACCTGCATAAAATAGCATGCAACGTCTGGGCTGAACTAAGTTAGGACAAGCTATAACTAACAGATAGATGGAATTAGAATTTAGCGGCTTGTTTGGTTTTGTGGAGTTAGGAAAACCAGCCAACCTGGAGAAAAACCCTTGAATCAAAAGGGTGGGACCTAACCATCTCTACTCACGAGTGATTCAAAGTCAAGAAATCGCATCGAGTCCCCAGAGTAGAGGTGAGAGGCGAGTGTATTACCACTGTCCCATCCATGATCCCCCAATCAACCCATGAACCAGGATCTTAAGGAGCTAATACATTGAAAATTTTACTTGCTCTCAATAGGTGAATGGACAAAGACTAGTTTACAAGTTTGTAGAATTGCCTTATAACTATAAGCCAATAAGAAGTGCGACACTCCTCTCGACAACAGAAAATGACGAAGTAAAGACCAATGAAAACCATGACAACAAAACCATCAAAACAGAGCCTCTCGAGAAACCAAACAAACCTTCAGACTTCAAAGTCACTCAGGAACCAATCAAAGGCAAGCTTTTAGAACACGTGGCTAACGATCCGGTCAATCGCGTAGTAATATCAAAGCCGACATCTGTTATAGTTAGGTGTGGCCGTGCGCGGGCACTCAATCAGCAAGTGTCGGCTTGTACAAATCCTTAGGTGTCAAGGATCCTTGGAGCTATAGCTGAAAGTCTGAAACGAGAACACTCTTTTATTTGCCCTGTAAATTGTTAGGCCTGTTCCTGATGATAGCCTATCTCTATAATAGAGATATTACTTGCAAACCATATCCATAATTGGGGTATTCAATTCCTTATATTCCTGTTTATATCTTTGTGGATCTTGGGATGACCCTAATAGCCATTGTCCATTTTCATGGATGTTCCTCATAGCCCATTCGTGGATGTTCATATTCGTGGATGTCCCTAATAGGCCATGTCCATATTCGTGAATGTCCCTAATAGCTCATGTCCATATTCGTGGATGTCCCTAATAGCTCATGTCCATATTCGTGGATGTCCCTAATAGGCCATGTCCATATTCGTGGATGGCCCTAATAGCTCATGTCCATAGCGAGATATATTCCATATAACCCTTGTCCATATTAGTGGGTGTTATTAATAGCCAATGTCCATAGCCTATTAGACCAGGTACATATTTAGGGATGTTCTTACAGCCTATGTCCATGTCTACTGATGTTTCTATCGCCTATATTCATGTTTCTACCGCCTCAATATGTAGGTGCATACACTCTCTCGTAGGTGTGTCTATGAAGTTATAAACAATCCTAAGTAAACAATACATTAACTTCTTTCCTATATTATTGGCTAGTTTACAACGCATATTTTTATGGAGTCACCTGATTGGTTTAAAACCGTGCTCCACCATAGACCAGAGAACTCTGTTGATACCATGCATGCAAGCGCAACACACACAACTCTTGATGTTACAGCTCTGCACCTGAAGTGAATGAAAACTCCTAAACAACAACGTAGTTTTCTCAAAATCTAAAACAGCTATTTTTCCGTGCTCAATGAAACAACCTCTGAGCACGGTTTACTCCAGTTAGCCATCTCCAGCTAGAATTTAGCATTAAATGAAGTGTAACGAGAAGTACCATCCTAGACGAGTGAGCAGAGCACGGACAAAGCTGTTCAATGTCTTAAATCCGTAAAGTATCTGCTATGTATTACACATTAGCCAGTAATTATCTTTGGAACAATCCAAGAGTGTATGGCAATACCAGTATGACCAAGTCTATTGCTATAAAGTATATTATAAATCTAGTTTTTCATTCTATGTTTTCGTGTAAATAGAGCAAATAATGATAAATAAAATATTTTATAAGTAGGCTAGTAAAGTAAGTAAGAAAAAGAATAAAGAGAACAACTGAAACCCGACTGAGCTTCCTTTAATCATGACACGATACACAACAACTATCAATTCTTTTATCAACATCATCATTGTCATCAATGACCTGGTACCTTTGGATGAATTTTTTGCTTCCAAAAAGACGGGGTAACCAGATTAAGGCGTTTATCTGCTTTTTTCACAGTTGCCTTACGAGACAACAATTAAAGAAACATATTAACTCCAAAATATGTTTTATTTTATGTAATCGTTAACGAATGTCACGCATGTCTTAAATACGAGTTACAAGCCCGTGATGGTCTTGAAGGCAAGTACATAACGAATGTCACGCATGTCTTAAATACGAGTTACAAGTCCGTGATGGTCTTGAAGGCAAGTACATAACGAATGTCACGCATGTCTTAAATACGAGTTACAAGCCCGTGATGGTCTTGAAGGCAAGTACATAACGTACATTGTCACATGCATCTTACGAGCGGCACGTACAAGCAAAATTCGACCTTGATCTTATGATCTTATCCTTCCAGTCAGGCCTAGATCTGTTCTATGACCCTTTGCCCCCTGATGTTTATTAAGTTAATCGGATGCTTAAACTGTGCCCTAAAACAGTTTAAGCCGTTGTACCAGCTGACCTTTCTATGGCCAAACGCTTCCTAGTAAATTGTATTCCAATCGTCCAAAACCTGATTTTTGAATCATTCGGTCACAATGATACACAATCAGAGAATATAAAGGTTAAGACCAATTTATTTGATTGACGGAAGGGTATTGCCCAATTTCCCTGTCGGGTGTTGTCTCGATCAGCGGTAATTTACTAAACTGAACCACAGGAACTTGACTTACTCACATCCAGATACAAGTGCACACCATCATCAGGACTGATTTACCAACAGTAATAGGTGTATTGTATTGTACAGGACTCTATTTAAACTAGCCTAGCTAACCTAGATGTTCCTGTTAAAATATTGAATATAAATAAATAAATAAATATTGAAATCAGGGTCGCAGCGTGGCGTCGATCATAGGGAAGGATAGAGTACCTTTTTCCTGCCAAATCCACAGGTATCTCGTATCAATTAATTACATTTTTGTGCCGAAAGCAAACTTTGCGGTGAGGGGGGGAGGGGGCCTACCTACGCTCGTTATGGCGATCTTTCTTATGTTGGTTGATGTAACAAAACAAAGCAAAATTCATTTCAACTAATATGAAGTCACATGACAGCTCCTCGTCATCATCGTCGTCGTCATCGTCGCAACCTGCTATCGCTGAATTCAACTGAATTTTAAAATAAGAGATTTCTCTAGGATTTATTTTACTTTATCAACCCACATGGCCGTCATTTGTTATGTTATTCTCTTGCGTACTGCAAGATCATGTAAATATGAAACCATTATCCTTTAGTCACGAGTCAACATTGAAGCCTTGTTAGCTTCTTTAGTCCAAACGAGGGGCCTGGGTTAAGCGTATAGTCTCGCAAAGGTCTTCGGGAAGTATCAAAACTAAATGAATAAAACTATATGAAGATGTAGCAGCTACAACACACCAACACCTCTCGTATTACTAAAATAACCCTCATTCCACGCCAATCGAATTGAACAACAAAAGAACCGCATTAACCCTTTAAAACCATAGACGATAGCTGTTTAGACGATATAAACGTATTTCTAACTTTTGTTCTTGTTGTGTCTTGGTACTCATACTGTCTACTCGAACCTTTTGAAATCGAACAATTTAAAAAACGTTTTCCTTCCGATTATATAGATTCATAATTTTGATTATAGATTCAAGAATTAGATTTGAATATCTTGAGCAGATAACCAAGAAGATAAGAGACCAGTTGGTAAAATGGCGCAAGTGTGTTGCCACATAATACTTGAACAAATGGCCCGATTTGCCAATTAAGATTATACCCATGCGGGACTCCGGAAAGACCGCTCGACTGTATATTACACTTTGAATTATCATTTTATCATTATTTTATTATTATCATATTATGGCTTAGGCTGTTTTCTCTCATGTTTCTGGGTTGTTTTTTATACAGTGATATATTAGTGCTATTAGTGCTGTTTTAACTATAAATGCACTACTTACGACAAGCAAACACAGATAAAGAGCTACGTGACCATCAATTAACTAGTCATTTGTGCATGCAGTAATATCTATTTTAAAACCTTTTCTGTTGTGGTCTTGGGCCTTCCTTCCTTTCGATTTCTTGTAGTATAAATAAACTTTAAACATTCTTTCTTCCTTCTTTTGTTTTTGTTTTGAGTAGGTAGGGGGATTGCCTTTGTTTTCTATTTTCCACTTCAACCCTCCAACTCTAACCTCAACCCTAACCCTAGTCCTCCAGTCAAGGAAGTTTTGCAATTGAACATCATCAATAATTCGTTAACAACGAGCCACCAATGAGGATAGTACAGTCGAACCTCAGTACGAGCTCGAGAGAAGTAAAAGATCACGTAATCAAGACATTTTTTTTGTAAAATTAGCGCTTATCTTTTCGAGGCTTTGGCTTCTTCAAGGATCGCTTGAGGAAATTCGTAGCTACGCATGCGTAGAACCATAAAGAGGAATATCCAAGTATGGTTAATTGGGCTTCATAAATATGGATTATACTTCACAAGAGAGAATCGTGTTTTGGACAGCTGGGACCTAATTATCAAACCTTTTTTCGCTAGAGTTAAAGACACCGAAAACCGAGATAATTAAAGAAGCTTCAACATCTACTCTGTTATTTATTCAAAATAAGACGCTTGAATTGAACCAGATTAATCATGTAAGTACGAACGACTTTGAATGATTGAATGAAGTATCTCAAGCTACTAGGTTTCAATCTGATGGAAACGTACTTCGTAAGTGGTGCCAAACAGACTGACAAATGAAAGTAAAGTTTGAACATGTGCCCTATATTATTGTCACTATCTAAATTTTAAAAAGGAATCGAATATAAAAATACCATCTATATTTTATTATTGCTATAGCAACCTCATTGGGAAATATGAGACCTCTAGCTAAATGTTGTTTGGTATTGAATGCTCCTTTCCTACAGTCATTACGGAGTTCCTTTAACAGCCATTAACCATTAACAGCCTTTTGACTCATGTTAAACTCGGTAAGTAACCGCGATGCACATTGGGGCGGCAGTAACTGAATAACAGTAAGTCCAGAAAAGCAATCTAAATGCTTCTTGCGTGTCGGTTCTAACTCTGATGAGGACAAGCTTTTGTTGAGTTCAATGAAAAGTCCTCAGTTATTTGATAATGGCTTCGAACGTGACAACACTAATGGAACAGAATTTTAAGAGAACGGAACTTTGTCAAGAGTGCCCCAAATGCTGAACCATTGTGTCTAAGAGCAAGCAATATCAACCTCTGTTTCTCAAGTAGTTATCAGATTATTTTTTTTGCCCAAATATACGGAATACTTGACTTAAAACGGGAAAAAAAATCAGTTCGGTAGTTACGAACAACGTGATGAGACGCAATGGAGAAATCTAAAAAATTCTATGTAGTGGAAATACAAATTAAGTTAAGGCGGGTTTCTTTTTCTTTTTTTTCCTTTTTTTAATTTTTGGTCCGCAAGTATATACCTTTCCTAATACGTTTTTTATTGCATTAAGCTTTGAAATATTTATATTGTTCTCTGAAGTTACTGGATAGTTCTGCATTTCGATTAAACTAGAATTTCACAAAAGAATCTTTGTGAGAAAAAAAATTAAACTGCAAACAGAAAACTTACAGCCGGTTATTAGTAAGACTTATTTTTCAGCTGTCAAAAACATCGATCTTTTTGACAATGAAATTCAGTGTTTGAAGAAAATGAATATTTTTCATTTTCAAGAGATTGTCAAGAGTCTGTATTTTTGAAGCGAAGTATTTATTTTTAGCTACGTAGAACTTTTGGCTGCATTTTTTAAAATTTGATTGAATTCGTGAATGAGTCGATAACGGTATCAGAGACTTTTCTTAAGCTTTGTATGTAATTAAAAAGTGAACAGACATTGTGGAGTGACATCTCTATTCATACCTAAACCCTTATTCATATCACAGTGAACTTTTAGACAAAACATTTGCTGGGAAAATCAATATTTTTGAGACATTAGAATAAGGTTTATACGATACATTTCGATACGTTCTGCATGTAGAACTGAACTCTTCAGAGACACGTTGAATTTCTAATACGTTTATAACGGGAAAAAGTCAGCCGACTAAGGTCTTAATCAAATAGGAAAAGCTTTATAATTGTGAGAAAGAGGTACGAAAAGAAATGAATGACTATGAGGGAAGTAGTAGAGATATGTGTCAGTATACGAGCATTGATGAGAATAGGTTGTTTTAAGCTAGAAAATAGAAGAGAATAAATTCGTTTGTCAATAGTTGAAAGGGAAACTCTGAAGCTGAACGATTTAAAAACACCATGGAATATCAGAGACTATGAGAGATATGCTATCAGAGACATTTTTTTCCGCTAGAGTTTCGGCTCTTCCCACTAGTATTCCCGCTTGCAGTATCAAGGTGAGTCTCTTCTCCATATCCCTATAAATATCAAGGATTTTCAATCAAAAAGCCGTCTTCGATTCAGCTTTAAAATAGTGAGAAACGTCAAGAAACTGCCAAAATATAATTAATGAGGATCTAAAACTAGTTATCAAAAAATTGCATGTCTTGATTTTCAAAGTATTCTGTTTCTGAGTAATGTTTTATTTTTTCAATTTCTCGACTTGGGTTCGGCAAGGACGTCGTATAACTTGAGGAACGAACTGATAACAAGTTCGATATATCTTATATCTTAGATAACTAGCAGTTTGAATGATGCAGGATCGTGATCAATTTAAAGACCACCCTGATGTATCTTGCAGTTTTTCTCGGCTTGAAAAAAGTGTTAGTTTGTAATAATTCACATTTACTGCAGTAAGACAGCAAGACGATGGTTTGTCCATAGAATATCTGTTTTATCATCCTACATACAACTCTAACCTATATTTTTTTATTTTCGTTCTTCTTCTTCTTTTCATTTCTTTTTCTTTTTCTTTTTCTTTTTCTTTTTCTTTTTTTCTTTTCTTTTCTTTTCTTTTCTTTTCTTTTCTTTCTTTCTTTCTTTCTTTTTTTCATTCATATGCTGAAAGTCTGAGAAATTCAAGCATTTTTTCGTATCATGCATTATAGACCTGTTCTACTTCATTAGAATACCAGACTTTAGAGCACTGAAATATTGAAAAATTAATCCCGTGGCTTAATGTTAAGTCGATCAACAAATTTGATGAAAGCCTTGATGAAGTAACTAGACCTAACGTACCTCGAACGTAGTCGAAAAATAATAAAAATGTAAGTGAAGCTTCGGACAATATGCAAAACATAATGATGGTTAACGAATCAACCCCTTTGAAGTCGAAAAAATAATTAACATAAGGAATAAAATAAGAGCTAAAAAGGATGTAACAGTCAATCGATTTGAAATCCGCGATTACTTGATCCGCGACTCCAATAGTCCCATACTAACATAGCAAATTCAGGTTTTGTAATAGTCCAATAGTTTGTTTTGTCAATACATAAAGACATTTCGCTTATCACATATTTATAGAAGAATGCATTTTCGTTTGAAATATCAGTCAGTTTTACCGGATCAAACTGAACCATATCACTAAAATATGTCTCTTTTTTATCAGAACAAACTGCGTAAAACTTTAGCTCCAAAATGACCGCTATCTTGACCGTGTCTAACAATACTTTTCACGGCAAATAGCCGGTCTCGCTTCGTATTCGATCATTAACTTCCCAAATTAACTTACCTTTGGACTGAAACCCCTTTTAGTCTTATTTCTATGTAAGCTAAATATTTAGATATTATTAGAATATCATAGATTATAATTCTAAGCTAGTCATCTGCAGGAAGTTAGATTTCAATTCAGTAAGTGTAATTAATAGTACTGTCTAACACTAATCAGTCTATAGACGTGCTGTCCGTCGTCATGCAAACCTTGGCTGTAATACTTCAAGAATCTGCCTAAAAATAAAAGCATCCCATTTGAACAAACTAAAAAAAGCCATTCACAACTTTTTATCTTGAATTTCAAAGCTTGTACAAAAACAAAACCATTGTTCGACCAGCACCTAGAAATTATTATTCACATATGAAAAGACATGTCCAATAGTATAGAACTTGTCACAATTGTTTATGAACTCTATGATTAATTTGTTATTTATGACAGCAACTAACGTTTATTAATATCTGCCTTCTGCCTTTGAACTTGAGAGTAATTTGCAGAGCAGGTAAGTAACGAAAATCGTGAAATGCTCCTTTTCGTGTTTTGTCTTTACTTCTGAGAATTTTTGAGAGAGGGTGAATATTGAAGAAGTAGAAAATGCACGCGTTTGTTGTGTACAGTTATAAAGTACTCGGGGGTTGCTGCAGAACACAAGATAAGGAAAAGCATGACGTGTAGCGTTTTCTAAATTTTAATTAAAGATAAAAAATAAAAATTTATATAATTTATAATTGGGATTATTTTTAGATTCGGTTTTTCCCTTTTTTCTTTAAGTCCTGCCCCTAATTATTTATTTAACTTAATAAACAGACACCTTAATAAAGCTAGCTTAGACAAGTTTAATACTATTAAAATTATCATTAATAGACAGAACAGAGCAATATAAGGGCTTTGCACCATCACCTGATAGCAGCTATGACAGGAGGCACAACAATAGAGTCTTTTCTCATTGGAAAACTAAATTCTTCCTCATTTAATATAGTTCCTGCCTCCTGTCATGGCTGCCATCACGTGATGATTCAAAGCTGCTATAGCTTTCCTTATTGGGTACAGCCCAGTGAATTTTAAAATCTACCCGTAATAAAGAAAGGAATTCTCTATTTAATTATCCTCTAGACAGTTTGTATACTCAAAGGAAAAAGCTTTTGTCTTTAAATTCAACAAATTTATTTCTTACTGGAAGCTTCATTTCTAAGTAGCACATAACTTCCTGTGCATCAAAAAATGATCCCTTGCCTTTCTCCGAATGTCGTTCTGGCAAGGTTTTCGATCTAGAATAACTCCCAGGCGTTGTTCAGATTATAATAGTATGTGTAAATATGGTAAGATAGGGCAGTTAGTTTATTAATAAATGACATGAAAATTTATTGAGCAAGTAATTCATAGTCCGTATATGCTATGCTTAAAAACACCACACCACACCACACCACACCACACCACACCACACCACACCACACCACACCACACCACACCACACCACACCACACCACACCACACCACACCACACCACACCACACCACACCACACCACACCACACCACACCACACCACAAGTAAATTAACATCGGTATATATTGTCCACAACAAGTAAAGAAAACTAGATTATATTGTTTTCAATCAAAAAGGTAATGTTATGTTTATCGTTTCTATAGTAACTATGTCATTCTGAACGAGAAGGAAATGATGCGATTGAATTTCTTTCAATTTTAGTGAATAGATTTTATTAGTTTATGCAAATCTTCTCTATGTGGGAAGTTTCTTAATTATTTTCGTGTATTTTCCTACAAAGTTTACAAAATATCTTTTATTTCTTTTTCTTTTATCATCAACATCAACATCAACATCATCGTAATCATCATCATCATCGACATCAGTAGTAAAAGTAGTAGCAGTGGTGGTGGTGGTGGTGGTTGTGGTAGTAGTGGTGGTGGTGGTGGTAGTGGTAGTGGTAGTGGTAGTGGTAGTGGTAGTGGTAGTGGTAGTGGTAGTGGTAGTGGTAGTGGTAGTGGTAGTGGTAGTGGTAGTGGTAGTGGTAGTGGTAGTGGTAGTGGTAGTGGTAGTGGTAGTGGTAGTGGTGTAGTGGCAGTGGCAGTGGCAGTAGCAGCAGCAGCAGCAGCAATAATAATAATAATATAATAATAATAATAATGATTATGATTTATATAGCGCCCTTTAATATGTGGATATAATCAAAGGCGCTTTACATGGAGTTGTGAATGACAGATTGATGATGATTATGATTTATATAGCACCCTTTAATATGTGGATATAATCAAAGGCGCTTTACATGGAGTTGTGAATGACAGATTGATGATGATTATGATTTATATAGCACCCTTTAATATGTGGATATAATCAAAGCCGCTTTACATGGAGTTGTGAATGACAGATTGCTTTTTTATACAATTTACAAACATGAGAGATGATTAGTATATAGTGTAGGCACTGAGGGTGGTCACTGCCAGGGTTTCTTTTTACGTCCTCAGTAGTTCTTTTATGTCCCCCATTTTACTGTAGGCTAGGAAGGGTTGGTGTTTTTTCTGGTGAAAGTTTTATAGACATAATTGACAACAAAGGCTTTGACAAAGAACACTAAAGATCTAAGAATTTGAAAAAAATCATTAATATGCCCATAAGATCAACCTACTACATTTTGATTGGGATTTGATGAAATTTCTAGTTTTTTTTTTTTGTTTTTTTTTATTTGCTTTGTTTTCAATTCGTTTCGTTTCGTTTCGTTTCATTTCGTTTCATTTCGTTTCATTTCGTTTCGTTTCATTTCGTTTCGTTTCATTTCGTTTCATTTCGTTTCATTTCGTTTCGTTTCACTTTTTCTTTTGTTTGTGTCTAAATGCGTATTTGTGTTTATCATATAACCCGTATCTGCCTGTCCGTGCGCTCTTAGAAAAATCTTCGGGAAAATGGCGTGAGCAGGACCGTACGGCCCTGTTCGAATCCGCGCGCTTTCTCTTTGTTTAGCTTTTATTTACTTTTTTTTTTCTTTTCTTTTATTATTTTTCTTTTCGTGAGGGTCATATGATATAATGGTTGACTGAGTTAGGTCGGGCAGTACGGGAAAATATTTGGCTCGAGGTGATGCCGTACGTACGTACGTACGCCAATAAGTATCTGTTCGTAGTGAGATTTACAATTGTAAATGTAAGAAAAATCGAATGAAATAAAGCTCCATTTAATCAGTTTATTTGATAAAGATCAATAGAGGTCGTCAATCCCTCATATAGTTTCGTATAAATATCACCGCATGTGGTGTTAAGGGGAAGACTCTAAACTGAACAACCATTGACTTAATGCCTTTTCATATGGCCATAACACATGACCTTGGCGTAAGTAATAAGTATATAATCAATATATTTTGAATCCTGACACAGGGAGACTGATGGATGGGTGTATACTTGATGTGAGTCCACACTTGATATCAATTCTGTGACTGGCCGGATATAATCAAACAGCCAATCAAGAAGGTGAGTTTAAAAGAAATGTAACGTAAACTAGTAGTGCATGATACATTACATCTAAGCAGTACAACATCGCCAAATCCCCGGTAGTCCCGGGTATATATTCAACACCCAACATACAGATATCGGGCGATAGATAATTATATTCAATAGATTTATTTCAAGGTTACACATTCTTCAATACTAGAACCCGTTATGTTATTTTTCATAACTCAAATAGTGTTGTCGGCTTATTCTAGTGTGATAGTATAACTAATCCATTGCATTTAACCTAATTTGTTCGCAATTTGACTATGGTTCCTCATAGTAATTTCCCAAACTGAGCTCTCCAGCTTGACTCTTTGCTACTTAATGAATTACACAGGAAAGCTGCTATCTGTGGTCGTGGCGGGTGAGTCGAAGGTACATCTATTTCTACTTATTAATAAAGCAATGCAGCTGCTCGTGACGTCATGAGTACAATGAAACGGCGAAACCGTAAAGCACGAAGATCTACAAGCTCCACAGAAAACCAAATGCCCAACGATATAGCTAACGGGTTTGTCAGACCTTTCTGGCAGACTGAACTACGGAATGAAAATGGTCACCCCATGATGAATGGGATTCGTCTAAATGACTTGGATACTGTAAACAGACATTTTTCGAGCCGTGCCGAGGGCGAGAAGTCCGAAGCGAATGGGTTTCTAGCTAACCATCAGCAACGACTTGAGAATGCCATGCTTAATGCAGTGCGCGAATTCAATCTATTGGCCCTGGAAGTAACACTCAATCATTATCTTGAGCTTTTGAATTTGGATGGGTTTTACGAGAACGATTCTTTAGAGTCTTGTGATTCTAGCAAACCTGTAAACTTCTTACCTTTGATTGTTGCTGCACAACTTGGAAACAACGAAGCCATTAACTTGTTCCTCTCCAAAGGATTCGAAGTTCAGAAACCTCATAATGTGCTGTGTAAGTGTGAAGAATGCATGAAGGATGAATTTAAAGTATCTCAACAACGGCTGGACATCTATCGCGCCTTAGCAAACCCTGTGTATATCTCCAACACTACTAAAGATCCCTTCAGCACGACCTTCAAACTCAGTACAGAACTAGAAATCTTATCTAGACGTGAAGATGAATACGAGAAAGATTACTTGGCTTTAGCTCAGCAGTGTTGTCAGTTTTCTTTGGGTTTGTTAGATGAATGCAGAACTTCAAAAGAGCAAAGGAATATTCTAAATTATCCCGGAGAAGAAGCGTCCGAATCGCACTTCAGTGATAACAGCCTCGGCTTGGTAAACTGTGCAATTTTTCACAACCAGAAAGAGGTAAGAGAACAATTTCTTGCTATTTTGCTTCTATGTCCGCAACAATATATTTTGGATTTTGTGTAAAGTTACAACACCATTTCGATAATTTACTTCAAAATGTCTCGACAGCATATTTGATCATAATAATTTAAACTTTTTGCTGTAAATTCGTTTTTATAAATTGAAATCAACTTCTCATATCTAAAGGCGGAAAAAACGACCGTTTCTTTTAAGTGGCACAGATGGGATTTACTGAATCATTAAATGTCAGAAATATTGAAGAGGATAACGAAAAAATATGGCGGCTTTTGTCATGTACACAGTTTTGTTTCATAACATTGTTTTTCAATTAGTTTATGTCCGAATGACGCGTTCCCAGATAAACAGCTTTTTTACATGATTTCATCCAACACGATTTGCATATGGTGATACGTATATTTTCAATTTAAGGGGGAAAAAACTGAGAATGCTATGTTTGACAAAAAAAAGTATATATCTTCAAATTGCTGGGATCGTTATCAAGTTCAATTTCCAGCAGCATCTGATATGAAGATAGATTACAATCTAAACTTTTTCTATTTAGTTTGTGGAATCATTAGACTTATTTGATGAAATAATTATTTCTCTGTCTCTTTCTTTAAACTATCGATAGGCTCTAGTTTAGATGAACGCCACACAGAAAATTTCGAACAGTTTTTGGTTTTGAGAGCGCGGTAGGGAAAAAAAATCTTTTTAATGTATTTAAAAACGCCTTACCAAAAAAAAAAAGAAAAGAGAATATTCGCATTAGCCGGATAAAAAAAATAAAAAACGTGTTTCAACACGTTGTGTGTGTAGCCTTTCATTTTGCATAACAGTCAAATCAACTTGGAATTCATTTTCGGGCATGCCTATTAGATATTCTTGGAAGGAAGCACAATATGTCTACAATAATAGCATATTATAATAACCCAATTCATAAATGAAAAAGGTTATTAATTTGCGTAAAAAAATATTTGAAGAGATCTAAACCAGTAATTCAAACCACAGCGTGAAAGATACGTAAAGAAAATTCGCTGGTTCTCATTATAATAAATTTATTGAGAATCTTTATTTTTGGCTTAACACTCCCTACTTACAGTACCAAAGAAAAACAACTTTTTTTTTTTTTAAATAAAGAAAAAAATTAGTGTCGACATTATTTCTCGATTCGATACTGAATACTCCAAATTTAAGGAGATTTGCTTTAAAATATTGTGTTCGTTCGTTCAGTGGGCTACGCTCGATATCTTAAATTTCATAGTTTAATTGTGTTGCTTTAGGAGTCTGGTACTTCATGTAAGTTACGAATTGAACACGTGAATCACCAAACAGTAGCAATAGAAAAATTTTACCTTTGACAATCAGTTCACCTGAGAGACTCAACAAAAGATGCAATTTTGAACACGTTATTCTGGAGAGCATCAAGAGCCTTGTTAACGTTATAAGGGTAATTAACCTGCGGCTTCCAAGAACTGGAAATCTCCGTTGTGAAAACTATTCTATAGATATAGTCGAATTATCTTGAAATAGCTTTGAAATAGTAAAAAGAATAAAATGTTGAAATGTTTTGAAACCTTTCCAATAACAATTAGCATTGTTTTGAAAAATAATTTCGAATGTACTTGTGAAATACTTATCGTGGAGGAAAACCGAAACAAAAATATTCCAATTTGATAAGCACGTATTTGCAAATCAGATCAAACAACGATAGATCAAACTATTTGGGGTACAAACAAGCGTATCTAATGCCCTATCGCTGGAAAGATAAAGACGTTTAGATTGAAGATATCATAATGCAACAGAACTGAAAAAGTCATTTTCTCAAGTTGATAATTATTATAAACCGGAACGCGAGAGAGGAGTAAGTAACACATATGGACAATGCGTGAATCAGCTCTTATGCCTAGCAACAATTTTGCTGTCAACTAAATGTTTCTCTTAGTGATTTGGGTATGTAAAGACAAGAAAAATATAATGTTTTAGTTAAATAAACAGAAAGAGTGTTTCTACTTAGTGGCGAAGAACACTTGTATACCAAGATGTTGCCCGGTATGAGTTTTAATCCGATCCACAGCCGGGTTTTTAAGCAGACATCGATCGAGTAAGGTGTTGAAGGATAAGTATTAATGCTTTCCATAGCTCTTTTTACTTAAAATATAATCGACGTTCAGATTCAACATTAAATAACTAGTATTAGACACTCAAAATGGTAAAATACGGATAGGAAGAGGTTTAGATATTTCCGTGATTTTTATTATCCTTTTTGCCTTCCTTCCTTCCTCTCCTTTTGGCAGAAAAAAAAATAGAGCTATGTATAAGAGGTCCTTCTTCGCTATATCGTCTCTGGTTACGTACGTAATTAGGCATCAGATATAAGGGAAAAGGTATCTACTCCAGCAGTCACAGCCAACACATTCATAGCCATAGTGAAACATTACCAAGAGTTACGTAGCGCCTTTTGCGGACGCCTTTTGTGGACGCTAGAGACACGCTGAATCTTGCAACAAAAAATGTTAACCATCCCATCCATCCGATCATGTATTCATTCATTCGCTTGCTCATTTATGTATTCATTCATTGATTTATCGTCATCGTACGTTCTCCCGTGATGTTCTTGCCACTGTTCTGACCCCCACGAATAAACTTCTACCAAGCTCATATCTTTAATTCATGCAATCTTTTGCGTGGTTTCTTTAGTCTTTCATTGACGAATGAAACCCATCTGAGTATCAAAAACTGTCCGCTGTTATTGCCTAATTGTATCAGATTTAAGGTTTACTTGAACAAACTCGACAACCCTAGTGTTAGCTTATTGGCGCCTAGAGACGGAAGCATGAAAGAACACTGTTTGGACATCGAAATATAAAGTAAACTAGAAGGCAAACAGGATAGAAACCAAAGAGATTTCGGGAATATCGCTATATACACACATTCTGAATACATGAATTGATACTAGTTGAGTGACGTTTATTTTGAATATGTATTGGCATAGATAATTTTAATTTATCGATTTATTCAAGACGATTTTTATTGATATAATTAGTATTTTTTTAAATTCTATTTTAAAGTTTTTTTATTCTATTCATAAGTAAAATTAATTAAAATGAAAATCCCATCACCAATGAATCAAGCTTACACGGAATGCCTTACGAAAAGCCAATCAGAATGCTAGAAAATGTATGTATTAACCAATCAAAGTATTACAAAATGTAAAATGTAAATCAAACAAACCAATCAAAACTAGTTTTCTACTAGTTATCATTAACCAATCAAAATACTGGAAAATGAACCAATCAGATTATGCGTAAAAGTGAGTATCTGTTATGCAAATAACTGTTATTCTGCACTATAGCAATATTAATTTGTTAAAGAACCAACGCTCAAACCAAACATTCAAGCACTTATTTTTCCCTTTTTTCAAATACAACTCTGTCTCAATTATCCGCCCACCAAAAACGCTTCAATTAAGCTAAGTATCTTAATATATTACTCTTGAGGTCTTTTGTAACTTCTTCTAATAAATTTTTAAATTGTTTTTCCTTTTTTTTCCTTCTCACATGTTCAACCACGCATTCCAAATATATCCCAGTGTGATATATAGTCAGAACCTTTTTCAACCAGTAAAACATGTCGTGCGATTTTTGATTGTTTTTACCTTCCATGAATTGAGAAGCGAAACTCATTACGAAACGACCAAAGCTCAGCTCACTCTGAAGTACACCTGCTATACTCATAGAAAACAAGCTGAATTAGTTGAGTCCAAACAATCGTGCATCTTATCAAAGGTTTTAGTCAGATCGAACTTGAGAATGATATCGAGCTCAGTAAAATCCACAAGATTTCATTTAAGATTTTAGTAAGAATCCGGCACTAGTTCTCGTAAACATCGTGTCACTCTTTCAACGGCAACAATCTGTTCCTTAAGGAATATTTTAGTAAAGTCAGCTTGATACCTATCATAAACATTCTCTGTCATCCTCTGCGGCATTAATTCGTGTTTATGTGTTCATTTTCTCTTGCGGTGACTGATACCAGTGACTGATGTTGTAAGCAACAAAAAATGTTTTTAAGTATTGTATTTTTTCCTAAATTCTAAATCGTTCTGTGAATTAGCCTAACTTTGATCAGTCCAGAGGCAGTTTCAGGGTATTGATAGTGTTTGTTGATATTATTTTATTTTCTTGTACCCTATTCAGCCCACCGATGAAGGACTAACGTCCGAATCTTTATTATAGTTATATTTTTTAAGAGTATAAGATTCCATCTGAATAAATTCTTTTGATTTCTGGTTATTAAAGACTAAATGATGATAAATGTTAATTTTAAGTCAACATTTTTTACAACCCATGAACAAAAACTTTCGTTTAAGTAACTTTTTTTTTTGAATTGCTTTTCTACTCTATATTGTCCGCCAAACAGGACTAGATTTAGGGTTGCTGTCAGCCATCTGGGCACTCAATTTAGTGCAAAAACAACTAGGAAAACTCATACATCTCCACGGGAACAAACACTGAGAAAAGAGAAGCTATAGACGGCGCTTATAGATTAGTCATCCTCCTACAACTTGAAATTATTTCGAAAAATTGATTGTATTGATAAAAGTTTAGAGTGAGTAAGCTTCCGTGAATAGACGGGTAGCGAGCTTTGCCTGTAGTGCATTATGGGATATTAGTTCAACTCTCTTTCCTCAAATCCGTCCCATAACTCTTCATGGATATTATTAGTTTCCAAGCCAAACTCCTATTCAATAAACCTAATCGTTTCTTTCCATTTCAAGCCCACGATTAATATATTCCCTTGAGAATAAACCTTTTGTCAGAGTCCTATTCGCATTTATATAAATTTTCTTAAAAGTGTTATTCACCATTTTCCATACATCGGTTCACTGGTCAAACACAAAGCGCTCAAGCGAGGCGCCAAGGTATATTTTCAAGGAATTATTCAAGTTCGAACCTTGCAACCTTGACTGAATTATTTGTGTTTGAGCAGTGAACCGATGTATGGAAAATGGTGAATTGCTCAACAACAGAAACAATACCCCTAAAAATGACACAGTTTCAAATCATCAGGCTAGGCATATCGTAGAACTATAGACTGAGTGGATCATCAATGTTCTGCTGGGTTGCACGGCAGTGCACCATCCATAAAGGGGGCTTATAACTGGGAGGAAATTAAATTTCTGTTAGCGGACGGGGGTACGGTATAGCTGGGATTGCACGGTATAATAAAATAGAGTAAATACTAAATACAGTGTTGTATATTACCCATAGTTCGTTGCACACCCGTTCTGTCAACATCTGATCATGCAACATATTTTTGGAGACATAACTGGATGGAGAACGAGCAGCTTCATCTACAGAGTGTTCTACGTTATTACTCAAGTTTTCATCTTTCCTTTGATGGCAATACTCTACTTCTTCTTTCCTTTTCTTCACGTTAGTCGCAAAATAAGGCGACCTCTGATCAAATTCATCAATCACACTGCTTCGTTTGTTACATTCCTTGTTCTGCTTGCCGTATCTTCGCACCACAAGTTCGGGATCAGGTTCAAAGAAATGCCCTCGTATTTAGAATGGATGATATTAATGTGGATTCTCGGTATTGCCTGGTCTGAATGCATCCAGGTCTGGCATGAAGGTGTCACACGATATCTGTCTAGTGGATGGAACTGGATGGACATGGGAATGGTGTTTCTTATATTAGGAGCCTATATCATATGGACTATCATGATTCTACTAGATCTATCCAAACCAGGAGAGCTCCTCCATGATATAGTGCTTAGCACGGCTGACGGCATGTACTCATTCGGCGTGGTAGCCAGTTTCTTCCGTCTCGTATATCTCTGTCAAATTAGCCGTTACCTTGGCCTACTGCAGCTTAGCTTAAGCCGAATGGTTCGAGTCATCTTTCAATTTGCATTCATCAGTTGCGTCATGCTTGCATCGTTTTCCGTTGCCATGACGATGTTGTTTATGGTGTCATTCGAAGCATACGGAAAAGAAAGACCACCAGCGTACAACTCAACGATGTTGGAATCCGTTCTTGACAAGGGATATCACAAGTAGGTTATATATATATCCTTTGACTACTAGTTACAGCTTTATTACACACGGGGAGGGGTGGGAAAGTAGATTGTCCGGGAATGGATTCATGTTTTATAAGAGGGATGAGTAAAATACTTGTTCTTGTACTGGACTACATATCCGGTCATTAGGCAAATATTTCAGGGACTGAAGAAACCTTTTTTCCACCTTTGTAAATACGTGAACCTCGTGAGCTGCTTTACTCATAATATAAACCTAATAATTGCTAATATACTATAATAATATCTTCGATAATTTCCAGCCTATTGACTACGATGGTGACCCTAATGTGGGCTAGCCTCGACATGGTGGGACTTATCAGCCTTGAAGTGTTCAGAGGACAAAGTCTCATACAGTTCTGGTCAGCGGCATTATTTACACTTTACCACGCAGCCTCCATGATTGTACTTCTCAACATGTTGATTGCAATGATGAGTAATTCCTACCAACAAGTCGAGGTAAGAAAGCCTATCACGTGACGACTTAGTAACCCTTCTTTCACATTGGACATATTTTTAACCAATCCGTAAGAGGCCAGTAAATTAGAACAAGTTTTTTTGGCCTATCAAAGACCTAACCCGCTTTGTTTAGCGAACATTCATTCCCAAAGTGGTTTTAACGATAATTCATACCACATCATTTATAAACAGCCAATTTGTATCATTGGCCACTTGACAAGTCACAGAGGGTGGTCTTTAACCATTTATTATAGGTTCAATTATTGCGGATACTTAATTAATCGATATTACTAATAGTAATGATGAATGGTTAAATATTAATATCGATAATAATTAGAAATTGATGTTATAAAGCGATGTTTTAAAATATACCAATCATGATATTAATGGTTATCATAATAACAAGATATGTAAATCAGTATTGAAAACTCAAACCACTTTCGCAAAACGAGGGATTTTAGAATAATTCTCAGTTAAGACAAATTTTTCGAATACGAATACTGAAAAATTATAGAAATGTTGCGGCCGGGATTAGATAGTTCTCACGGCAAGACTAAGTATTGACTTGCTAAGGAACTCCTTGGATATGAATAAGAATAGTACTTGAATGACATCGCGGGTACTGTACATGACATGTGGGCAAGAAACGCTTTTGTTGCAGTGAGATTATAGCAGCAAAAGTAAAAATAAAATAACTTACTTGAGTATCGTAGGCTAGCTACTGAATAGGAGGCCAGAAACGAAGATTTTGAATCTGTTCTTTACCAAACGACAATTTATCATCATTGGACCGTTTTTTTGAGGTGATGTGAATATTAATGAGTAATGATGTGAAACATCAGCACGAGCTGCACGTGGATATTTTTTGCACGTGCAAGTTGCAATTTTCCTGGCATTTCTTGCTCAAATCGACAGGGAACTGGGCTTATTTTATTATTATTATTATTATTGAAGTTCATATAAAGTAGAATTCGAAACTTTGGGATCCATATGGCGGGAAGGGGTTCAGATACTGAATAGATCAGTTTCGAGTTTCAAATTACCGCTGTGTTCCTTGATTGCAGACTCGTTTACTCAGAGTTAGCCTCGAATCAGTGTCTAATTATTTGATGAGTATTGATGCAAAAAAGAGAGAGACAAATCGGGAGATCGATCAGTGAGTCTGCACTTTAAGGAATACAATTAAACTAGAAAACCTTCACGAACTTATTATATATTACTATATATGACTTATTATACACTTAAGCATCTTGAGGAAGATAATGAATGATGTGTTACATTAACAATAGGACAACATCGAGACGGAGTACAAGTTTGCACGGACACAACTTTGGGCAGATTACATCGGTGATGGAGTACCAACCCTGCCACCACCAATCAACCTTATACCAACGCCTAAATTCATCTATAGAAATCTCTCAAAATTGACCTTCAAGTGCTTTGGATTTCCGAGGAAAGAGCCCTGCCTTCCTGGGGTAAGGAAAGATTTCATAGTAAATACTGTATATTTTATATCGCCTTACAGACGATATTTTAAACCCATTACAGCATATTCGATTACCAATGCAGTTTCAAATACAAAACAACAGAATCGTAATAGGACGTTTGCAAGATGGCATCATTAACCTCTACTTCCATCCAGATTCCCCGCCTTTTCTTTTGTCCAGTTAATAGCACCAATTGTCTTATTATTATCATGAGGGAATACAAATTTGAATAAGAAAGCATCTTGGTAGTGGAAGTCAAATAACTTCATCATGATATAAACCCTGCCTTTACAGCAAGTTCAACTTTGAAGACAAAACTATAATAAATTGTACAATCCTTTCCCCCCCTCAGATTAGCCGCTCTTGAATTGCTGTAATTAGTGATCCATAGCTTTCTTTGCGTCATTCCATTCTAGCGGGGGATTCTTCGATTGAATTGATAATTGGCGTTTGCCTCTCAAAAAAAGCCTGGGAATGACACTCATGCAGCTGATTGGTACCAAGCAACAGGCCATAACCACATATTTTCCCCATCTCGAATTAAGCCATTAATTATTTTATGAGTATTCCTCTGAGTATTATTTCTTCCTCTCCCATGGTAATTCACTGCCCGGAGTAAAGGAGTAGCCAAATTGACTAATTTTATTCTCAAACAAAGTTAATTACTTATATTTTGAAATGGGAAAACTGTATGCATAGAAATATCAGATCCCAAGAAAATTAAGATGTTCGAGAAAGATGAGATAGGCCTTGATAGCACTGATTACCAAACAGCAAGCTATATACCGGTTAAAGGTATCACCTGTCTTGCTTCCTGGTTCAGTACCAAGATAATTATGTCCGTAATAGAATCACATACCATGTAACTGTTAGGGGAGCGCTATCTTGTATCAGTAATAGAAATAGAAAATATCAGAATCTAAAAAAAATAAAGAAAACTGAAAGAATATAGTTTATAAAGAAATCTTGTGGTCTGCCTCGTGTTTATAGATAAAACCGGTTTTTCTTTCAGCACCAGTTCAGAGTTTATGTCGAAGAAGGGAAACTTGACATGGAGCAAAAGAAACAGGACTACAAGGTAAACTGATAACATTAGTTAGTTTGGGTCCATATGGATTAGGTATAAAGCATTTAAGTGGTCCAGTTATATCATCTTTAACCTTCACGGTGATTCTTCACGCTGCAAAATCGCATCAATATGTTTAGTAATCGGAAATTCTTCACATGTCTGTATATATATATATACGGATTGTTTGCTAAAAAACACACATCTGAATTCTTGAAGAACACTTCTTGATCCATCTTTGACTACATGAAAGTATTTTTCTTAATTGTTTTTGGTCTATGACTTGTCCTAAAGCGATTTTTTCTGTGCATTTGAGAGCCGCATTTGTATGTAGTTTTGCTTTGATATCAAGCGGGATTCCTGTGTCGTGTACACGGACGGACGGATGGAAGTGACGTCAACCAAGCCATGAAAAATCAACTCGATGGTTTACCATTTTTTCTGAGTATGGTGCTCTGCTATTAATCGGCCTAGATAGTATCAGTTGACCAATCAGGCCTTGAGAATTTTTTTCTTAAATCCATGAATGGATTGGATCCGATTAACAATGTCGCTTACCTCGAAAACTTGCATGAGTTATTATTGTACCTTCAAGGAATCGCCTCCGGCCAGTCAGGCTCATTCTTGGAGGAGTTAATGTCGACAAGCCCTCGTGAATAAACTGAGAAGAAACTGATCAGGAAGTATTTTGCAGATCCAAATATTTTTCAAGTTTCTAGAAGATTATCATATGCATCAGTTAGCCTGGAAGAGTATCAACTTACTGGGAGTCTAGACTCACTCCTGGGTGATATCATTTAAACAACACTTTAACTTTGGAGCATGTAGAGAAAGCGGGGTACTTTTAAACCGCTCTAAGCGTTCTGGAGTAGGCGACTTGCACTAAGAGGTCATGCAGCCCGGCGAAACAAGACTAAGCAAATTAATAGCAAAAACCTAGTTTAGATACCTACTAAGAATATATTTCTTACAAGAAAAGGGGATTTTTATCGTTATTTATTGTGCTATCTTACCTTTTATCGCCAAAAAACTACCCGAAATTCCTACCTTTTTTTACATTCTCGCCTAGCAAAAATCATGTAGAATGCCAGCCACAATGGCCGATTTGATCACGTAACATCTTAGTGCAAGTAGCCTCTTAACGAGTGCAGGGAATATGGAGACTTTCTTTCTCAAACACACAAATATATTATCATAAATTGTTAATATCTCGCGCGCTGATTGGCTGGTAATTTTCAGCATCGATAAAACGACATACCAAGAAGCCGGCCTTAAGAGCGCGCGCTCTTTCCGTTGGTCTTTTTGATCACTGAAAAAGACGTCAAAAAAAATGCATGAATTATTTTTGTGTGGTAAAAACAAATCGAGAACTCTTTTCTATGGTCTGTACTTTTATTGACTAAGGAATGGCTTGGATCCAATTTTTGAAATGAAACCAATCGTTGCGCTCGTGGTTTCTCTTGAGTTTGGATCACATGCTGACGCCATATGTTCGATAAGAATACAGACCATAGAAAAGAGAACCCGATTTGCTAAATTTATGAGTACAAAACAAAGAAAATTACTAGCATGAAGAAGGTTTGGATTCGGATCTTAATTAGCATACAATTTGGGCAACTCGTTTACGCATCGTTTTTCAACTCAATTCACGGTGTGTGGAAATGGAATGAAATACACTTTCGCTGGTTTTACGTATAGCTGTATTATTTAAGTCAGGGCATGGTTAACTCACAGATAGAACCCTGAAACAACCTCTGGAATGATCTAGTCAGCGCACGGCTAACTTACAGATCGAACCCTGAAACAACATCTGGGCTGATTAAAGTCACTGGGCACACTGGGTATTACGGAGCGAGGAAAACCGGAGAAGCTGAAGAAAACCCTTGAATGACAGTCAAATGTTCTAGTCACATCAAAGGGATATTGAGTACATGAATCGAACTGACACCATACATGAGAAGTATAAATGTATGAATAGCAAGCAAATTCAAACGATAACCAAAGGAAGATGATTCAAATCACAAAAGAAAAAGAAAATTCATAATAAGAGAAATAGGAAATGATTTTATTAGAACTGTTGGACCGCTTATTGTCAAATGTGATGATCGTTAATCATCCCTTTGGCAAAATTCATTTACCCATTAGTCGAGAACCCGCGTGTTGTTTCAGAAATGATTCAAGTTAATTTCGTAAACAGAGCTTGGCATGCCACTGGGTAGCAGACAATTAATATAAACGGAAAAGCTATAAAGTGAAAAACAAAGATCTCAAGATAAGGAAATGTTAATGAAAAAAAAACCCGTCTCACAATAGTCATTCAAATGATGAGGAAATTAATCAGTATTGATTCTTGTTGGGAGCGTATTTCATAACAACTCTTCTTTCCTTCCTTCCTTTCTATGCTGCTATCTTGATCTTGAAATCTTAAGTGACAGCTATTATAAAACTAATGGAATTGGTTTTCATATTTCAATGAGGTAATATCCGATTCGGCTAAAAGTATAAGCAAATTTTTGAGCGAAAGAGCGGTTTCTATATAGCATTACCCCCACCCCCACCCCCCCCCCCCCCCCCCCCCCTCTCGGCGTTTACTGTTTACTGGAACAAAACTGATTTACTCTTTTCTTGCTCTTTACGTTTTTTCCTGGCTCTTTAAAACTTTTTTAGGTTTTGGATGAACAAGGATAAGCACAATAAAAACAAGTTAAACCACAAATAGATAGAAATAGCTACTATGTACATTAACTAAACTTAACCAATATATACCACATCGATCTGTCAGTTTTAGGATGTGTAAAGGGTCGACATTCCTGGCGCCAATGTTAATTGAAAGTATATATTAAAAAAAGCTTTTCCGTATGGATCTTTTCTTGCTTTAATCCTCACCTAAACGGCCTACGGGTAAATACACATGTTCGATCGCCTTTAGGCCCTTATTACTTATTTTGTACTTGGTATAGTAAAAACACTTCATAATGTTCTTTTTTTCCTTTTCTGACCTGAACAGGCATTAACTAACCAAATAGACATGCGCTAGATATGTGCGCACGTAGACCTTGGCTGCGCACCGCTACACCAACACAAGTCATTCGTTTTTCTACAACAGTGGCTTCTATTAAGCCAAAGTATGAACGTTTTGTTTAGAAAATGAATGGTAGATTGACTCGATCTTTTTATTTATTCTTCAAGAACACTGTACGAGAGCTACTCAATCGATATTGGGCCAGGCGGCGCAAACATGAAACATCTAAAGAAAGTCCTGACCGTCTGATAGCCAT
The DNA here is from genome assembly GCA_011057435.1 of Actinia equina. Classification (NCBI taxonomy): domain Eukaryota; kingdom Metazoa; phylum Cnidaria; class Anthozoa; order Actiniaria; family Actiniidae; genus Actinia; species Actinia equina. Next base: position 498,695 of record WHPX01000446.1, read on the forward strand.
GCACAACATGAAGGACGAAGTGTCGGATATGTTAAGCGAGATTCGTAACATTCTAAAGTCAAGGGGTCGAGCCAAGAACAGAGAACGACTTGCCAGGATTGAGGAAACAATGGAACAGGTTGGTCACATCACATCGCATCGCATCGCGCTACACCATACCAACCCTTACCGCACACTACCCTACAACACTCTACATCACGTCTAGTAAGAACACATTATGCACTATTCCTAGGTACTAAATGAATCTTTTTTCCCTTGGTAAGGAAAATATCCACATAGAGTGTCACCCTCAGCCAGCATCTTCTACAAGTTTACAACCTACCCCAACGAGTAACCACATTGATATAAACACTCCTAATGATATCAGCCAAACAAAACAGGACACGAACCATAACATCGAAGAGGCAAGTGCTGATCAAGACCCTTTTGTTAAACAGCCCAAAGTATAACCCGCTAGTGGTAAGACTACAAACTATAACTGAAACATTCTGTAAAAGATATTAGATTATCGTAGCTCTATAAGACCTACACCACACCACACCACACCACACTCGTAGCTCTATAAGACCACACCACACCACACCACACCACACCACACCACACCACACCACACCACACCACACCACACCACACCACACCACACCACACCACACCACACCACACCACACCACACCACACCACACCACACCACACCACACCACACCACACCACACTACACTACACCACACCACACCACACCACACCACACCACACCACACCTCATCACACCACACCACACCACACCACACCACACCACACAACACCACACAACACCACACAACACCACACCACACCACACCACACTACACTACACTACACTACACCACTTTTTCTTGAGTATCTTATTATTTCTGCTTATTTATTAATCTCTATTATTATCATGTATGTATTTGTATAGAATTGTACGGACGCGAGCTTGGCAACAGTTTCGAATGAAGATGAAACAACAAGATTATAGATTATCATAAGACAGGTTATGAATATGGCATAGGTATTCCTATTAACTATCACGAGTTCGCAGTATATGTCAATGAAAGCATGATCGTATAAGGGGAGTATACTCACAATCAGTCGTAGAATAGACTACAAAACCTACGAGTCTATCGTAACGCTACTGATTAGGTTTAAAGAAGAATATGTATAGAAGATTATACTATGTCAATCTGGGTCGCGAGATCAAATGTGCTTTTTCTCGACGTTTGTCGGCCCCTATCCTCTCTTCCCACCCTCCCCCTCCTGCTCTCCTGGCCTCCTGGCCTCTGCCTTCCTACCATTTTGCCATTCTGCCACTCTCTCATTCCCTCAACATTTTAGACTCAGCACATTTTCAGTATTTTGTAAAACTTTACTTTTCAAGGCAATATTGCAATCTTAGTAATGTCTGTTTTCCACTCCTCACTTCTGGATTATCTTATCTCCTCAACTGAGGAAAGAAAACAAAAGACTGATCGACGGATAAAAATGTGCGAACTATACAGATGCATTTCCTAATAATGTATTAATAGTATTATTGTAACATATGGGACTAAATATTATTTTTTCAAGTCCAATAACGATATCATGCATGGCAGAAAAGTGTCATCCAGTCTTATGCAATAGTAAGCATGCCAGTTTGCATGCGACAAAGATTTGTAAATAATATTCAGGAATGTAAAATATTTTTAACTGAATTCCTTGTTCCTGACATTTTATATGAAATTTAAAAATGACAACCACAGAAAAAAATGGAACAAAGGCAATCTGTTTATCATTAAGAGTAAACATACCTAAGAAAATGGTACTGCGCATGCTCAGGAAAGTACGAACAGTGAATGCTCATTTTTCGACCTGAAACTATAAATAAATATAGGTATTTTATGGATAATTATATGATAAATAGTTTCATTAAAAGAAAGCAATATCATTTTTATTATTATTATCATCTTTCCTCTGGCATTTTCCCGCCATTTTTCTGAGCATGCGCAGTGCTACATGTTGGATGAACTGCAATAACATAACATACAATCTCGTAGCCAGAGCCTGCGTTTCTTCTGGCCTTTCATTGATTATATTTCACTTCCGGAAAATTGCGCATGCGCCAAAAATGGATTATGCCAGAGCCCTCGTTCTTCGCCGCAGGCCAGAAGAAACGCAGGCTCTGGCTACGAGATTGCATAACATAACATTCATAGCACTATACTATGCGTTTAAGTAAACTACTGCGTATTCAAAATAATCCTTTCATAAGCTATTCACGGTTTCAATGTATTTGTAGATTACTTTCGATAGGAGTCATTTTCGGCACGTCATTCGGGGATAGAAATTTCTGCACTGAAACTTCACCAAGGACTGTCAATCACAAGTAAAACAAGAACCGGAAATGACGTCACTTATGTTAATCTACTAAGAAATCTAAATATTCATTTGTTTGAGTTAAATAAGTGTTTTCGTTTTGCACAAAAACTTTGTAGAATTTTATCGAACATTAAATAAAAATGATTAACAACCCGTCGTTATGTTACCATGGAAACGATCCTCCATTAAAGTGTAACAAGTATGACGAACGACTGGATTTACTTTTTTAATAAAGAAAAGTAAATATCATAAATATCAATTGTTTTAGGCATCCGCACCTTGTATCTCTCTATGGGTAGACAGCAATCGGTTACACCTTGGTGAATTGAGAGCAAGTATAGAAATACGTCTTCAAATATAGAATTAGGTTACAGGTCACCCAACCAAATACTCACCTCGCTCAACGGGACTAGCTTGAGTCACATGCATTTTTAGAAGTCAAAAGTACTCCCCCTACCTGCCTGCCTGCCCAACGTGCAACATAACTTCCACATTATCTAATGGTTCATACTTCAATACAATCTCGTACCCAGAGCCCTTATTTCTTACTGCGCATGCTCGACGAAATAATTGAGCTCTGGAAAACTCCAATATTTCCTGTACTGTGATTGGTTCTCGAGAACAAAGAAAGATACCGGAAGTAAAAATTACAGTACTAGGGAAAATAGTAGTTCGTAGTTAATTTAACTGAAAACTATCTTCAAAACCTAATTTTCCGAGCGCAAATTCACATGCTCGTTGAACATCGTCCGCCATTTTGAATTTACCTAGTCTGTCATAATGCGCATGTGCGAGAAACCCAGAATCTGGGTCTTCCGGTTTGGAGTTTTCCAGAGCCCAATTATTTCGTCGAGCATGCGCAGTAAGAAATAAGGGCTCTGGGTACGAGATTGACTTCAATATTGTTATCATATTATAATATAACAAGCCCAAACGAATTCACCTCTACCTAAACTATCCACCAATCAGAATCTCGCCTTTTGACACTGAACTTCAGTAACCCCTCTGCCGATAGCTGACAGTTTGATCTCAATCTGTTACGGTCTGATAGACTTTACATGATTGGTATTTGAATAACAAAGTAGCTACAAACAACAGTGCAAAGTTTTACCTGATTATCCCTTGCAATGTGGTTAATATTAGCTACAATAATCGTCTTGATCATCAGTCTATACTGGCTTGGAACCTACAAATATTCTGTCATTAAATCCTTCAATATTCCCTGGTTCAACGCCATGGCCGTATGTTGGCAATATTCCAGACATCTTCAAGTATGGCGGAATCAAAAACATGCTTCTAGAATATAGAAAAAGATATGGAAACGTCTTTCATTTTTCGATTGGTCAGAGTCCAATGGTTGTAGTTGCAGATCCCGAGTTAGTCAAGCTGATTACAGTCAAGGATTTCGACAAGTTTCGCAATCGCCATATCGGTGCCAAACTTCCACCCCCAAACAACTCTGGCATTGGAGCGGCCGTGGACGACCAATGGAAGCGCATTCGGTCGACCTTGACTCCAACCTTTAGTGCATCAAAAATGAAACAAATGGTGTCGCTCATAGATGAATCCTGCCAGGTTTTGATTGGGAAATTCCGTGAGGCAGCTGATACAGGTATAAATGAAACATATTCCCCACAATTCTAATTAGCGTGACACGAACATTTTGGAAAAACGAATACTCTTTTTAAGACACAACTCTGAAAATTATAACCTTATGTAAAACCTAGGAGTTTGGCGCTAAAAACTGAATCGTTTGGCGGCGAAAAAAATTGGTTTTTACCAAACCCCCTCTTTAAAATTTAACGTAATTAATATACATAATTATAGTTCCCACAATATGCAAAGTGTATGTGGGCAGTTCTTCGTTACGGACGTTACATTCAGACTCCAATTAACAACTTTACTAACCCTTTTATAGGAGGTAGTTTGCAATGTTTTTGTTATTTATCTAGCGAGATGCTTTATGATGAAAGAATCTAAACAAAATGGAACTCGATTGTTGTTATTTACATTTTCTACACGGGTTAAAAGCACCGTTACGGATGTTACATCGAAATTACCTTAGACTTTCTACCACCTATCAATTTATAAAGATTCCTGCGAAATGTTTTGTCAATATAACTATTGCTTTTCGTAAATGTTTTTGTGGGTGGATAAGGTTTTCGAATTAGGCGAAAAAATTAAATTTGTTAGATTTAAAGTCGCAGAAAAATAGTTTATTGCAACGTTGCGGACGTTACACAATTTCGTTACGGACGTTACACTCTGAAACACATCAAAAGATAATATTGTAAATGCATTATGCTGAGTTGCAAATTAAATACTTTTCATGCAATATGTTTACATACACTTTCTAATTTATCAAAGTGATGAATTCTGTTCAAATTTGTTTGAAAGAATAATTTTTACGTATTGGATATTATTATGAATATGTATAGCTTTTTAAGTATCACTCACCGTGACGAAATTTGTTATTATTTTTTTGCCGAGAAAGTGTAAATTTCTGCTCAAATGTCTTTTGCTGTTAAAGCAAGTGATTTAGTTATAATAATAACAACCAACAATGTTACTTACAATAAAAGCTTCATATTTTTTTCAGGGTTCAAACTTATACAACTGATATATTGTATTTTGAATAGGTTATTGAAACATCGATTTTTTTTCATTTCATTTCATTTCATTTCATTTCATTTTATTTTATTTTTTATGTGTTTTTCTCTCTCTCTCTTTCATTTGTTGTTTGTTTGCTTATTCTTTTCTTTGTCTGTCTGTCCATCTGTACGTCTGTCCATTTATCTGTTCGCTTGTCTGTCTGTGTGACCGTTTGTCGGATTCTTCATCTTCAGGTAGGACTATCAAAGCCAGCTCGTGCTATCAGCAGTACATTCTTGAAGTCCTCTTGAAGACAGCCTTTGGCATGGAAGTTGACTTTCAAAACAACCCCAACGAGAAGATCGTTACGACCGTTAGAAGTAGCTTCGAAAGTCGTAAATACCTCGACATGTTCTTCAAGTCTCTTCCATTTTCTTCTCTAGCGATGAAGCTGTTTAGTCAAGTATTGGTAAAGAAGTTCTTTTCTTTCTTCAACGGTATCGCTATGCAAATCATCCAGCAGAGAAAAGAGAAGGGAGTGGATGCAGGAAGAAAAGATCTGATGTACTTGATGATGAATACGGTAGACAATGAAGGGAAAAGGAAGTTAACAGATGATGAGATATCAGCTCAGTCTGTAAGTACAAAAAGAAAACCATATTGCTTGGTATGAATCAGTAGAACATATCTCATGAATGTCATAAGTGCTGTGGCCTACAATGACAGGCAAGCACTTCCCATCACGTGCTGTCAACGAGAGATTATTCCATTGCTTATGGTATCACCCAATAGAATGAATTTCGTGAACCTTACTTTCATCCAACCATGACAGCCAATGACCTTCTTACTAATAAATAGGTGCTCTTTTTTTTTTTTTTTTTTTTTTTTTTTGGTGTTCATTTTGACACAACTATTTTAAATCGAATAGAGGTGGTACATCATTTGCGTGCCACCCTTTTAAAGCAAAATGGAGGACCGTGGTCCTTCACCCTAACCAATAACCTTTATAACCATGTCATGATAATGATCCTTTCTCAGGTAACATTTCTTACGGCTGGACTTCATACAACCAGTACATTTCTGTCGATAGCTTCCTATTGGCTGGCACATTATCCTGAAATACAAGACAAATTGATTGAAGAAATAGACACCGCCTTTGCAGCTAACCCCGAGAAACCACTATATGATCTTATCCATGAACTGGAGTATCTCGATTGCTTCTTTAACGAGACGCTTCGATTTTCAATGGCTGCCGAATTGCAAATCAGTCGTCATTGTAGCCAGACTTGCACCATTAACGGTGTTCATTTCCCACGAGGAACCGTGGTCGTTCTCTGTTACTTTCTTCTTCATAATGACCCAGATGCTTGGGAAGAGCCGTTCAAGTTCGACCCAGAGAGACACAGGGGACCAGTCAAGGAAAAGAGGCACCCTTATCAGTTTCATCCGTTTGGAGTTGGACCACGTTCTTGTATTGGTATGAGGCTTGCCCAGCTGGAAGGCAAGTTAACCCTCGTGCGCTTATTGAGAGAGTTCAGGTTTGTACTAGCTCCCGAGACTAAGCATCCAGATGGGTCCATTCCTAAAGTCGTAGAGATACGAGTAGAGAACAGACATTAGAAATTGCTAAGTGGAAAGTGGAATAATGCTATGTTAATAATAAAAATTGATCGCAGAACTGAATTTGGGCTTTCCTGAGCTGAATTAGGGCTCTCCTGAGCTAAACTTGATTAGGGCTCTCCAGAGCTGAGTAAGGGCTCTCCTGAGCTGAATTAGGGCTCTCCTGAGCTAAACTTGATTAGGGCTCTCCTGAGCTGAATTAATCCTCTCTTGAGCTGAATTATGGCTCTCCTCTTTAGTAATTACATTGCCAGTAAAGTAAAGTGTTTGTATACAACGCACAACCGTGATTGGAAATATTCTATAGGGTTTACAGCCAGTCCCTCCGCTTCTGTTTTAAATATGAGAATATTTTAAAACTAATCGGATTTACTTCTTGTTAAGTTACATCCGACTTGTTAAGGCTATAGATAGATTGAATAGATATAGAAGTTGATTTTTGTGGAGGGAGAAAAAACCTCGTATATTACTCTTTAAAACAGATACTGTGTAGTTGTTTGTGGGATAAGATTACAATTCCATTATTTTGGGAAAACTGCTGCAAACTGCAGGTGATTGCTTACTGGCTATTGTCTGTGAATCGAAACTATGAATCGAAACAAATGGTAGCACTGTGAAGAAGAATAAACCAAAATACCTAATAAATGCAAGTTAATTATACGACAACAAGAAACAATAATATCAATTACATTATTAAGCCCCGTTTACACTAGCGATTTTTGCGGCGATTTTGCTGCGATTTTTTTTGCGATTTTTTGCGATTCCATTTTGTCCTATAATAAATAATGGTTAAGAATTTACATCTAAAGTTTTATTCAGGAATGCCAAGATTTTCGAATGTCTTTTTTGAAGGATGAGACAAAAGATTTCATATTTCCGAAAATTGCCGCAAAAATCGCCATTGTAAACGGGGCTTTAAAATGATCAATGGTATTAAGATTATCCTGTCTATAAACATTTCTTGATTATAAATAAAAGTTTTGTTAGCTAGTTGTACATCAATGAACATTAGCTTCGAACACGTACTCTGTAAAATTCCTCTACTGAATAAAGTGAACCTCGCGCATGCGCAACTGAAAGATAGCGATTCTTGATAACGAAACTCGCCCATTCACCTTCATGTACTACATTTCGCTCAGTGGTCAATATACTTTAAATCAAGATAAAATCCAAATCAAAAAATGCACCTTCTTGAATGAGATGTAAGCAGCTGGAATTAAAGTACGAAAGGAATGGAGCAAATTTCGTCGCAGAAAGAAAGTGACTATTTTCCTGAATTATTCCTCACATCTTCATTCCCGTTGTATTTTCGTTGTATTTTTGATTTCTTTCCATTTCTCCAACTTATTTTCTTGTTATTTTTTCCCTCTACTAATTTCTTAGTTTCGTTCCCATCCTGCATCCCGCAGGATATGCATATGACTTATCCAATCCTATCTTCAATAAATGCTCCCTTATCGTAACTTAAAACCTTTCCTGCCATATTTCTCTGACGCAACTAAAACAGGAAATATACTCTGTAAGTTTACTTCATCAGGCTCTTAATCGTCTGGTCTCGATCTTTTATCAATGCACTTGTGCTACATTTGTACGTGATTGTAGCTTGATAATAAAAAGCTAGGTCAAAGTTTGCCAATTATTTTCAGTACATGCCAAGGCTATTGAAAATTGAGAAGTCCAAAATAAGCCGCTAATTGTAATGAATACACAAGAAAAACAAATCTACTTAGGTAAGTTGCTTTCTTGCTTTCATTCTGTTCTTTATTTCGTTTTGCATTGTCTAATTTATAGAAATGTTAAATATTTTTACTAATGTATATATTTATCAATATTCATCGTTACATTGTTAGCTAAAGCTTTTGGATTTTTCAAAAACAGTTTGAATATCGTTCTCTTTTAACAATTGATTTATCTCACATTTTATTTGAGGGTCACAAGTTTATTCGCCTATTGCTATTGTCTCAAACCCTTATCCCTTTCAAGTCTTTCAAAAGCATTTGTCTTCCAACTTTAGTGACTTGATGAGGTATACCATATATAAATAATTCCGTACACATAAACACATATTCATGCTTTCTGCGGAATATGTCTGAAAAGGGCTATTAGAGCCAAAATGTAAAAAACACGTCATATATTTTTGATTTTTTTAGCTAATAAATCACTATATAAAAAAGTCGACCAAGTGCCATGATAAATAAGAGAGAAATAAGGTCATTGATAGTTCGTTTTCGAATCGTGGGTGGCGGGAAAGTACTTTTAAATAATGAACTTGGTTATTTTCCCGTGTGAAGTCTCAACAGTCATATGCCTGAATCTGCTTTAAACCAACGTCATACGGGCCAAGGTGAGTTCCTGCTTACTGAAGCATATTAAGGAAAAAGTCAAGAAGTTAAGAGGGCTTATTTTACTGAAAATACTTTTATCTCTCGAAGCAATATGCTTCTGATGTAATATGGATAATATTAGGCAAAGATTACTTTATCTTTCAAGTCTTTTCTTTCGTCATCCCTATTCCCAAATTTAGGTTTGAATATGGAACAGGATGGTGAAAATGGTTTCAAGTGTTAAGCCTCGCGTATGATCAACGGATGAATTATTTTACCATAAATTTCGAAACTATATAATATATAGCCAGTATAGATGATTATTTCAAAGGTCCAGCTTAATTTAGTGTTAGAATGCACACACTAAAACCGTGAACATTAAATAGTACTAATTAGTACTATTTCATACAGAATCCTTTGTTTTCTATTGTTTAATTATCACTATTTAGTGCAAAAACTAGTATTTGTTTCACGGATTTAGTGTGAGCACTCTAATATATTCTAAATGAATTATCTGTCCGTGATAGTTTCAGCTTTTGTCAGATGATGCAATGCAAGTAACCTGTACTGCTCTTCACCTGATACGGTTGTCATGTCAACAGGTTTAACATGTCAACAGGTTGTCAAGAGCGGGTACTTGTAATAACAGATACAGGTATTGCTCTTGGAGGTCTAGATATATTTGGCTGTAGATGACTCACTGTAGTAAAAGGAAGTGTGTATCCACTTGATATGGACGGGAATATCAATGGACTACCCTGTAACTTCCCCACAGTGCACGGGCTAAATCGGTAGTCATAACAACATTTACAGATAGGTCGGGTTAAGTTTGGTAACACAGGGTAAGAGTACCCGGCCTCTGGTGGTGGAGTGAGTGAAGTAAGAGGTAAAAATGCTGGTGATTCAGCTTTCAAAGTCTCTTGAAATGGTACTCGACTGGTACTTTCCGTTTTGGCTCTTAGTCGGTTTATTCTTGGTTTGAATTCATAGGGGAGTTGACCAAATTTATAGACAAGTCTTTGGCCTGGTACCTGCAAGGATAAGAATGACAAATCGTGGGTTTTATTGATACTATTAAAACACTCAAATAGACCTTAGTAATGGCTATTTTCATGCTGTTGAGAGACTCACAAGATGAACTATCTCAAATCAAGTGCCTTAATCAAAAAAGTATATTGAGATTGTTTTTCAAGTCTTCACCACTAGACCGATCAGTTGTGTATAAATATTGATATAACAGTCATTGCAATAGACAACCCTTACCTTTTGTATGATTCCCTGCTGGTAATAATACCGAATGGCTCTGCTTAGTTTTTCGTAATTCATTCCTGCTCTATGCTTCAAGATGCCCCATCTCTTCGCAACTTCTTCCTGATTTTTTAGCTTAAATTCTCCATGGTCCTTTCTACTCCATGCAATAATTGAGTTATATCTTTCATCAGATAGAAGTTCCAGTAAAAATTCCCATAAGTGAACTGTGTTTTTATATCGAGGTTTCTTGCTATTATCAACCATGTCTGATTTGGGTACTTCATCATGTTGCTCTGACTTCACACGAACTTCAATGTCTTTGTCATCTGTTAAAAATAACATAATATACTCAATCAAAAATAAGATACTCGTAACCGAATGCAGAATTAACGATTTCCACAAAATTATTTTCAAAAAGAAATCTGAATTATTGAACAAGAATTATTTAAAATGATTATGGAGGTACGCATGCAAGTATTTTTTCAACTTGAAACGAGAATGAAAGTGATGTGATGTGAAGCTAATGATAATAGAAGTCGGTGATTGTAGTTCCAGCTGAAAGTAACGACAACCCTTAATTCTCACCAATCAATTTTTGATTAGATGAATACAGTATATATACATGTCATATCATGAATAAATGAGATTCCAATAAAATACTCGAAGGACTTTTGCACATGGCATACTGGAATATTTACTTGCTTAAAGAAAACTGATTTGTTTTAAAGGTTCTATGATAGCCACCTACCTACCTTGAAAGGATGTCGTGTTAGCCATGATAACTATTTGAATCACCTATGCGGAAGTCCGTTCGTTAAGTCACGAACAATTTAGATACAGTTTCACAAACCCGTTTCTTTGCCCACTCTCGTTTAGACCAGAACCGTCTAAGAGTTTATAGTTTTGATATGAGAAGGTCTAGAAAGTTGGGTTTATATCTCCAGGGTGTTAACATTGTTATGTCACGGTATGAATTACATAGGTCCGTACGTCATCTCCCGATTGTATTCGCTTGATCAAGACAGCGCGCGCGTCTATTGGCGGGAAGCAATGACGCACGCTACGTTCTTGAACCAGGGCAGAGCTCTGTTGCGTAAGATGACGGAATAGCGTCACATTTCTTTCGTGACTAGGTTTTGTTTTCGTAGCTTAATCTTTCCTGAAACTTGGATATAACCTGTTTTAAATGTACGTAGGTTTCCAGTAAACAGAGATGACGATAAATTGAGCTCTTAAAAACTAAAATATATTACAAGACAAAGCACATGATTTTTTTACACGATATTCCGATTTAGATTGCAAAATCTTTATTTTGATGGTAGTTTGCAATTGAGTATGAAATGTTTTTGATTGACGAAGTTTACTTGTTATGATTAGGAAGGTATTTGTCGCTGAACAGGAAGGAAGTAATCCCAGTGATTGACCACTTTGACCTTTGCAGACGTAAATCAGAAATAATCATATGCAACATTTCTAAGAATCCTCGACTGCTGAGACTCTCAACCCTTTACAAAACAAATAATACCCTTAAAAAACTAGTAAGTCAAAGCTTAATAACCCTCCCAAGATGCTTAGGGATTATTGAGCAAGTAAATAAGGCTTTAAAAAGGTGGATTTAGCCGCCGTACGTGTTGTGGAAAAGTGTTTATTGATAAGTCAAGTCGCTTTGCGTCGTGGGTTCAAGAGTCACAAATAGAATCAACGTCATGCAAAATAGGTTGAATTACTTTCTGCTCTGTTGATCCCAATCATTACATCTTCACTGAAATTACACATTTGAATTCATGCGAGATCAAATTCTGGAAATAGAAATGATTGCAACTTGAAATCCAAAATGGTTGCTGTAAATATACTACCTCCTGCCATGAAATTATGAAATGAATTGAAATTTTATATTACAAAGTCAACAAGATTTTGCTTTCCGGTTGGTGTTTATCTTGGCATGCAAATGTTTATGCATCCCTAGGAATTGTGCTGTATGTATTAATAATTATTAGATTAAATTGATAATATTTCTCATTATCAAACGAGGCTTCTGATCAGTCAGAAAGGAAATGAAGCAAAAGAAATTCGTGTCGTTTTTTAAAACTTCATTAACGCGTGGCCAAGAAATGATGAATGATACGGTATAGGAATATTATATAGTAACAATGCAAACTAGACGAATTTGTCTGCACTAGCTCTAAAAATATAAAAACACACAAATATCAAAACTAAACGAAAAAGAATTAAATCTTCACCACCTACTATAGAAAACCAATATTCGCTAAGGATTATATCGTATCTTGAGGCCGTTATCCAAGTCCAAGCACGCGTGACATTCCATTACTTACGTTACCATACTTTGCAAATGCGCTGACTGACGTCGCTCTACGTCACATGTATTTTCGGTTCGTTTTCGCAAGCTACTGGCCCACCCTAGCTTGTTTTTTGCCCAGCAGATCATAAGGAAGTTTAACCTTTACGAGTGTTGCCTCATACGATAACAAATCCTCAATCCTTCTACCGACAAAGGACATGTTTATTACTAGAAAAAATTTTATATCAACAGCATTTTTTATCAACATTTTTTTTATCTTTGGGGATTTTACCCTTTTTGGTATGGTTTCTAAAAATAGAACACGAAGTATGCATCTTCTTATATGGTTATGTCACACTCCCACACCCCTATTGCCCAAGATCGTGGATGTTATAACTGAAGTTTCCATCAAAATGTCAAGAGTCTTTAATTATTTGGATTCGAACCGATCATTTCTTTAAGTGCATTCTATATATCCGTGAAAAAGTTAACTAACGAATGTACAAATTAGTGCAAAATTTTGTGTGTATACGGTCTACTGAGCTCTACTGAACCTCTACTAATTTGTGCAAGTTCGTTACAAAGTTTTCCAGGGATTTGTGGTATTGGTGGTGGATCCAGGATTTGCCATTAGGTCCATTTGCCATAATTTGTGCAAGTTCGTTACAAAGTTTTCCAGGGATTTGTGGTATTGGTGGCGGATCCAGGATTTGCCATTAGGTCCATTTGCCATAATTTGTGCAAGTTCGTTACAAAGTTTTCCAGGGATTTGTGGTATTGGTGGTGGATCCAGGATTTGCCATTAGGTCTGCACTTTTCTAATTTCAGTAAGGGCGCAGGTATCCCAAACTTAACTTTCATTGGCCGGGATCCGGGATCAATACAAACAAGTTTACAAACGTTTACAAACTCCATAAATTTACTGTATCTTTGATCGACAATAAATGTGAGCTTGGGATAGCTTTGGTAAGGGCAACCGTAAGCACCCGGACAATTGTAGAATGGCAAACTGAGATAAACTGAGCCGATCCCAAAATCTCCTTTGGGTGGACCAAAAGAACACAATCTAGATAAATGTGAAATGTGAAAATGGAATCGGAAAAATTTCTTATTCGAGGTCAAGATAAAGTCCTCTGTAATCTATGAGAAAGAGTAAAAAGATAGATAAAAAATGCACTAGAACTTTCTTTTTCGCGCACGTCTTTGTTTTCGTAGTATGTTGTTGATTTTCACTTTTATCTAAATTGGGCTCCCTGTGGATGGACTGTAGTCGCAATATCAAGGGTAACACACAACAGGCAGAACGAAGCCTGGGAGTGGATGAACAAACAATGGATGGTGAGATGACAGAAAGAACGCAGCTAACATGTAGAATAATACACATTGTTCGCCATAATCCATGCTTTCTTTGTTTTTGTTATTTTATCCAATCCCAAGCTTCGTTCTACCCGCAGCTACGCCCTCAGCTGCCTACATTATACCTACGAATGCTGCGGGGCTCAGTAATTATCTATTAAATATTATTGCTGAAAAAAAAGAAAAGAAAAGAATATATCAAAAATATATAAGAATATTATCTAAATCGGGAATCGAACTCACGTCTTCTTTCAGAAAATCGATATGATAATTAATTCCAAAAATAACCTGCACCTACAACATGCCATACCCCCGAGACATCCGCAGAACTGAGGCGTCGTATGGACTTCGGACCTGACGGCAACTAAATCCTTCTGCCCTTGGGTTGTACGGATTATGCAGGACAATGTTCTAGCCGAAGCATCAGGGGAGAGACCAGCCTGCCCCCAGACCATATCTACAGCTAATCCCTTGGATAACCTACCACGCACTAGGTACATTGATTTGAAGTGGAATAATAATCTAGTCTATTTGACGCATTGTTTTCAAGGCTATTGTTGTGCTAAATTTTTAGAATCGTGGTCCAGTGCAAAAAAACTTGGGCTCCCAAGACACTGAGTCAAGCCCTGTTGGGCGAGGTTCATTCCTAGATGGGTGACCTAAAACTTTTACCTACTCAAAATTTTAATTTTATTTCTATTTTATTTGGTACATACATGAAAATATATATATACTTGCTGAGTTTGCTCGCAATTACCTTTCCAAATTTTCCACCCAAATAAAAGCTCTGCGCATTCTCAAGAGGCAGATTAGCACCAAGTTTAACTCGTTTCTGTCAAGAAAGGCGGTTTCAGTATCTTTAAAGCTTGTAAAATAATCTGAATTAGCTGATTTTTATTCAGACTATGTGTTTCGAAACAAAATGCAATACGGTCTAGCTGGGGTACAAACAACACTTCATAAGGAAAGAGAAACAACCGATACAGATATTCTTACCAAGATAGACCACAATTCACTATGTCCACCCAATCTAATGTACCTTATTTATATTATTTATTATATTATTATGAATTATTTTTATTATTATTATTACGCTACTTTAACTAAAATACACTAGATTTCGAGGTTACAGATGTACACAATCAGAAACCAATAGATAATTCTGAAATTCAATAGAAAATAAGAAATATAACTAACAAATTGGATGAAATAAAACTAAAATATCAATGAAGGGAGATGTTAGTCCATTCAATGTTTCTCTACCTTGTTGGTATCGGTACCATAATTTCTAGACTGTCTGGGCTTCGTCTCTAATCCAGGAGTTGCTTGTTTCGGTGTTTTAATATCTGCTTTTGTTTACCGACCTCAGAAGTGAGACTAAGTGCGCACATTCTAGATATTATGGTATTCTTAAAAGTCGTGAATATACTTACTTGGCGCTGATAATTACAAGTAGTCTTTTATTAATGTCACAAATTTTACCTTATTATAATCAATTAAAGTCATTTGCTTTTTTGTATAGACGCCGGAATTCTGTAAGCACTTAGTTCGCAGTAATTCGTTGGGGATGGGGGAGGGGGGGGGGGAGTTGTCAGCACAATGCAAAACAATATCAGCCCGCTGGCAACCACATTTTGTCATTAACCATAGGCAAAAAACTCAAACTTTCAAAACTCATACTTTCAAAAAGTCTTGATATTTTTGATAACTAATGTTGGTGCAGACTTTGGGGAGAACGCCATCACGCCGTCATATCAATATTTTGATATCATAATGACTATTGCAGGGCCGGGGATGCACATGCAGAGATGAACAGACGACAGTGTAGAACTCACCAGTACATGACCACATTGGATCCAATCATGATACATCCACACGAGGGAAAAATAATCTGACTTTGAGACATCACTCGAGGTGGACCATGGGGTATTATGCTGTCACGTGGTTCAGTGCTTTCAACATGATTGGTTTTAACATGACGAATGACTGACGTGTGTTGCACGTCACACCTTGGGTTTCTTTCTGCCTCGATGGGTGGGGTTCTGGAGTAGGGCAGAGAAGGAGGGGCGGGGTAGGTAACAGCTGTAGGGATAATCACAGACGAGCTTTGCAACTGCTTCCGCCGTGTCTTCTCATCCATGTTTCGTAGAGGCAGGTATTCAAAAGGCAGTTCTATAAACCTGTAAACCAGTCGTTGACCTGAAACCTGGCAAAATACAAAATAAAATATTAAAAATATAATTGAAAAAATATTTATAATGGTTAAAAAAGTGGACTTTATGCGACTCATTAAATATTTTGGATAAACGGGATATGGTGTAAGTATAGTTGTCAAGGTCAAACCCGCCCTCGGAGTCAGTTGGGATCCTACGTCTACGGATCTCTAACTACCAAACTTTAAATACGTTATGAACTAAGATAAATTATTCTAAATATCGAAGGTCTTACCCCAACAAATAAAACTTGACAAAATAATAATTGAAAACACATGTAGGGATATTAAAAATAGAAGATATACAACTCAATAGCGGTAAAGTATTTCGGATCAATGGGATAAGATGTTAGAATAGTTGTCGAGGTCATACCTGCCCTCGGGGGGTTTTGGGATTATCTACGTATACATGCTCTCTCTAACCACCAAACTTTAACAACGTTGAGAACACCCTTACTACGAGAAAATTATTCAAAATATTGAATAGATTATGTATCATTGCATCATCAAATAAAAGCATACTTATAATATTGACTCTCAAGTTTTCATCGTTATTTCTTTTTCCAGAAGAAACCAAGAAACATTTTAAGAAGTGCGTCAATCGACTATAACGACTTCATTCGACAGCTAACATCAATGCTTGTTAGTAATTATATTTTAACTTGGTTATTGTGTAGTTCAATACCTTTTTGATGATTCTCTTGTCATAGTAATATCGCAGTGATCTGCTTAGCTTGTCATAGTTCATCCCTTTTCGCTGTTTCAACAAGCCCCATTGTCTAGCAACTTCTTCTTGTTTTTTCAGTTTGAATTCACCGTATTCTTTTCTGGTCCATGAGATGATAGAAGCATAGCGCTCGTTATTTAGTAACTCCAGTAAGAATTCCCAAAGATGGATGGTGTTCTTGAAGCGCGGACGTTGGTTCTCTGTAGTGTTGCTCATGTTTACTTAATCTAGAAGGCTAAGTTGGCAGTAAACTGAGGTATAAGATTCTACAAAGGAAAACAGATGCAAAAAGTTACAAAATGTAGCTTTTTCTTTACTTATAAAGTATGGTTTGGATACCCTAATCTTTCTTTTTGTCGATATGCTACACTAAAACAGCAAATGAATTAGCCAGGAACTACACGAGATGATTTTGGTCATCCCATCGGACATTCTTTTTTTGGGCGTCAGAGCAGACGAGGCGAGTTATTTTTACTTCTTTCAGGAACCAAGTCTTAGAAACGTGTTAGGAACATGCATGTTTGCAATGAAAAAAATTTGAAAAGCTAAAATATTATTCAAAATGTATTTGAAATGTTGAAATATCGCGCTCAACAATTGAGATAAAGGAACTGACCTCATCACTAAGAATACGATTCAAAGGCTGCAGCAAGAAAGACCTTCTTCCTTGTAACTAACTAGCTAGTAACAAGCTCATCGTACGATAAAAAAATGAACAAAAAGTATTCACAATTCCTTTCAATGTTATGTTTCAATCGATCCATTTTCACAGTACGTGGAGCTCACAAGCAATCGCAACGTTTCTCATTATCGCGTTCATTTTTTAAAAGTATTTCTTGGTGCTCGTAAAGCACTTTGGCAATAGTAATAGTCAGTGCATAAACTAGAAGTCTTCTTTGTTTCGTTATTCTGAAACTAAATTAGCATTCTCTGTTGTTTTTGTCTGGGCTTTGAACACATAGTCATTTGATGGATAAAACTCATTGAAGATAAGTTTGAATAAAATGGTCGGAATATTAAAAACCAATCAGTGCATTCAAAGGTCCATGTCAGTTAAACAGATCAAAAGTTTTACTTTACACCCATGTAGAGCTGAGCGTACATTTTATCTAAATGGATATTACTGATTACTTTGTCTGCCGCTGTTCTAAATCAGAATTCAGTTTCGAATCAGAAGGTTCTTTTGCTGGGCAAGCCCTGGACATCGGTCCATACCATCTCAGTATTTTATCCAGCTTTCATAACAATTTACACATTACTATCAGTGCTTAACGAAACCAACGAGCCTCTTACTTACTTATTTCAAGAATAATCCCTTGCTTAACTGAATAAGTGAGCAAAGTCTTTGTATTCGTTACAGTATATTAATATACTTGAGATATGAACCCTTCTAATAGTATGTCCCGTTATTACGCAGTCCCTAAGGATCGTCTGTATCTGTCTGGTTTCTAGTTAAGTGGCTACCAAGTTTATTTTGGTACTGTATGGTAAGCTATGGTATAAGAACTATGTAGAATTCCCAAGGGCAAAGCAGAAAAATTAAGATAGAAAATCTTTCAATAGCTTTTTGACGTGAATTACCGGTTTGTCGTTCGTTATTTTTCTAAGTACTTCCTTCCGAATAGGAATTATAGACGCGGAGTTGTGATTGGAAGGTTTGTATGTCTCGTTGTTTTTGATTGGTCAAGGAAACCATTTAAGAACCACGGCAATGTTGCTCAATCTGCTCCTCATTTGATGAAACCCGGTACAGCAGTACGTGGGAAGACCCGTTGGTTTTTCTCTCCAGTTTAGTCTAGCATTCTTTCTTTTCCTGAGTCAAAGTTCACAAGGAAAAGCTTTTGACAATGGAACTGATTTAAAGAGCCGATAGAGTTGCTCAAAATGAGCTGTGACGTCGTGCAATATCTCGATGCCAAGCAGTTTATTCCGGGCAGAATGAGCTAAAAGCAAGACAACATGCATATATGTAGTCAATGCTTGGCAGAATACGCCAAATATTATGTGCAACCATCTCTGTCATACAACGTCAATCCTGACTACTACCGGGCATAATCAGAAATTAACTGGACCAATCCTGCTTGATAACCATGACAAAAGACTCGACATTTCGCATCTGTTAACATTGAATGAAAATATATGTCGTGGTACGATATCAATAAAGCGCTCTTGGCAATCAAAACTATAAACATAAAGTCATATATACAGCACGGTGAAACTTATATGTAAAAATGATCGATGGTCAGCAGAGGTAGCTTTCTCTAATTTTATCCAAGGGCATGATATAGTGGGGTAACAATTGGAATGAGCAGTTAATTCTTTCATTCATGCCGGTTTCCTGTCGGATCAGAAGAGCCTTATTTTAGCCTCTTATTTGCCTTTCTTATAATTGGCATTTTTATCTTCAGGGCATTTCATGTCCATTCACGGTTTCAATTGCTGTTCCGCTCCTCTCCTCTCCTCCTCCTCCTCTCCTCTCCTCTCCTCCTCCTCCTCTCCTCTCCTCTCCTCCTCCTCCTCTCCTCTCCTCTCCTCTCCTCTTCTCCCTCCCTTGGTTGCCTGTTTTTGAAATTTTCAAAAGATTTCACTACAATTTAATCGTGATGAATTGACCTGTAGTAATCCAAAATCTCAAATATTCACTTGAGTTTACAAGAAAATCATATCTGAACTAGCAGTAGTAAAGAAGGCATTGTGAAGCAGGTTGGAAAATAAAACACCAATCTCGTTCCCAGGGCCCTATCACGCGTGAAGTGGGTCTTGAAAAGAGCTTGAATAAAACACTTGTTGTTTTTTTGCGAGTGTCTGGTCGGTACGACTAGACTCCCTTTGACGTAAATTAATCTATTATAACACTGATGACCACTTGTTTTGACGTCATAGTCTGGTGTATTTTTAGACGCATTGTTTGACTTTCCCACGCCCACCAAATACTTCAACTCGATTCAACTGAAACATTGACTGACGATTATAACTCAACTCTCACAACTAAAAATAGTTCGAAAATTTATAACCTGGAATTTAAGACGCCAAAAATACTGAAAGCGTGGCTTAGTAAAAATAAGTGAAACAAAAACAGCAAAAAGAAGAGAAAATATAGATTCAATGTGTGTTGTTTTGAAGAAGTGATATCGATGTGTCATGGACTTGTAGTGATTCGTTAGAGTTGAATGGTTTTTAATATGTAGGCATTAGATCGTAAGTGTTTTGCTATCGACCTTCAAATTACTCGATATATTGATAACCGCACACTCCAAGCAAAATGTTAGAACTAAGGAATAAAAACCAGTAAATAATTTGACAATTTTCTAAGTCAATATTTCGGTAAAAACCTATAGGGGAGTGGTTTAAATTGGCGTGATAATATTTTTTCTTTATATTTTCGCAAATCAACTAAACGTGTCCAACGGTTTTTTTGATATGTAAAAATATCGTAATATCTATGAAAACAAACATTTCGAATCCCCTCTACCATTTGTTCATTAAATACTTTATCAATTTATCGACATACACTGAACAGTTTTGCAATTTGAAGACTACAAACGCTTTTGTTCTGGCGGCTTAGCCTCGTTTATAAGTCAGCTGTTCACAGATACCATTAAAAGTCCGTGGGAAACATTTGTATTGTTCAATTTGCAAATTCTTTACATTACAGTCTTTTGTAAATACATGATTTGATCTTAATCGAGGCTAAACTATGTACGAATGAATTAGTAGTCATAGATCACAGCGGTACTAGTTACCGAATGAGAAAAGGGACTATATCAAGAGTGTTTTTTGAAAGAAAAAAAAATGAACATTAAATAATAGAAGAGAGTTGTTTGTTCGGTGTCCACTAATAACTTACAGGAAAAATCAGTTTTAAAGTCAAAAAACGATGCCTTAATTGCCCCATATTAGCCATAAATAAGTTGTTATAGCCATAATTAATTACAGTGAGAGTTAGATGGTAAAACATAAATGTATCGAATTAAAATCTAAGGGAATAAAGTACGTGTCTTTCGGTGTTTTGATTATTTACGTCGCGGCATATCTACTACCTTTTTCACCTTCAATCATTTGGCATTGTTTTTGTCTTGAAACTTTTAAAAACTTTGTTTTTTGAAAAAGACGTTGTTCAAGGAGTAGTAAATTACGATGGTGAAAAAGCGACTCGCCAACTAAACCCAATCGACTGCCATGTCGTTGCTTGAATCTGTAAGCTCAAAGGATGTATACGACAATTATCGCTCTATTTTTCCCTGTACATTGAGCTCAAAAGCTTTTCGTCTTGTATCCAACGCTCTGTATTAAGACAGGGACTGCAAAGAACATTTTAAAGTGGTAGGGCTACAAAATCTGGACAAGGGTATGCAAGAGAAGACGCTTTTTATTACTTTTAAGTAGTAACATTTATACATTATTCATGTCATCCAGAGCTCTGAAAAATCAACCCAAGCAAAAAAGGGCTATGACTATATTCATAGCAGACTCTTCTCTTCCGCGGTGATGGTGAGATGGAATGAGGATATGGTTACTAGAGTGGATCATCGCAGGATATCCAACAATGAAAGCTATATTTTTCCTGTACATTAAGAACCTTAATTGTTTATAAATAATATGTGGGATTGTTCTGCGTTTCCTGTTTTCAAAACACCAGTCTATTTTTATTCTTTTTTCCCAGCGCATGTGAGTGTCACCTTGCTTACATATGTGGTTCAAGCAGACATATATAGACCACGAAAAGCATGGTATGGACAACCACAATCATGTTTTGAACAATGACAGCAAATTAGGGGGCCGGTCTAATTAGGCTGTTTATTACTTCTATATTTCAGTTCAAAATCACTAGCAAATCCTGTAATCTGATTGGTTAACTGATGATGTGATTTATCCTCAAGTTTGCACCATTTTGACCAATGTGTACTCATGTGTTCTGAAGTTGTAAACTCGTGTGAAGTTTATTTCGAAGGAAAGGAGCTAGGCTTACAGTAAAGGATTCAAGTTTTATAATTTTCAAATTTATTTTTGAAAACGCCTGCGTATCCTTTCTGAGGTAATTCCCTTGTTTTGCACTGCGCATTTTTCTGCGCATTTTTCTCCTCTACAGCTTCCGGTTGCTACCGCATTTTACTATAAAACCCATAGAAATAAGAGAAAAATATCATATGCCCTTGGCAGGATTTGAACCCACGTCTTCGGTATTCTAGTCCGATGTGTTAACCACTACACTACAAGGACCAACCACGCTGGTAACGCAGCCAGAATATGAAATGTAGGGTATACGTGAGGATCCCAGAGCGATATTTTTTCTCTATAGGTAAGTTGAACACCGTAAATGTACGCAGATAATAGACATAGTAAAGTAGAAATGATGCGTTCGGTGTGTATATAATGAATCAGAGAAATAAGAGAAAAATATCATATGCCCTTGGCAGGATTTGAACCCACGTCTTATAAAACCCATAAATTGACATATTTGGACATATTTGGAATTTATCATATTGCACTCGAATGAGTTCAATTACCGTATTATTTATTAACTAAATGATTCACAATGGACTCGCATTTCCATCACAGAAAACTGTACCCTGCGTAGAGGAGTTAAAAGGAGACCGCTCGCAGGGTAAGAAAACTGTATTCCTGTCGTGTCTCGTACACAGTACAGAAATTGCACAAAAAGTTCCTTCGCTCAATCAATAAAATCAAGAAAAGAGTCCGCAATAAATCTTTAATACTGCTCAAAGACAAGTATACTGTCGAAATCAAGATCTCCTTGAGCGAAGCCAAGGGTACCATATACCCCGCAATATCTTGCAAAACAGACCGGCTGACAGTCATTAAAAAGATTTTTTATTCTTACCTAAAGGAAGAGAAAAGAAAACGCGGAAAATGTTTGATATTTTCAGTGAAGTGTAGTGGGGGGAAAAAATGGTGCGAAAATAATCTAGTGTAGGTGTATTTGTAAATGTCCTCGTTGTAAGAGTGCCATGAAAAATAATGTAAAGACTCATTTCTAAACAACAAACAGTGGTACAAATTGATACAATTGTCTTACTAAGAGTGATTTCCTAATGTTCAACTTTGTGGTTTATGGTGGATGTTTCTGTTCACTGGAACCAAGTCAGTAGTATTCAACACACAAACCATCCTCTCCCAGTGCATGCATAATAGTCCAATAGGGACACACAACTTTTAAGTCAGAATTCTCTAGCACTATATGACTTAACTAACATAGAATACTAACGGCTTTCAACTAAAACTGATTTAGTGAAAGTTTGTTTACCATGCTTGTTCATCAAGACACTTTATTTGGACAGAAAAAAAGGTGAAAATCGTCCCATTATAAAGTAAGATCACATGAAATACAACAAATTAAAAGAAAGAATGATTTGAATACAGTTATAAAAAATGTTTTTAAAACCGACGGTGTCATTTTGCCGGTTAGATGTAAGCCAGTCGGCTCATCGATCACTGCTTATATTAATTAAACACAGTTTATTACCTGAAGTAGCTCACTTGTTGGATCTTCTGCAGGCTGGTCAGTGACAGTCTTTACACCTTCCAAGTCTACTGAATGAACTGTTACACACCTCGCCAACATATACATCAAGAAAGAATATATCAACTGTGAACCAAAAGTTCCCGATGATATTGAAATGTTGATTTCTCTTTAGATTTTCTTTCTTCATTTAATAAGGACTCACTTCCGTTACGACACAGCCTTGATCGTAACGATTCAAGTGGGGGCTATTATAAATAGGAAACCCATTACTGGTTTTCCGACTCAACGCCCTTCTCGGTTGTTTATCCAAATATCTAATTAGCTCAGTGATGTCGAACTCTACCCAAGCGTGAATGCCTAATGTTGTAGCTCAAAAATAAAACTCAGTTTGAGACATGGTTGTAACTCAATGTTCAAGGCTTTTTCTTGAAGTACAGTCCTACCATTGAAAATATGAAATTTATAGTGCAGCACCTGATGAAACATTGGCCAGCGTTGCGCCAACGAAGCTAGTTTTGTACTTCATACTCCAGTAGCAGGCCGCTTAAGCGGAAATGATGAAGTTAGACTAAGAAAAGGACAACTAAACTATACTCCTATTTTATGTCAAGCTGAAGGAATTTAGACATTCAACCCTCATTTCCTAAAACTGAATAAGAGGACTAGAACAGATGCTATGTTATCCACTTTAAAGTCACTAACTGAAAACTGTTAAAACGCGCGCGCACGCATGTCTCTGTACTGTGATACGAACATGCTGAGAGCATGTGGAGCACGAGAAAAGCTATAAGCAAGCTTAGCAACATGCGTAGCCGGTCGCGTGTTTCTCTTGATTCTCGAGTGCTCTCCAGCTGTTTACATCAAAGTACAAAGACATAAGCTGCCGTTTTATATTGTTTTGTAAAATATTTTTGAGCGATTTTGCGGGAGCGTGACTCTTTCGTCTGATATAAACATGGTGGCTCACCAATCAGCGTGTGTGTTATATCTCAACTATTTTATAAAAAGAAAAGAAAGTCCTTTGATTGCGTGGCTGCGTGGGTGTAAAGATGTAACATAACAATATGACTGAAAAATGTTCCTTGAACACCGTAGAGGGAAAAGGTACTCGATATTACCCATCAGTAAAGTTCCTCTAGGTTGTTCAGCATGTCAGATTCTATCGCTTTTGATATGTCTTTTTAGTGATCCACGCATTGCCCTTGTTATTGCTCAAAGCGAAAGAACATTATTAATAGGGGAGGAGAGGGTGGTGCGAAAAGATCAAGAACCAAGGATTAGAGTTCAAAACACGAAACTAAACTTAACAACCACATGAGATGGTAACTCTGAGAGTTATACCATCCTGAGCAGTAGATGGTTGCTAAAGTCAGTATTGTATAACCAAGGGGAGCATTTAGTGGACAAACTTATGCTATCCCCCGTATCGTACATATTGATGGTCCGCTTATTCATTATCTCGTTTTCTTTTTCCGTTTTCCTTTCCTTTATTCTTTTCTTTCTTTCTTCCTCCCTTTTATTTCTCCTGCTGGAAATACTTGAAATTTTATAGCACTTCTTATTGTTAGCTTCGACATTTCCATTTCATGTACACCCACCCGGCAAAACCCTGGTTACTGCCCTGAAAGCCTGTTACTTTGAACTTTATACCACTAAAAATCATTCTACAATGCTAAGATAATTATTAGCATCTAGTATGAGGGAGAAAGTCACGGCTTAAACTGTGAAATAGATATTAGACTATAATACATAACCATTATATTTCTATTTGACACTTTACATGTTGACTTTATTTTCACGGGTTAAATGCCTTCACTCTAGAATTGTACTGAATGATGGTCATGGATTACCTTAGTACTTTATTAATCACTTGACTATCGCATTGGTGCATTTACAACTATTAGTTAATTATGTTTACAAATATATGTACAATAAACAATAACAGAGAAAAAAGGTCGGACAGTGATGGTCGGGATCGTATTAACAGTGTATTGATCCCGACCATGACTGAAAGACCAGTCAATTCAAATTAGGGCAATATAATACATGTTAGTCATTTTCGATTGGTAAATCTTAATATTTTAACATTTGTGGCTAAAACTCGGCCGGTGCTGCTTTAATACTCTCTCCCTGTAGGCGGTAAAGAATTCCCCACAGGGATAGGGCTAGGCAGCATTGATCTCATGTTTTACAATGATGTCATTTGTGATGTCATCATCATAACTTCGTGGTTCACACCTACCCTTCTATCTCCTAGTTAGGGAAGATCTAAGATCTAAGTAGGATATGCCTATAGCCTATTGATCGATAGTCGTTTGTGCAAGACAGCATTTCACCCCTCCCCTCTTGGTAAGAAAAGGTTTTCCCGCGGGGAGAGGGTTGAATAACGTTACAAAGTGTTCATACCCAAATAATTTTTTTTCTGCTGATCGATGTGGCGTCTAATGACAAGGACAGACAGACGGAAGCATAAAGGGTATTACGTATTGATACGTAGGATAGGTCACGTGATTATGGTGTGACATGCGCAGTGGAGACTGAATAAACTGTAGCCCTAGTGTTGTGCTTGGTAAGGTGGGGAATGAGAATTGGTTTTGGACTGGATTGATGGCAGAGTGACACGTATTCTGTCCAACTCCTTCTGGGCTGGTGTTTCTGGTGTACATTTGATCTTCTGTTTTAACAGGTCTTTCTACTGCCTTTGTCAGTGACGCATGCGTACACAGTGTTCTCGTAGGCTTGTCTGTCACTGGTGGGTTGACAAATCTATAAGCAAGTCTTTGCCCATTGACCTAAGAATAGAATATTATATTCAATACGAGAACGAAAACAAGAACGAGAGCAAGAAGACATGGCGTACCTTTTTGATAATTCCTTTCTGATAATAATATCTTAAAGCCCGACTCAGTTTATCGTAGTTCATCCCTGGTCTTCTCTTCAAGTCTCCCCATCTTTTAGCCACTTCTTCCTGATTCTTTAACTTGAATTCCCCACCTTCTCTGTTGGTCCATCCTATCATGGAGGAACAGTTTTCATCTGCCAGTAAATCAAGCAGGAATTCCCACAAATGAACGGCAGTTTTGGAGTGTGCTCTTCTTTCTGAAGTAAAACACATATCAGTCAGTTAAGTGATTATTCATAAGTCTATGAGGCCATCTATTTATGCATATGCACCTAGTTAATTTTAATCGAACCCTGAAACGACTTCTTGGCTGGACAAAGTCTGGTCAAAGTCGAAGGAGGTACGTATGGAGTGCAATTGTTATGAACGTAGTCCCACACCTCTCCTAATGACTCCTTTATCCATCGCCGGTTTAAAAATATACGAATCCCTCCCTACGGAAATGTTATTACTTTATATAAAGTCTATAAGTCAGACATCAGGATACTGATATCATATATAATGTGTATTGTGTTACCTGAGGTAGTCATGGCTTTCAGGATATCTTCCTTGTGTATCTAGTAAACATGACGATCAAATAAGTACAGTCAAAAATAGTTATGAAAAGCTTAAATTACTCAAAGAATTGTACAGAGAGACAAATTCGATTTCAGTCAGCTATTGAGGGGCGGAAGCACTGCAATGATGACTATTTCAACTTCTCTATTATCATCTGTCATCTTTCTTTCTTTTTTTTATTTTTTTAATCATATCAAAATTACAATTATTTTTTCTTTGAAAAAAGTACCTTGATAAGTCTTGTCTGATTAGGTATCTTTTTAAATATGGAGACTTTTTTCCAAATTAATTAAACTATTTTATCCGTCAGCCGTTTCTAACATAATTACCCCGTCAAATTAATACTTGTTGCAAACACCTATTTTCTGATTTTAATTGATTCTATGAATGACTGACTTGTTCTTCCGCTGCTTTTTAAAAACACCAGGGTACACATTTGCCCTCGGGAAGCTAAAGAATTTATCTCAAAGTATTATGCGAGCTTTATTAAGATCAAAATAAGTAAATGGGGGAATAAGAATTTCAAAGAGTGATCAAACAGTCGAGGACATAACAGTAATTTTTAGGAAGATAGCTATTAGTTGTTCTGTTTCCGTGATGGAGTCCAAATACAGGTAATAAAAACTTTATGTTTTCGGTTTTTGTTTGTTTTTCCCGGAACCTCTGTTCAAACTGTTTCCTGTAATTCCTATTACCCACATAGATCACGCTGTGCGCTTTTGAAAGACTATTGTTCATTTGACATCAGACGAAAAACAGCAAAAACTAAGTTGGTTAATTAAGGATTATTTCTATTGAAACGTCTTTATCCTGATGAATATTCTCAAGTTTTAGATTGATAGCACAGACTATTGGCTCATTTCGGCAAGAATACTCTGGGCCTAACCGGACAAATACCCCTTTAAAAGAAAACGTTTACTTAGTTTTGAGGCAAAATTGGTATCGTACTTGATTTAGAACGTGTCAGTCGGTAAAGAGACTCTCACTTTGTAATTCTACAACTTATTAATGATTTAGTAAATAAGCAAAAATATTAAAAAGAAAAATGTAAAAAGCTTGAGTACAATTCGGAACATCTGCACAACACGTACAAATACTATTTAAGTTAAGAATATCATTAATATTATTTTTGTCAGTAAGTTTCGTTAGATTAATTGAATGACTCATCGATAATGGGGAACCAATGTAAAATGGAATTTCATATATGCAGTTCCATAAAATGAATTTCGCACTATATATCCATATATATTAGGAATAAGTATTTTTATTAGAACAAGGCTTCATAGGCCATTACCTTTTCAACATGGTTTCAGAGAGTAATCTGCCATGTGATAATAAAACATTTTCGCTTTCTATAAGTCAAAAAAAAATTTTTTTAGTTACTTTTATAGTAAGCTAGAGTCAATCCTTCCTTATTTAATCTTCTTCAGAATTTCTTTACTTTAAATAATATATAAACTGTCCATTTTTCAGTATTAGATAAATTTTCTTAATAATCCCGACGAACATGAAGAGAGCACATTTGACTTTACTTTTCTTGGTTCAAAATATATATAAAAATATATGTTGTAATTCGGCTCAGAAACTGTTTATTTTGCGATAAAATCTCTAGTCTGCTAAAACGCTGATCTTTTTCAAGATCAATCTTAATTTTACAATAAACGATTCCTAAAAAGCTCAAATTCGATATTAATCCGATTGAGCCTACTCCACACTGACTTTCCAAGGCTAGGACATCAATTATGTGAGCGATTTAACAGATTTAACGTGCTGCCAAGAGCTGGGTAAGCTTACCTTTAACGAAGATCTTTCTAGTCCAATTTTTGAGCAGTGAATAAATAATTTGGTAAAAATTGAGTCTTATATCACAACACAACTTCCTGGAGCGTAGTTCCACTTGCCAACTCAACATAATTAGATTACAAGTTAAACGGAAGTCATAGTTCAACAGACAGGAACTAACCGGTCGAGCGAGTCACGGAAAAAAAGAAACACTTCCGGTTCTGAGATCATTGGAAAGCATATTGATGTATCTGCACTTAGGTGAAAAAATATATTTGAAATTACTATAAGAGTAGGAAGTCTGTAAAGCTTTTATTTAGGATTGTAGTTATATAATTATAAGAATATCAAAGTGAGACATTAAATATAAGATTATCCAACAATATAGTGATATTGCTCTCAAATACTTATCTTATTTAATCGATGATTCTTTATTCTTTCCCCATACTAATGCTTCCTTTGAGACGGGGTGTTTTTTTATTATTTTGGACTATTATTCTAATAATATGTTTTTCCTTGATTTGAAAGAGCAATCTCTGTTTTAAGTGGGTTTTTATTTTGTGTGTTTGTTAACGTCCATGAGTTGATATGACTTCTACGATTCACTTTGCTCTGTCGGCGCTGCCTACGAATCGAATAATTAGGAGATATGTGCAAAAAAAATATATAGTAAGAGATAGACTCTAGTCTATTAACTGATGGTATAATATTAATTAAAACTTTGTTAGTTATCCTCCCTCTTTTAGATCCGATGTTCCAGCTGCAAAATCGTTCCACTCCCACACTAATCAACCAACTGATCAATATATACTGCCCAGACACTAGACAATCGCTTGTAGTAATTGTTTTATTTTATTAGTTAACCAATTAAAACAAGTAAATATACAAAACGTTTTTAAATGCATTTCAGTAAAACTAAGTTATTTCAACCTGACGTATATATATATATGTATAATATGTGCGAGGCTGACTCAACAAACGCCTACGAATAGGTTATCTAGTTCTCTGGATGGTTGCGTAATTCGTGTAAGCCAATTCTCAGGTGACTTGGTATCCTCAATAGAATATTTATTTAAAGCCACTGAATTTCGACCAGAAAGCTTTTTATTCCTGGTGTTCCAAACTACTCCAGCTTTTGCATTTATGTTTCAAATATTCCGGTTTATTCTTCCCTCCGCAAAAATCAACTTCTAAATTTAACGTCTTCACGGAATGAGGGCCAAAAAAGAGGCAAATGATTTATTTAATTATTTCGTATTTCAAGATAGCCTTGACCCTGTCTGCATAGTAAAAATGTGTAAAGGGTATCAAGTATATCTTTACCAATAGGAGCTATTTATAGACAAAACCAGATATGTTAGAGAGGAAGTTCAGCAGAGATAAAATGCAGTGTAAAATGTTCCTGTTATGGTGCTGTGCCGGTGATGTTCACCTTACTCAGTGGCTCGTCAAAAGACAGTAGGCTGCAGTAGTAGACACTAACTCCTTGTTTTCTTTGTTTTACCGTTGACTGTTAGCCACAGATTTTACGGCTTTGTTTCACGGGCTAATAAATCAATAAAAAATAATAATAATGAAATCACTTTTATTTAAGTGTCTAGTCGTTCTAGCACTTTCGCACCAATTGGGGACACTTTTCGCTCACACGCGCTACCACTACATTAAATGCTCTATGCACACAACGCTCAACTCACAATCACCTAAAGGAAAAAGTATTTTGGTTCAGTTATATGTGGGTGACGGGGTAGCTAGTGATCACGTGACATTACTTTGGTTGTACTATATGTATCCTCTTCCCTTCTGACCTCGACGGGAAGAAGAAGAAGAAGAAGAAGAAGACTCATGAGCATACTATGAATACTACTACGTAAATATAAGTAGATAAAGATAAAGAATAAAAAAAGGAAATATTTGGTATATCGTCTAGCTGGATATTGATGCATTTTGTATAAACATTGATGCTTTAGTAGAATTGAAGACACCAGTTTTATTTTATCTATATACCATCAGCACAACAGATATAAAATATCTTGAGTTAGTCATTAGTTCGAGTTAGACTTCCGATCACCACGTGTGACATTTTATGACATCTTCTAGCATCTTCAATCAAGATCACCATTAAATCCGGCTATATTACTCTTGCATCATATGACTTTTGATTTCCCTGCAAACCGCAGTTTTCACCTGTTTTGCAAACAAGACACGTTTATTATTAGGGGAAGGGAAGGAATTTTGGGTTTACTGGGCTAAACCTCATCCGTAAACTAGCCTTTTTTGGAAAGAGGGCGAGGGCGACTACTCCATCGTAGTGGGTGTAACACACCATTCGTTGTCGGTACAAAGGAAAGGGAGGCAGAAGAAACAAGTTTTCAGCATTGTTTTCCTTCTGCCTGCAGCACAGGTTTCATTTTCCCTACATGTGATAATAAAGATCAATATGATGATCCCGAGAACTGAAAATAATTTTATATTTACAGCTGTTTTAATTCTTCGTTTCGTTTCTAACTTTGTAATCTCTTTTTATGATTTCGCATATCTTATTGACTATACTATACTATACTATACTATGTAACAAGTTATCGTAGAATTATAAGTTGAACACCGTAGTGAAAATAGAAACTGACGTTTCGGACGTTACTCCTTCGTCGGAGTCAATAGAAAGTAAGATACTATACTATATACTATACTATACTATACTATACTTTACTATACTATGCTATGCTATGCTATGCTATGCTATGCTATGCTATGCTATGCTATGCTATGCTATGCTATGCTATGCTATGCTATGCTATGCTATGCTATGCTATGCTATGCTATGCTATGCTATGCTATGCTATGCTATGCTATGCTATGCTATGCTATGCTATGCTATGCTATGCTATGCTATGCTATGCTATGCTATGCTAGCGCAGCAAGCTGGAAGGAATTAGCAGGGTTCGTTAGTTTTAGTATTTTTTGTTTAATCTTCTCCCACTACAAACTCTTATCCATGTCGAGTGGTCTGCCGACTAATAAAGAGATTCGGCTGTGTATATGACAAGTAGAATATAACCCAATAAACCTATCTTCCTTTGCCGGTTCGGTATAAAGCTACTTTTACTTCCAATAGACTAGTGAATACCACTTACTCCGACGAAGGACACTAACGTCCGAAACGTCAGTTTCACAAAGCTTCTTACGGTGATTAAATTTATCTACAAGTTCCTACTGTTTTATTCCGAAACACCGACGCAGTCCACGCTAGAACTCTAATAGTTATCACCACTAGTGAAAAGCAAGCTTAGTTAGTAAGACGCTTCCAGTTATCAGGCAATTGCGCGTGTTTCATTGCTTGATTCAAGGTAGAAACGATGGGATTTGAATGACAAAATAGTAAACCCACCTGACAGACAAGATTGCCCGGCAGGATGTTGTCACTAAGTGTAGAAAATTTCAAATCGTTTCATCGTTTTTTTTCCGAGTTGTGCGAATCTAATTTTCAACCGATCGGTAATTTCACCTTACGCTCAATACGTGTCTGAAAAGTCAAGGAAATGCATATATTTTACCCAAATCAAAATCTTTTAGTGTTGTGTATAAGTTTATAAATTAGATTTGGTACATGTTTGAAGTGAATTTGATAGATTTTTGTTATTTAATTTTTTTTTGAAATTTTGGCCGCCATGTTGGATGATGCTAAATATCATCCAGCGAGTTTTCGCCATACATTTACACTAAAATATTGGTAACTTCGTTCGCTCATAGCTCGTTTTAGAAATTCTCTAATGCTCCAATGTTTTGCTCAGCGTTGTATTATAAGTAGATCTACATGGTCATAAGGATTGTTTTTTGATTAGAATCAAAAAGTACTCTAGCACCAACAAAATACACGTGGTTGAAAACGAAGAATAACTCTGAGGCTCTTCGGCGTGCAAGGAACGCGAGCCTCGTGCACCTTCAACTGCGCATATGTTATAAGAAAAAATCCAGAATGTTCGCGTTTGTAAAACGCAAAGAACACTGTGAGCGGTTTGTTGAGCATTTTACTCTCAGCTATCGTGATAATTTCTGAGCAGAAAGAAACAATGAAACTTATTATCATTTCCTGGTTTGTCAGGCGGTACTGAGTTAATAATAAATCACTGCTGCCTGACAATCAACCAATCCCACGTTTACTCATTAACAACGCCTGAAAAAGAAAGGGACGTTGGAAACAGGAAGAGAGGCTTTAATGAGCCAGGTTTTAGGAAAGAAAGCATGAGAGCGGTGTCCAATTGTCTTCATTAGGCCTAGCTTTATAATTGTCAGTATATGGAATAAGTTATCGTAGATTTATAAGTTTAACACCGTAGTGAAAATAGAAAACTGACGTTTCGGACGTTAGTCCTTCGTCGGAGTCAATCATTGACTCCGACGAAGGACTAACGTCCGAAACGTCAGTTTTCTATTTTCACTACGGTGTTAAACTTATAAATCTACGATAACTTGTTCATTAGAAACACCGACGCAGTCCACGCTAGTTTCACTAGCCATCATCTCAGTATATGGAATACATTAGTTAAGGAGACAATTTCAGTTGATAGTCTTTATTGAGTGTAGATTGAGATAGTTATATCTATGGTGTGGGATGGTGTTTATCGACTACCCGACAACATACAATCAATTATCCAACAGAAAAGTATTGCGCACAGTGCTATTAACAACTAACCCACACATACCTAAGGCAGCTGCATGGGAATTAACTCTTACGTAATAGTTTTACCGAACGGCGAGTTCTATACTCGTACTTTGATTGGTCGCAAATATATAGAATAAATTTGCTTTGATGATGGTTGTTTTGCCTTTCCTTTAAAATGCAAGTTTCGTTTTAATAGTTCCTAGAAAGCTATCCATGGTCTTGGGGTTTTAAAAATGATCTTAATGAAAGCGGAATTACGTAGGTTTACTTCGACTAGCTCTTATGTAATGCCCTTAGCGCGACATAGTGGGAGCTTCAAGTAAGATTCGGACCTTCCGCGCAGAGATGCGTTTTCCAGCAAAAGAGCAGAAATATACAAAGTGCGGCGGAATTTGAAACTGTGTTTCGAGGGCCAACTCACGCGGAAGAAAGGGCCCTACAAATCTTGTGAACATTTACATTTTATTCTTTTTCCTGCACTAAAAAAGGAAAGTAAAATGAAATAGCTATGTCCTGTGTGTACATAGTTTAGTAGTGCACTCAAGGGGATAAGTTATAAATACTCCAATTTATAGCTCTGCGGACGCTACCATACGTAATCTCCCGCCCTCGATCAAAACCACTTTCATAAAAAAAGGAAACGACCGCTTACGTCTACGTAGTCCGCTGTAAATGGGCTGCGTTAATGAAAATGGATGCGCTCGAGAGAACCTTTTAAGCCGTGGTACGCGAACGTTTATGTGGTAACCCTGCGTTTAATCAGATTACAGCACGCTATACTTTTGACTTCCGTGGCATAAAAACTAACTAGCCTACATACGTTCATTCCCCTGACTGACCACCGCATATTGATGCATCAAATAGAATAACGGTTGTGGAGAGCATTTTTAACATGGTACTAATAATAATAGAGACCAGCTGAGGTAATAACACACCTACATAAAATACTCGTTTCTGATTGGCTGGTGGGATATGATATTTTTCATAATTCTGTGCAATATATAAATTGCAAACATCCAGGGATTGATCTTTATACGTTGTGTTGTGGTTTAAAGTAAAAAGATAAAGCAGTTTTTTTACTTCAAAAACTCGTGATTTTATTCGATTAAAAGGAAATAAGACCTTTGTTCTCGTGTGTGTGTGTATGTTTTGTGTGTATTGATGATGGATGATGATAATGGGATGGATGGATGAATGGATGAATGGAGGAAGGAAGGGATGGAAGACTGAATGTAATAACGTCTAAATCCCTCGAGTATCCCTCGGTGTAGACCACTACCCATGGGATCGAGAGAGCCTGGTTCTAGCCACATCAGCTATCCAAGATGGCGGCCAGAAGTGTTTATAAGAACACATAAAGAACACCAAAAATACTTCTGTAATGTTACTCACTAAACTGGCAGAAATCATTACGAAACTATGATATACAATTATCAATATTCAATCACATATTAAGTGTTAATATTGGAAAAATGTCCCGGCGGATAGACGATAAGGCAAAGAAGTTCGTCGACTCAGTGTTTTCTGATCTACGGGCTTTGTCTAGTGAAACCAAAAGAAAATTCCACCCAGTAAAAGAGGTAAGTTATTAGAACGTGTATCTGTATATCCAGATAAAAGTAGACAGGGCTGGGGATTACATTATCACGGCGGGACTTGTCTTGATCTTAAGGTATATGTTGTGACAATAAGATCTTGATATCTCTCATTGTATTATTATGAATTATGTACTTATATTTATTTCTTCATTGCCTTTCTTTTTGGATATTAGGCAGCTGAGGCTGGTATTCAAAGGTTGAAGACAATTTCAGCCAGAAATCAAAAGATCACCACTGGTACGTTTGTGTTGTGGTTCGTAAACAAAAAAATGTCATGAACAACTTAGTGAGAGCTTACTTCTAGTAACAAACTTATCTTATCCGCTTCTATCTCTTCTCGTTTCCTCCTTATTTTCCCCTCTTAACGGATATGATAATATGCTGTATGCTATACATATTATAAACAAACTTTCCTTCAATTAAATAAAATTTGGACCTATCAAAGTGTTCAATAAAGCAGTATTTTGTCAATGGGCAATTCGACATTGTAACTTTCAAATGATTTTAGTTTACATACACGAAAATGTACATTAACTCAAGCATTACTTACAATATACAGATGTACACACTTGTACAGTCATACAAAAAAGGAACTTCAATATATATAAGCAGCAGATGCAATAACAGACAATAATTACTGTAACAACTAGCTGTGTTTGATTGGATTAGACACTATTTAAAAA
Organism: Actinia equina; assembly: GCA_011057435.1. Classification (NCBI taxonomy): domain Eukaryota; kingdom Metazoa; phylum Cnidaria; class Anthozoa; order Actiniaria; family Actiniidae; genus Actinia; species Actinia equina. The sequence goes on from WHPX01000446.1 coordinate 534,116, forward strand.
AAATCAATATACTAAATAATTACTAGATGGCTATCTTATAAATCCTTTTGATTTTGTCATTGCAGCTTTAGCCGAAGAGAATGAGATTCTGCAGCCATTTCTGCTTGGTTGTGACACCAAGTCACTTAGAGTCATACAGATCTCATTAACAGCATTACAAAGACTCATAACGAATGAAGCTCTGTCTGAGGTGAGATATTCATCCATCAGACAATGTTCTAGTGTGTCATAATGTGAGGAGAGTAAAAATATATATAACATTCTGGTCACTTCCTTTTTGGAATTTCATTGGTGTTAAAGTCATGTAAGATGGGGATGGAGTGTGGTTCCTCTTCATGAAGGATATATATTTTATGGAAAAACAAACTGCATTTTGAGAAAAGCCTAGATTATTTGAAAATGTAGTAGAGTAGTACATGTAAGTATGTGTATAACTAAAGGATGGGATAGATGACGCTTGACAATTAAGTAGATAGTTTAGCAAAAAGGGGGGAACCCTATCTATTGCCCCACCCTCCCCTCCCCTCCCCTCATCCCCTTTTTGAGCCTCTCTTAGGTACTGTAAGTTATGAGCTGTTAAGAATCCAATGTACTAATGAATGTTTTTAATGTTCACCTTGTCAGCTTTCAGCCAATAATCTTGTTAGTACACTATGGAACCTGATGGAGAGTGGTTTAGAGGAGCTAAGGATTTTACAGACTGTCATACTGTTGATAACTACTTCAAACATAGTACATGGGGATCATTTGGGGAAGGTAAACAAGATTATAATGCAATGGTATAATAATAATCTTATACATTGAGATGTGATGAGAAATGAGAATCAATAGGGGTGTGATGTAATCAGAGTCTATGTTGTAAGTGTATTTTTACCTAACTATAGAGGCTTTGCACCATCATGTGATGGCAGCCATGACTGGAGGCACAACGACAAAGTCTTTCTTCCCAGGGTAACTGAATTCTTTCACATGTAAATCACATTAGACCAGATTCAGTTGTTCCTGCCTCCTGTCATGGCTGCCATCACGTGATGGTGCAAAGCCTCTATAGGGCGTAGATGTTGATAGTATTATGACACTTGTGAATTGTATCGAGTGAATAGTATAATCTGTTCTTTCCACTAACCTAACAAGTCTTGTTTGTTTGCAGGCTATGGCATTATGTTTCAGGCTTTATTTTGTTAAAGATTCAACAGTCAGTGGAACTGCTGCTGCTACTGTCCGTCAGATGGTGTCTGTTGTGTTTGATAGAGTTGTTACAGAGGACAGCAATCCTAAAGGTCTGTTTTCAACCAGCAATCAATCAAAAAAAAAAGCTAAATCAATTCCCATAAAAGATCCAGGGTCTGATTGAGTTTGCTTTTGTAGTTTTAAAATGGTATCTACCTTGCGGCATGGATTTCCAGGTTATCTGTTTTTCTTCCCCACATAATAACTGGCAGCATACGATTTGAGTGTTTTGCTCCTCTCTATAATGCATGGAATGCGAACACCGAAGGGGTAGAACTGTGGTGAAATATGGAATGTTGAATGTAGTGGTAGTAATGACGGAGTACCTCTGGCAAGGGAGATGTGACAATGAAGTAAATATTTCTTTAGTTTATTCTTTTATTTTTTGAGCCTAGATGATGAAAAGCCTGAGGATGTTTCCAACACAAGACACAAAAACTGTCCTGTGAGTCTGCGCCCTTGTGCAAGGGATGCTTATCTATTGTTCCAGGTAAGATCAGATGGCAAACACTTCAATCTGTTTGTGTGTTACACTAAACATTAATATGATTGTGTCTCAATAGGATCTGTGTCAACTGACAAGTGGAGAACAGCCATATTGGCTTCATGGTGTAGTAGAAATGACAAGAACCTTTGGTTTAGAACTCCTGGAATCTGTTCTCAGAGGATATCCTCACATCTTCCTTAAGGTATTAATTCTAAAGACTAGAATTGCTTAAGAAATAGAAATAACTTTGGCAGAGGAACTTTTTAAGCAAAATTTTCTTTCAAATAACCTGTCTTATCCTCACACCTTTCTATATTTTGTCACCAACTCTTCATAATCCCTACACCATACTCTGTCCATACTAGTATTTATACTTTCATTGTCACACAGACTGTACTTTCAGGTTCAACATTTCTTATCACATTTTTCCTTTTTTCCTTTCATTTTTCTGCAGCATCCAGAATTCAGCTTTCTACTGAAAGAGAGAGTATGTCCCCTAATAATCAAGTTGTTTTCCCCGAGTATCAAGTATCGACAAGGAGGATCCCAGTCATCACCAGGGTCTGTCGAAAGACCAGTGTACCCTGTGGCTGTGAGACTGCTCAGGATTGTATCTGTTCTCATTGAACAATTTTACACACTACTGGTAATCATTAATCATTATCAAAGGAAATTATTTGTATATATTATGTTATTGAATAATCGAATCTTGACAAAATATTCTTCTTTAAGGTGACAGAATGTGAAATTTTCCTGTCATTACTCGTCAAGTTTCTTGATTCAAGTAAACCTTTGTGGCAACGAGCGTTAGCACTTGAAGTCCTTCATACATTAACAATCCAACCTGCCCTTCTTAGGTAAGCAGTGGTTGCATGGTTTCATCTACATTAATTTTATTGAATTGGAAAATAGAGTGACATAATTCTAGTGTACTTCATACTGAGTGGCATACACGGCTACAACAGTGTTCATGTGAGATCTTGGTTGAACTGTATATGTGAGTTTAGTTTGTTTGATGTTGTGTTTTCTCACTTCCCATAAGGGTTTTTCTCTGGGTACTCTGGTTATTCTCTGGGTACTCTAGTTTTTCTCTGGGTACTTGTTTTCTTTCTAGCCTGCGGCCTGGAAGGGCACTTTGCAGGCTAGTTTTTCTTACTCCATACTAAGCCACATGTGAGTCAAGTGTTGTAACTAATGTAGTGTTTGAAGGGCAAGTAGAAGTAGCAAGTACAGTGAACCTTATGGAATAACCCTTCACAGAGAGTAATGTTTGTAAAATATATTTACTTTATAAGCCATTAAATTAGAAGTAAAAATACTAACACCATTTTGATTTTCCTCTTCTTCTTTTACATTATTTAAGGTCTTTTTGCCAGTTCTACGACATGCAAGAACATTCCACAAAGATATTCCACAACATTGTCAATGCATTATCAAGTTTCATCCAGTCTCTCTTCACCAACCAGTTATCACACGGCACAGGCCCAAGTTCTAGTTCTTCTCCTAGTGGTAATACAATACAAACATCCTCCAGTGCCCCACCCCCCTCAGTCATGGCATTGAGTACCATGGGAGGAGTGACTCCACAACCAGGGTTTCTATACCGAGGTGCTTGGGTACCTTTAACAGTCACACCTGTTTCTGGTCAAGCCAAGCCAGTCTAGTAAGAACGACATGCATTTTTTAAATAACTTCTCATCTTTGTATTTTACTGCCAAAGTTACAACCTGTTATCATTTCACAAGACTTATAATAATCTATCATCTGATGTGCTTTGATTTTTTGTTGCTTTTCAGTCTTGATCATCTAGAGAAACAAGACACACCTTCAATTCCAGATGGTTACACATTGTCTATCGCCTTTGCTTGCATACTAGAGATTGTCAAGGGACTTAATACTCTAGTCGTACATACCTCCCCAGAGAAACCATCAACAGAGGGCTGGATTGAACCAGATGTAAAACATGTAAAGGAGAGTGATACTGGTGTGGGTGCTGTCAGTATTAATGCTATGGATCAAGGTGAGTGAGGGTTGGTTTGTTACAGGGTAATACTAGTGAGTGTTGTGTTATACAGGAGAGTGATACTGGTGTGGGTGCTGTCAGTATTAATGCTATGGATCAAGGTGTGTGAGGGCTTAAGTGAGTGCTACCTTACTGTTTGACAGAAATATACTCAGACTAAAAGTATTGGGAGCCAACGACTAGATGCGCATGCAGAGGTCTGACAAACGAGTACAGGGAATTAGATAGGGAGAGTAGTTAGAGCCCCACCAACCTACTAGCCCTTCAACCTACCAGATAGTCTTAAACTAGCAAGATGGTGCAACTCTAACAGGATTGTTGTGTCATTTTAGGTGTGAGTAATAATGATGTGGGCAAAGAAATGGTCAATGCTTCTTGGTGTGGTGTTTTAGCATCTCTGTCACTCCTTCTTGAATCAAGGTAAACTGCCTTAACTTATTGCTTGTTTGTATTATTTCAGGCCATGCGTCATTCCCTTGAGCATTGTTTCTTTGATTGTCAGTACTGTCAGTTAAAATACATCAGTATGCGAGAGACGAAAAACATAGGACGTATGTTCTGAAATAGAAAAAATAACACTGTGGCCTGTTGAAGAATTGCTGTGTGGAAGCAGCATTATTTATATCATTCCATATCTTGATATTTATTCAATATCTTGTATCTATCTAAAGTTAATATGCTTCCTTCTCACAGTACATTTTTTCTACATTTTTAAAACTTTTCTTTCAGTAATGATGAGACAGGAACAGAAGCCATTCTTAAATCCTTTCAGATGTTCTCTAACGTGTGTGGTGTATTAAACCTGACTACCCCACGTGATGCATTCATAACATCATTATGTAAAGCTGCGCTTCCACCGCACTACACACTAACTATAGTTAACCCACACTCTGGTAAGGCTCAGGTATCGTACATCAAGAACCCCTCGTCTAGTCATGGAATGGGGTCTGATGCACAAGGTGGTGGAGGTAGTGATCAACCTGTCTTGTCAAGAACTATGTCATTCCCTGGAGGGGGAGGGTCAGGAATTGTTGTTTCTGGAACCTCCGTTGGTGGATCTCATGGTCCTGTATCGGTAAGTACATCAAGGCTAAACTTTAAAAGTTTCATTTTTGGAAATAGTAGACACCAAATTATTTATCTTTTTTTTTCTTGTTTCAGTTAACAGCTAAGAATGTGCAGTGTATGCGTGCCTTACTCAGCCTTGCACACTGTCATGGTACTATATTGGGTACTGCCTGGCACATGGTCCTTATAACATTACAGGTAATTAACACTCATTAATGTGCAGTGTATGCGTGCCTTACTCAGCCTTGCACACTGCCTGGCATACATTACAGCCTGTTTACGTACATAATGTACATCTATGTGTATACCAGCTGTACTGACTTTTCTTATACAAGGTTGTTAATAAATACTGTCTTATTTTCAGCACTTAACCTGGATCCTTGGCTTAAAACCCTCAACAGGCGGAACCTTGAAAGCCATGCCAACTACAGAAGCACCTAACTTGGTAAATTGAACTCGGATTTTTGCTCTTTACGTCTGAAGCATTGAGTATATTTAACGTAGGATTGTAACTCATCATGTGTATGTTATATTTCAAGGTAATAAGTCAAAGTATGATGGCAGAGTTACCTGTTCTTGCTGCTATTCTGTCAAGACTCTTTGAAACATCACAGTACGTATATAGTAAAGCCACATTATCCACACACACATATGACACATACACGTGTTCAAAACCTTTCTTGACCGTGGGGCACTAGTACCAAGATTCCACACGATAACGAGGTTTTTCGAACCAGGAAAACATACTAAGGCCCCTTTCACACTATGCCGGATATATTTGAATCTTTCACACCGAAACCAAAAAAAAAAAAAATTTCCGTCCATAAAATGTTCGCGTCCACACTAATCCGATCAGAGGCGGCACAAACGCTTCATTGCACATCTGAGAATGTGCACCGAAGCTGAAATTGAGCTCGCGGTGAATTTTTAGCCTTCCCGCCATGTTCCCACGACAATCATGACGTCATGGTATTCGAAAAATTTCGGATACGAAATGTTTTCCGTCCACACTAATACGGCTAATACTCTGGAGACCATATTCAAAAAAATTTATCCGGCATAGTGTGAACGGGGCCTAATTTTTCACAAATGTTCAATAAGTAGCGAGAAACTAGACAACATGCAACTTAACTTGATTTGAACCCGAAGACAGGGCAGACGATAATAGTAAGGAAAACGAGGAATTTTTGTTCATTTTTCATTTCGTACTTCCATTCGTTACTTGCAGAAATATTCATTCATTTAAGACGTTTGTAGAGGAAATGAGAAAAAGTATTACCATAACTACTGAAATGTTAGTACTCATTAATATTGGTGTGTTGTTCTCCAGATACCTTGATGACGTAGCATTACATCACTTGGTCGATGCTTTGTGTCAGCTGTCTTCCACATCAATGGAACAAGCACAGTCCAATAAGGTATCAGGAATCCAGTCCACTCCTCTCATTTCTTATTAAAGTTCTGGTTAATGGATCTAATGCCTTCGTGTTTACAGGAACCATCCTTGTTTGCCGTTGCTAAGTTACTAGAGACAGGACTAAACAACCTTCATCGAGCTCGAATACTGTGGAAACCGCTGACCGCGCATTTGTTGGAGGTAAGCAGTTTGTCTACTGATAAGTTGGAGAGGTATAATGGCGAGGTCTTACTGGGCACCTATTAAAGACCAGTGCAAATTATTATATATGCACTTATCTCCATATCAATAAACCGGTTTCAGGTCTGTCAGCACGCTCATGCGAAGATGAGGGAATGGGGAGCAGAAGCTGTGACATCATTAGTCCGTTCTGCTCTGACGTATAATCACAAGCCACCGCTGAACGAGAATATTGTGAGTTATGATGTGATGTAACGATGATGATATTAGTGGTGATGATGGTGATGGGAATAAATGATGACAATGAACATAATTACTGATTCTTATGGTGATGATGATGAGAATGAATGATGACAATGAACATAATTACTGATTCTTATGGTGATGATGATAAAAATGAATGATGACAATGAACATAATTACTGATTCTGATGATGATGGTGATGGGAATAAATGATGACAATGAACATAATTACTGATTCTTATGGTGATGATGATGAGAATGAATGATGACAATGAACATAATTACTGATTCTTATGGTGATGATGATGACAATGAATGATGACAATGAACATAATTACTGATTCTGATGATGATGATGATGAGAATGAATGATGACAATGAACATAATTACTGATTCTTATGGTGATGATGATGACAATGAATGATGACAATGAACATAATTACTGATTCTGATGATGATGATGATGATGATGAGAATGAATGATGACAATGAACATAATTGCAGATTCTGATGGTGGTGGTGGTGACAATGAATATTGACAAACATGATTGCTGATTCTGATGGTTGTGGTGGTTATATTAAGAATCATTATGATGATGATGACACTTGATGGTGTTTTGTTTCGATTAAATTATAAACAAACCGTCTCTAAACTCTGTGTTTAACTAATGTTGATATTTTAGAGTTTGCAAGCGATGTTACTGTGCCCTTTACAAGAAATGTCTTCTATATCCTACTCCGACATACGATACAAACAGCTTGAATGTGTCTTACAGGTAAATACCGCCTGGTCATCCCGTATTTTTCTACTCCCTTTGGTACAATTTCCCATTCTCATGCTATATTTCAGTGGTACCTCCCAAATCTTCACTTCAACACATTTATCTTACTTTTCAAATTTTAGATTCTCCATTCTACTGGCCAAAATCTTGGTCATGGCTGGCCGTGTGTTCTTGGTGTGATAGGAGCGGCAACCAATCAACAAGGGTAAGGATATGACGTCATACAATACGCGCAACCGAGGCTAAGAGGAATCGTCCAATTTGTGAGCGACAGCCTCGATTTTAAGCTTTGTTTTTGACGCTAGTAACGATCAGTTGTCCACGCCCATAATACAGCTTGGGCTGCCTGTGGTTAGATGACAGAACAATAAAATCCCTTTGCTCTTGGAAATTGAATTCTTTCTCATGTAAAACGATTGTATTGTTCCTGCCATCTAACATGGCTGCCGTCACGTGATGGTGCAAAACTTTTATTAGACCTAGAGACGTGTGTGTGCGCATGGATAGAAAACTGGAGACGGCATGTCAGAGTGGTTGGTTAAAAAGTTAAAAGTCATAGGAATACTAGTTCGAACAGCCGTAAATGTAAAAATGTTTCAAAGTTTACTAACGAATATTAATCGTTTGCTTGTTTTTAGGGAAGGTCTGATTCGCGTGGCGTTCCAGAGTCTTCAGTTAGTAGTGACTGACTTCCTACCCTTGATGCCTTGCGCGTGTCTCAAGGTTGTCATTGATGTTGCCGGGAAGTTTGGTTTACAACCACTTGAACTGAATATAAGCTTGACAGCCATTGGATTACTGGTAAGACATGATACATTACGCGTGCGTAAGCATGGCTTTTCCCGCGCTTTTCTTGAGTATCAGCCAAAGTGCAAGACCACAAATTCATGCTAATTTTGAATGTGCACAAAACTTACACTTGATGTTATATATTATGGTATATGTGACGTCATGTTAACCAAAACGATTTGTGATTTATTTCGCGGATTACACCATCCAACTTGGTGGCCGCCATGATTGTTATTATTCCATTCTGTTGGAATAAAAGCTTGCTCTTCAAAGATGGCGCTGAAGTAGAAGTCACGTTGCTTCTCCCCTATGATATCTTAATATTACCAGAATATTCTCGTAACTCCCAAAGACGTTAAAGAAGTCTAAGAGGATTTTGGAATAAACTTAAAATGCCACTATTTTCTTATTTTTTAGTGGAACATCGCAGATTTTTTATCTCAAAACCGCGACAAAATACGTGAAGGCCTCAAAGCTCCTGATTCATCGGAGTTTGAGGGTCTAAAGTACGATCGTCCCGTCCCTCCAATTGATCGATTATGGATGTGTCTTTACTCCAAGCTTGGTGAACTTTGTGTTGATCCACGACCTGCTGTCAGGAAGAGTGCAGGACAGACATTGTTCTCTACTATCAGTGTACATGGTTCGTTATTAGAAAATGTCACGTGGTATACTGTACTGTGGCAGGTAATAGATACGTAATATTAAACTAGCATAAAAGAGGCTCTCTAAAGCAGGAATGACGATGACAATTATGATGACAATGAAATAATATTTCAAAGCCTCCAATATATGGACGGGATTTCAAGTCTAAGTAATTTGTTCCAATTACAACTAGTTGGAACTAATTGCATGGACTTGAAATCTCGTCCAGTCCGATATTGGAGACTTCTCATGCTCATTAATTATTCGAATTGCAGGAATTAATTTTGTTCCAGTTACTCCAGACTGAATGCATTCCTTTTACAGGAATTTACCCGGTTTCAAGTAACATCATGTGACCCAAAATTAGCCCATTGATTGGCTGGTTTACTTATGAATTATTAATGAGTATGAGAATGTGACTGTCGTTGTTGTTGATGATGTTATGATGGCAACTATGATGATGAAGACGTTGATGTTCATAGCTATTGTAAGGGTAATCCTCAGCATGTGTTCTAAAATGGTATATCGTCTAATAATTATTCTCTACTCTGTGTGTTTATGGTGATGATGTTAACTACTTTCCTAATCTTTATCATGTGTTGTTGTTATTTAGGTGTTATTTCCTCTGCTTGATCAAGTTAAGCGCATGTCCACGACAGCAGCTACCGTCCCACCACCAAGTGACATCAATCAAGCCAAGAACAAAATACTAATCCATCACTCACGTGACACGGCCGAGAAGCAATGGGCAGAAACACGTGTCCTGACATTGAATGGTGTGGCTAGAGTATTCAACACTAGGCGCCAGACTCTCGCAGCCCTGGATGAATTCCCCAGGGCCTGGGCACTACTCTTGGAGTTTGTCGAATCAGCAGCATTGAGTAAATCATCTGAAGTAGCGCTTGCAGCTCTGAAAAGTTTCCAGGAGATGGTACAGGATTCTAGTGAGAATAGCAATGGTGAGAAAGAAGAGGAAGATATTAATATCCTACTGGACCCTGTACGAGCTGCAAAGATGAGATCCAGGATGAAAGTGAAACCAAAGTTTTACGAAGAAGCTGAAGATCTGAACTTGTGGATTAATGGCTGGAAGGTTTGGTGTGATATTGGAATGTCGAGTCTGTCACCCTCATCATTCGACCAAACTCGAGTAGATGCTGAAGGGAAAACCGTGACTAAAAAGATCTACCCAACCCAGCCATACATCACCGCCCTTGTGCAAATATTCCCCACTCTCTTTAGACGGATATACAATAGATTTGGTTTAGCAGATTTGCAGAAACTCACCAAGATATTACAAGCTTGTATCACGATTCCTGTGCCGGCAGACCAATCTCCTTTCCTCTTGCCCTCATTTCAGGACACTATTCTAACTCCTTTACAACACTCTATCATTGATGTAATGGATATCTTACGAGAGCCTCTGCCCAACAGCAAGGGCTCTGTACTAGACATATCTAGCCAACCAATGTATCCTACTTTATTTGGACTGTTAGTATTCTTTGTAGAATGTGCTTGTAACCCTCCTAAGGTTGATAATGAAGTATCCTTCGGCAAGAAGAAAGAATGGTTGATTCTTCAATTAACGCCATTTTCTGAGAAATGCTTGGAGATGACAGTAGAGATGTATGGTACTAGTGTCAACAAGAATGCTGTCATACAAGAAAAAGTCCTAGAGAAAATTATCAAGGTAATAATAAAATAATACAATATTCAATGTTAGGCACAGTTTTTTCCCATTTGTTTCTGGATTCAAGAGTTTTCTCCCTCCACAAAACCTAACATGCTATCGTAAAGTAAATGAAGTTGAAAAAACTCAAACGCGCTAAATCCCAATTTGAACAGTGAGTTAGCCGTGACCTGACAAATTAGCCCAGAGGTTGTTTCAGGGTTCCATAAAATATATATTTTAAAGTACGTCTTTTTCTTGAGTACTATTTCTTTCTTTACCCATATTATTTGACGTCGTACATTAAGGTATTATTTCAAATATAAAATCTTACATGTATTTAAATAAGAAGATATAACTAGCTAAAAACTAGTGTGAGCTGCGTCGGTGTTTCTAATGAAACAGTAATGATGAAAAGGTAAATTATACACCGTGAAAAGATGAAAAAACTTACTGACGTTTCGGACGCTAGTCCTTCGTCGTAGCAAAGTATTTAAATATATAATTTGAAATGATTTTCGTTTCCACCTCAGGCACTTCGCACACCTATGGGTCTTAAGTACGACTGCCCATCACAGACCACGTGGAAGCTTGCAGTCAGTTCTCTTCTTACGATTTTAAGAATTGGTCTTCCTGTGGCATTAAATAATCCAGGTACCTCGAATCACGATTTCTTCTTCAGTTCAGTCTTACTTGAAGAACTGTTAACATGGTGTTTGTTGTGATTGTAGATTCATTTAGTTCAATGTGGTATGAACTAGCTTCGTGTCTTGAGGATTTCTTGTTCTCTGAGAAGTAAGTATGAATCCAATTCTCTCTCCTCTTCACTGCGTCCTAGACAACTCAGTTCATAAATGGAACGTTTTCTTGTGTTATGGCTGCTGTCCATGAAACTTATTGTTTAAAAAAACATTTATTTATTACATCTTATTTATTTCAAATTTAGGCGTGGAAAAACAAAATGGGAAGCACACCACTTCTAGTCTTTGCACTGCCACAACAATGCTTGAGTGCCTGCACAAATTTCACTACTTTCTTACTAAAATTTATGCGGGAATAGGCGCGACTTTGGCTCAACCACAACTCACTTTTATTGCGTTACACTCATTACTAGTTGATTGTTGTTGTATTTTTCTGTTTTTGATTAGGACTCCACCCAACACGCAGTCACTGGAGCAACACCAACAAGACGAAGAGCTTGATATTAAGGTTCGTACTAAAACGGCTGTCAATCATGTTGGAATGAAGAGAACCCCTCCCCCCTCTGCATAATGATGTAAACTTAATATCTATTTGTGATTTGGTTTCTCAGCTTCTACGAATGATTCGTGAGGATATCTTACCACACTCGTCTACTCTTCCTAAAGACTTCATGGTCCGTGTGATGGCGCTACTTAATCGTGGCTCCATTCATTCTGCTACTGACTCAGCATTCAGTGGTAAGTATTCATACATGGTTCCTGATGCACGTGAGAAGAAGACACCATGAATATCGATGCAACTCAAAGAATCTTATACTCGAGGGAATGGCACGTGGCGTTAAATTACAGACAGGGTGCGGTCAATGTGTTTACTGATTTCAGACCAAGGGTAAAAGCCGGGTAACGGGCATTTCGAGAGCGGTACCCCTATCTTACAATACGGCATGTTCTCAATTCGCTTGGTTTCCCTATAGGTACCGATGCGAACAGTTTTCCTATCCGTGAGGAGTTTGCCAAGTCTTGCTTCGAGACGTTGTTACAGTTTTCATTTGTGAATGATTCTCCCAGGCAAGACGTAACAGGTATGATGTAAGCTAGGAGCCGGCTTTTCTTCCTTAGAACTTTTACCTATAATCAGTGTTCGTAGTTTATAAATACTAACACTTGGTGTTTGTTTGTCCATATCGGGAACCTCATTTGTCAATTGTGAAAAAATATATAAGATTTCGCAAAGACGAGCGGTGCTCTGAATATGGCCGGCTGATGTGAAAAAATATATCTTGCATATGCGCTTGCTGTCTCGTGCTTGCCCCACATATCTCGCGGTAAAACTCATGGTACGGACGTGCCGTGACCGTAACGATACCATGTGCGAGTATTCTAATTGGATAAATAGGTAGCCTCGCGTGCTTATGATCGGTTCAACGGACGTCAGTTCCGTGCTGTGACAGTTGGTGTATACCGTACGCGCTCCTTGGTTCATAGTCTAGGAACTACCCTAAGCGGCACTATATGAGGTGTATAGGAATTGTTAGCAAGGACAGTTATTTCCGCTCCATCGCTTACTACCCTGCTAGCAGAGGGTTGTTTTTCTTCCCCTCCGTAACGTAGGGTAGAAAAAGACTTGTACAAGCAAGGTATCACTACAATTGTAAGTATAAACCTGTTTTATATTCATGTGTCTGTGTCCTATGTTTATAATTTAGATGGTCAAGTATCGGAATTAGCACTCGATGCAATGTTGAGTCGTTGTCAAGATGTTCTTGAAAAATACGTAGAGGACGAAAGACTGAGCGGAAAATGCCCTCTACCAAGGTAATTCCTATACTTAATATCCGTTTGAACTTTCCTGGGCCTATACATTTTCCTTCGCTGTGCCACTGATCAGACTCTTTTCCCCTCAGAACACGCATGGCTGAGATGTCATTCGTCATGAAGGCTGTCAGTACCTTGATTGGCTCTTTGAAGAAAATGACACGTGACAACGCACGTGTTGGTAAGTAATCTATCATATATTATGTATATTGGGTATTCCTGAAGTTTCTAGTACATTCACCATCGTTTAGAATGTCGTTTTCATAAAAACTATATGTGACAATCGGCTACAATAAGGCATCCACCTGCTGGTTGAATGTTTCAAATTTACTAAACAAACATTAGGCTGATCAAACAGTACTAAATTTCTAAGCACTAATTGAGCACAATAATAATGTCTACTGTATCATCAGTGATATTTTGTGCTAACTAGTGCTTGTTCTGATGTAACCTTTTCTGGTGAAAGTGTTTGCACTCTGAGCATACTATCATGTATACAGTAAAAGATCTCTTGCAACTACAACAATGTTGTTTTGTTATTACTTGCATAGATTTATTTTAAAGTTATAATTTTCAATTATTGTATGAGTATCATCTCACTATAGCCCCCCCCCCCCCCAATCCATCCTTTGTCCCATTCCAACAAACAAACAGACAAGATCCTGTACGTTTTGTTTGATGTCAGCCAACCGTACAATTGCCATCCATCCATAAAGTGCCATCTATCCATCTATATATGCCATCCTTCCCCAACAAACACTCACCAGTAAGCCTCATACTTTTTGCATTGAAGTTGTTTGAATGTCACTTGCAGTGTCAATAAAACGTATTGGTTTAGGTCGATCCATCCTATCCTATGTTATATCATGTATATTGAGTACCACTGATGTATACTCTGTAACCAAGTCATAAGACAAGATCATTTGTTTTCCTTGCAGTTGACCCCAAGATCTGGGACCAAGTAGTCCAACTCTACCCACGTTTGGTAGAATGTAGTACATGCAACTCAAACCAAGTTAGACGAGCTTTGAAAGAAGCATTGCAAGAATATGCAGACTTACTAGTAGCCCCTCAGGTAGACAATGCTGCTTCTGGCTCATCGACTACTGTCAACGGCAGCACCTAGTATCTGCTAGTTTGAAAAATTGCCCATAAATATTGGCTTATGTAAACTAAAATAAAATATTGGCCTCATTTTGACTTGCGACACAACTGTAAGCCTACGGAAAATACAAACTCTGTTACATATTACAAGTTAGGAGTTGTCTTGTAGAAGACCTACACAGAGTCTGTCTGTCACTCATGGGTAGAGCTGCAGAGGTGAATCCAGGGGAGGGGTGCAGGGGGTGTGCACCCCTCCCTCGTTTGACTTTGATCCCCTTTGTTTGAAGATAACCAATACAAAATATTTCCCCCCCTTTAATTCAAAGCGGTGCACAGCAATCTCCCTGGACAAATTCATGGATCCACCCCTGACCTTGATGTAGTCCTAGTATTGTTTTTTATCTTAGATAATACATTATTGGACATGAACATGAATCATTTAGGGTTTTTCTTATTTTCTTTGCTTTACGTTAAAACCAGGCATCATAGATTAAAATGTCATATAAAATGAAATATTTCAATGGAATATTGATATTATGGGTTAAAATGAATCGAATGTTAGTACATCTTTGAGATGCAACTTGGTCCAGAGTTGCACAAAAATGAATTTATAAATTATTTCCTCTGAATGAACATTGAACAGGAAATGGATAGAAAATAAACATGCAAAAGTTTTAGTAAAACAGAGCTTTTTAGATGGTATGTAGTAGATGTTGTACAGTTGAAACCATTGTTCTTGGATTGCAACCAATGTGACTCAAAATCTCTTGATATGAATAATAATAAAACAGCCGCCATGTTTGTTAATATATAATATATAATAATATATAATGAGAGAAGCTGATGAAGAATGCTTTGTTAATGTTAACCAACATAGCAGCTGACTTAACATGCACCCAAAAGACTTGAGAAATAAATGCCCTTCTCATACTCATGAATATTTAATGAGGAGAAAACAAAGCAAATCACTACTGTGGTGGTTTGGAAATGTGTTCTTAATTTGCATTAAATTTCGTAAACTTTTTCTTTGATTTTTTCCAAGAAACATTCATGAATTTGAGAAGTAATTTCAAACATTTGAGAGAGTTCTTCCTCCGATTTCCAAACACCTCAAAGTCAGTTAAAAAAACTTGGGTGTGCCTCAACACACTTTCGGTGTTTGGAAATCGGAGGAAGAACTCTCTCGCGTGTTTGAAACATTACTTTGAATAATGCTTCACTTTTTTCAAGCAAAAGTAACACTGCTTTGGAGATAATAAACCCCTGAAAAAATACCAACTGAGAAGTGCTAAATAGTACTGTTTGAATGATAGAAAACAATACAATCATTTTGGATTAGCAGTTTCAAAACTTTTCCATGGGTTTTCTTATTCATAATGGACGTATAAAAATCTATTTCAAAGACTTCAATGATTTGTGTTGCTGCATAAGGTCGTCATACTGAACTATCCTAATGAATATTCTAAAAAATTCAAAACCCCAACTTTCTCATGCACTGTAAATTTTTCATCTAAAAACTGAAACTCTTGGAATAAATGACCCCAATCTGTTGTAACTACAAGTATGCTAAACTTTGTGCCTTGACTAATTTGCACATTTGATAAAAATGGTGGAAACAGTGAATTTTGAAAGAAATGGTACATTTGCATGTATTGAAATGTGCTTACAATTAGATGAGGAAGATTGACAGAAAGATAGAAAACAGTGTTTTATGACCATTATGGTTGAGCTGAGACCCTCAAAGTTTGATGACTCATTTGCCAGCTAGCATTTCAACAACTCAAAGAATTGAAATTTTGAATAAATCTTGAATGTAGATTTTAATTCTCAAAAATCTTAAATTCAGTCTAAAATTACTGGCACCACAAAATGGAGCTTTGAGAAATTCACCTGAGAGACTCCCAAGCAATTGTTCCAAGTTGAGGTTGAACTCTATAAATAAAGAGGTGAATTTTGTTTCATCCAATCACAGCATTTAGCTGAAATTTCTATTATCTTTGCATTATTGCACATTAATGCAACTTTAGATATATCAAGAATAATTATTTCACAAATGAAAATTCATTTAACACACAAATTAGTAAAGTGAAGTGAAATACATGTTGAATAAAAATTTTGTTTATGTGGAAGTATTCTCAGAAAAATACCTGAAATTATAAATCTGATGGATATTTTGACACTGTAAATTTACAATTATTTACAATTATTATTTAATTATATAGTGGGTCTACTGACAGTTCTCAGAAGATCAAAAATCTAATCAAATTTAACAGTGTGCGACAACAACACCCATTGTTAGACAAAGAATAATCTTCTGAGACAGCTCAAGTCATCCCATTCAACAAACCTGTTAAGTAAGGCATAACACATTCGCATATCCAAGAAAAATCACTGACATTTTCACAACTTTATTGTAATTTGCTTTTACTTCTACTTTATAAAATCAATAACAAAACTAAGGTATTTATTTAATTATACTTTTATTGATGGGACAATAAAACAAGATAAGTCTTTCACCAATAAACAAACAAATTGGGCAAAAATATTTGACATAATAAGGCAATAGCTACATCCAAAGTTGAATTACTCTCAAATGGACATTTGTTTCTACTGTGTGAGATACATTAAGGAATTTCAATTACTCTATTTAGCATTACAATCTAGACTAATACTCTGCTTTTCATTGAATAATGCCCTGAGCTTGCAAGTAATATGTAATTAAGAGCCACTTTTTTACTTTTTTACAAATCTGGAAGATATGCTATTAAAATACTGATCTTTGGAATGAATTATTAGGAAGAAAAGGGCCACATTTATAATATTTTTTTGCACAAAAAGAAAAAAATCCATGTTACTTGTTAGACTATAGCAATGGCTTACTATCAATAGAGAGCATTGAGGTACACCATTACAATGAAATTTGAAGACAATTTAGATACAAAACCTTAATAATTGTTTTCAATATGGCAATCGTTATGAAAGGATATTGTTTGCTGGACTAGAGTGACTTTAATTCTGGAATAGAAACAGTCTTTCCTATGGATGTATTCTAATCCAATAACTACTGTGTTTGCTGATTTAAAGAGTCCATATAGAAAGTTCAAACAAGTCCAACAGCATCAACAACCAATTATACAAGTACACATTTCCTTCCTCTCTTTTTCTTGGTTTGTAATGCTGCTCTTGTTGCAGTCTCAAATACTTCTCTAACGCCTTCCTTGGTCTTAGCAGAACACTCCATATATGCAAAAGCACCAATCTTTTCTGACATAGCTCTTCCTTCTTCAGTTTTAACTGGTTCCTGTTTCATCTTAGCTAATTCTCTTTTGGTATTTTCATCATTTCTCAAATCTTTCTTGTTACCAACCAGTATAATTGGGACGTTGGGCAGAATGCTTGACTTCTGGTGTCCATTTCTCTGGGATGTTCTCTAAACTGTCTGGACTATCAACCGCGAGAAGCACATAAGTATGACATCAGTGTCGGGGTATGATAGAGGACGAAGGTCCTGTCGTAATCCTCTTGGCCAGCTGTATCCCCACAAGCTAACTCAACTTGTTTGCTATCAACTTCAATGGCGGCAACATAATTTTCAAAGACTGTAGGCACATATACTTCTGGAAATTGATCTTTGGAAAATACAATTAAAAGACAAGTTTTACCACAGGCACCATCTCCTACGATGACCAACTTTTTACGTATAGCAGCCATTCTTTATAACAATTATCTATCTGAAACAAAACCAAGAAGATAATTATTATTATTCACACAAGACCAAGTCCATCAAACCATAACATTATTGATGCTGGTGTACAACAAAGCATTGGCAAGAATCTCTCAATATTTAAGGGATATTTTTATTCTCAAGTATTTAATACTAGGGTATGGAAGAAAGGATAACTACTGCTGTAATAAATCTAGTTTGATAAGAAGTTTTCATTGAAAAATATATCAAAAACAGTAAAATACATGTAAGATACAAGTCAATGAATATTAAAGAAATATAGATGATTATAGATTTATAGGGTTGGCAGTTTATATAAACCATATTATAATATATTTTGAAGCAATTCTAGATCATGTAATATGACAAAAACCTAGCCCTCCACAACAGTTAACTCTAGTCGTGGAAAATACCAGAATGTTATCTGCATGGATAAAACTTGTGTATCTGCCAATAATCCAGGATATTTATGTACAAGGACAAGCACATGCAGATTCATATAATGAAGTTTACACCAACTCAAAACAGACAGGAAATAAACAATTCTTGCATCTATACTAATTCCAAAACACTAGTCACAATTACTGCAGAACCCCATTCTTTAAATGAAATTATCTATTTATGTGGTCTTGATACAATATGCTATACACACATTCCTAATATATACATTCCTTTTATATCTAATTATGATAAAAAAAAATAGAACACCTCCTGACTTAGTTTAAATGTCAGACCAGTACCCATAAATGTTATGTTAATTGTGCTTTGTACCATGTTATTGCCATTCAAAAAGTGGGTGTCTTGACAAATACAATTCTGCAATACTTGGGTTATTGACGCTTTTTAGAGTTGGTGTAAAAGAACTATCACTGTTAGCTTAATTTTAAGGATCGATGATACTACGAGACTACTGTGTTCTAGATTCCGTACAACAACACCCCTTATAAAATAAAGTACGGAACTAAAGGGAGGTGCAAGGATCAATATTTCTATTCACGGACTCGATCTACTGGACAACCTTGCCCTTGTGATTCATCCACAGAACAAGCCACCAACTGAAGAGAGCATCGAGAAGTAGATAAATATGTGCTTGAACGGATGTTGAATTGGATAGTCGAGGTTAGGACCGCGTGTTTGAAGTAGATATGGAAGAAAACATGGCGTCTAGCTACTTGAAAAGTACCACCATTGCATCACCAATATAACACAAATAAACCAAATAAGACACTCTAACACGGTAACAAAAGCTTATTTAAGTCTTTGAGGTCCCTACAGGAACAGAAGTATCAATTCTTCCTTCAAACAAAGTGCTTTAAGACGCTGAGCGCAAATACCTTGGTTAGCCGTTTTAGAGGTGACGCTATTTCATCCGCACTTTTATCTTTCTAATAGTCTGCTTAGTTTATAGCTATAAATAATATTACCAATTAATCTTAGAGCCTCGTCATGTTAAGACATCATCTATGGACTCAATAAGTTTCGTTGTGAAACTGGAAAGGAGTAGTGCCATGTATCTTGTAGTAGGGCAGCCTCTTCCCTTTTCCAAAAAAAGAATATCTAAGTTAAAAAAAGTAAAAAAAGTTTAAATTTTTACTGTGTACAT